>JACYFF010002017.1:2221115-2234322 GCA_017589665.1 Selenicereus undatus | reverse complement strand
GTAAAATTATTTAGGATTGAGCTAGCCTTTTACAACAATCTTTCCTCGTGGATCGATCCCTACTTCCACGTGCTATAAAAATCATTTAGTAACCAAAGTAGTGGTTAAATTTGTAGCTCTCGACAGGCTTTACATGATGTTTCTGATGAATCTTGCTGGACTTGATGTCATGATAGGGATAATGAATGAGCAATATGTGCATTTTGTTAGTAGGATGAGGGAGTGTTTTTTATTGCCTGAGACCGACCGTAGTCTACCCTACCCTAGACTTGAGGCTAGTCTCTATGATGATTGTGAGTCTTCCCTTCTCCTAGAGTCTAGTCTTGTTGATGATGCACCTTTGATTGGCCTAGGGGAAGCGTTTGACCCTCCCTTGACCTCCTTGACATTTGTTACTCCATCCTTTGCTAGCACGCGTATGGACACTAGTGTTAGTGACTCGATCTTGCTTGCTTCTCCCCTTCCTTTAGCTCAGTGCACGGGGTTAGAGATGAGCGAGACTTCTCGGGTTATGCTAGTTTTATAGAGGATATTTCACTTTCTTGGTTAGGAGAGCTTACATTGGTTAACCCATATCTTGAGGAGGCTCCTTTGGAGGAGTTTAGCGATGATGTTGAGATGGGTAGTGCCACTTCTAGCATGGGCCTTATCAACTCCATTTATACTGAGCCACTTGACTCGACGCCCATTTCATCCCCTTTCTTCGTCACTGCCCCCCACTTGCACGTATTTCATGAGTCCCTAGGTGACATTAGAGGGTCTCATCCCCTATTTGATCCATATTATGCATCCCTATAGAACGTGTCTAGGAAAATCACGTGGAATACTTTCTTTGATCATGATTTTGATGTCTTTATGGCATTTGATGAGTTTAAGAGGCCATAACTTTGTTTGCTCCATTTTTACTAGTGTTCTCTTATTCACACCATTATGAGATGCATGCATTGACATATGACGGCACTTACGAGCTTTGGCGGCATCCGAGTTGACGACTCGAGTTGTGAGTGATAAAGAGGAGTGGCTTATGCTCCTCGCATCTCCACCACACCATCCCAAAAAGGCATAGTTCGGGTACAATCAATACCTGACCTGGAGTAATTGTTCTGATCACCATTTTTTGTGTTTTTGTGGATACTTGTATTTTGTGATTGGTGGAGTTGTTGGGTTTGTATATATTCGTTTTTGGTGGCATTTGTCTTATGTTTATATGTGGTCTTGTTGTTGCTCGGATGTGATTGTGTTTTGGGAGAGTGTGTTAGCTTGTGTATATATATGTAGGTTTAGTGTTTTTGTTTGTTTTGTTTGTTTTGTTTTGTTTTGTTTTGTTTTGTTTTGTTTTGTGTGTTTTGTGTGTGTGATTTTGTTTTCTTTGTTTTTGTGTGTTTTTATGGTAGTAGTGACTCCTTGGCTCCCAATGAGGACATCGTGAGATTTAGGTGTGGGGGTTGGAAGTCATATATCCTTTTGTGCATATTTTTGTGTAAATTTTTCAGTTTTTCAGTTTTTGTATAGTTTTTCTTCTTGGCTTTAGGGGACTTTTGTGCAGTTGTGATTTGTTTTTGGTCTTTGATAGCTTAGCTGCTAGCTTGTATATAGGTCGAATATGCATGATAGAACACTTGTCTACAATGTAATCTTCGGTCTATCTTAATGACCCCATTTCACATGAGCGGTTTTGCGCCTACCTTGTACACTTAATCATTGATTTTTGGTGTTGGTTGTTGAAATTCGGGTTTAGGGACATCCTACTTGGTTAATTGACTTCTAATTTTGGCTTCATTATGAGAAAAAGAAAAAAAAAGAGAAAAACAAGAAGTGTAAAAGTGAGCTTAACTCCGGTACCTATATTTGGGCTTAAATAAGTTCCTTCCACATCCAAATAAAACCCCTAAATAAGGAACAAGCCCGAATATGTGCTAAGTTGTTCCTCCGGGAGTTCAAGGCCTAATAAGCCAAGAACTACCCATCCGGGCGAAGGAGCACAAGGAGAAAAGCGGAAAACAAAAGAAGGAACAAAAAGAGGAACAGAAATAAAGGAAGTCATAAGCCAAGTAGAGGTGACCTTTTACCCGATTTTAGCCTAGCATTAGGAGTCAATACACGTGGCACGGAGCATCAAGGTGTACAAATCGCGTCATTGTGTTGCGTGGGGTGAAAAATGAGAGCTGGGGTGCATTTATGGCTTATGTGTATCTTGAATGTATGTTTTGCTTGTATATGGCTTGGTCACTAGGTTGTTAGGGTGATAAATCGATCTAGATGTGTACATATTTTCCCCTCTGCGGTATATATATGTTTTGTTTTGAGAAATCCAAAAATATTTCAAAGATTTTGTGGGTATATCTTCTGCAAACTCGCACAAAACCTCACTCTTCCACTTGGGGGAACGAAGGGGTTTATAGGGCTTGTTATATACGCTAAATGCAAAGATTCCAACGACATTGAGTTAGGTTCCAAAGTTAGATTTTCTTTTGCTTTGCTCGAGGACGAGCAAAAGATAGGTGTGGGGGTATTTGTTAGGTGCTAATTTGTCACATTTCACATGCTTTTATCGCCTAGTCTTAGCTCATATAATAATGTAATCTTTAGGATTTTTACTCGTTTTATTTACTTTAGTAAGTAAGAAGATCAACCAAGCATGTGCCGCAAAAAGGAGCAAAAAGGGAAGAAAGAAGAAGACAAAGCAACACACGGCAGGGGGCCGATCGACTGCACGACCCCCCGTCAAGCCCCAGCCAGCAATAGCCAGCATCCAGGGGCTACCGATAGCCATCCCATAGGCAACTGCTATCGTCGGCCCCCCTGTCACGCTATTGTTTGGCTTTTTCCCTGCTCCTTATAAAAGGGGCTTTGCTTGGGGTTCTTTGGGGGGTTCTGGAGACAATTTTTAGGTTAGGATTTTAGGTTAGTTTAGCAAATAAAATCCCCATTTTAGGATATTAGATTAGGAGATTAGATGATAATTTTGGTGGATTCGGAGATTCAAGCTTTGGATTTCAAGTTCATCAAATCAAGCATAAATTTTCTTCTCTTCTATCTCTCTCTTTTTGATTTGTTGTTCTTGTTGATGTTTTGCTAGTTTAATGCTAGTGTTTGATTTTGTTTAGTTGAATGTTTAGTTTTTATTGTTAATTCATGTTTCATTGCTTGATTCGATTAGTTTAGTTTCTTTCTCTTCCACCTTTGTTCATGTTTATTTGCCTGTTTGTTAGCCTAGGTTTAGCTAGGTTTAATTGTGTTTTTGTGATAATTAGCGATTAATTTTGTTGGCTTGGATTGTGATTAGCCCTTTGATGGCTAATTAGACTTGAATTGGACCTAACCACACCAAATTCTCGCTTAGAACTTAGAGCTTTCCCTCACACCGACCAAGTGTTCGATGAAATGCTTGAGAGAGCTTTCATCTTTATTTTTGGGTTAATTAGTAGTGCGGTAAACGGGATAGTCGGTTTTGGGAAATGAAAATAGTCCCGTTCCTAGCTAGGTCTCGAGGGTTGCTAACTTTGTAGTCTAATTGGGCTAACCCCATGAAAATTGGTGGTTAGACTAATTAGGCTAGCTTATGACCCTTAAGAGAGGGCTTGGGTGATCTTTGATGGCACAACCAACTATATCTTGTTTTTGGTTGAGGTCGGGTAGGTTAGGACTCCTCTTGTCTATTTAGTTAATCGATTGGTTAAATCATAGTCTTAAGCCAACTCTTTTGCTTTCATTAGTTTAGTTTAGCTTAGATTTAATTTCCTTATTTTCACTTTTCCTAGATTGAACACTTAAGCTAATCCCAGTACTTGAAACCCAACTCCCAGTGGACGACACCCCGAGTACTCGACGATAAACCTTGTAGTTGGGGTTATAAATCTTAAAACTCGAATTCTTCTCATCAAACATCCACAGCATCGCCTTCGTAGCTTTCAACACAATTAGCACGAGGATTATGATAAGTGTGCTTCGTATGTCCAACTTCGCCGTATTTTGAGCACCTCTGAGATTTTATGCCCTATGTTTGACTCCCAGCTCTTGCACAAACCCCCCAAGTACTCAACAACTATTTCTAAGAACCACACCCACTCTTCAATTTTCTAACCACTTACTATACCATAAGTGAAATTGAAAAGGTGCTTGTCCGCGTCGAGCATGCAGGCCGCAGGCAATGTCCCCCTGTAAGGTTCGCTAAGATGGGTGTCGTACACGAACAGTATTTTCCTGCATGCAAGTTTGAAGTCGTTGACATTAGCAGCACACACAACAAACATCCTGTTACGTCTGTCGTAGCATTTCTTCCACTTGTTGTACAAATCACACCACGCTCACAAGTGTCCATTCATCGTTCACATGTTGTACCAGCCTTTTGTTCTTGCCTCTTCAGTCCATCATTCTCACCCACATATAAATACCCATGCTCATCATTTCTCTCGAAAACTATCCTCACATCCACATCCCGTCTCAACGACCATTAACATTTTCTGGTTATACTTCAAACTATATCATAGTTTGCTTCACCTGATGATGAGTCCGACCCAGTTTACAATTCATCTAGGGATCGTTAGGTGATTCTAGGGGTTGGTGTTAGTAGTTTTCTTTTTGAGCCCTATTTATTTGTAGCATGGTCAGTTTGGATGGATGTATTTTTTGTAGGATATGACATTGTATATAGGCAGTTAGATCCTCTCTGACCGTGATGACATGGTCCATATCTCTTTTTGGTGATGTGATGGACCTAGTGTCTTGGGGCTAGTTAGTGCTTGGGGTTGAGGTAGGAGTCAAGGCTAACTTTGCCTAGTCAGTTAGATGTAATATGTTTCGCTGATCATCTATATAAACAGACAGTTATGTTTGTAAATAACCAGTTATGAAATGATATAATGAAGCTTTAGGTTTGTTTTCAATCTTTGAGTTATATTAAATGTATTTGTTGGGCATGCTTATGTTGTATTCTTGAGTATTCTAGTGATTGAATTGTCTCATTTAATGTATGATCAGAATGTATGAATCAGTGCACAATAATGCAGAGGTTCATATAGAGGAAAGCTTGGATCTTGGCCAAGGATTGGTTGATCAAGCCTCCCATCATGCGCCACCAAATTTTGGTCAGATGCCACCGATTCCTTTTGAGTTAGCTAACAACATTGGGGACCCGAACTACTGGCCAGCCTTAGTAGCTGAATTGATGACGCGAATTCCCCAAGTACCTACGGAAACCCAGCCTAAAGAGGATAAATTAGCAGATAGGGTAGCACGATGCAACCCTAAAGTTTATGATGGAACTTATGATCTAGTAGTGTTGGAGGAATAGATAAGGGGAATGGAGAAAATCTTTACAGTGGTAGAAGTGCCAGAACAAAAGAAAGTAAACGTTGGGACGTATTATTTAACTGGTGAAGCTGATATTTGGTGGAATATTGTTAAAGATAAGCTCATAGGGCTTGAATTCACCTGGAGTAAATGCCTAAGTGAGTTGAGGGCAAAATTTTGCTCAGTTGTGGTCCAAAGGCAAAAGGAGAAGGAGTTTATGGAGCTAAAGATGAGTGGCACCACAACTGTGATGCAGTACGCCAGTAAGTTCACAGAATTATCCAGGTTTGTTCCTGTATTTGTATCATCTGAAAGGTTGAAGATGAGAAGGTTTGAATAGGGTTTGGCTTTCTATGTTTGGAATCAGTTAGCTAGGCAACCAATTTTAACTTACCAAGAACTATATTAGTGAGCGGCTGAAGTGGAGCGAGTAAAGATATAGTTGAGAGCACTGAATCCAATCAACCAAAAGAGAAAGGGTTTTGAGCGAGGAACTTCGAGTGAGAGTGTGAACCAGAAGAAACCTTCTCCTGCTCCTCCTAAGAGCCGTCCTGCAAGCTCGACAGGGCCTTGTGCGAAATGCAACAAAACAAATCACACAACCCCTGAATGCCAAGTAGGAACTAATAACTGCATGTGGTGTGGAAGCCCTGAACACCTTATTGTTGCATGGCCTGAAGGATGAAGGTTGTAGACAAAGGTGCAGCAAAATCCTTGGCCTCACCTTGCTAAGAGGCCCCACCACCAAGGCCTGCAGTAGTAAGACGGGCGTATGTAATGAGTGAAAAGGAAGCTGCTATGCCTGGTACGGTAGTCACTGGAACTCTCTTTTTAAATTTAAAGCTATTTTGTGTATTATTTGATTTGGGTGCTACTCATTCATTTATATCCGCTTGATCTGTCATATAATTGAACCTAGAGGATAAGAGGACGAAAACCAATTATAGGATCAAGCTACCAAATGATTCTGTGATTGAATGCCCCATCTTCTATAAACTTGTTCCCGTTAACATTGGTGGAATCATCTTCCATGTGGATTTGATTTAATTTGATTTGTCTGATTTTGACATCATTTTGTGCATGAATTGGTTGCACACCTATGGAGCTAAGATTGATTGTGAGTATCTTAAGGTTATTTTGAAGGATGAAAAAGGGAGAGAAGTACTATTCTATGAGTAGAGAGAGGAAGAATCTTGTTTCTTGATTTATGCTTTGAAAGCAAGTAAGCTATTATGTCGAGGGTTTAATAGATATTGGTGTTATGCTATTAACACCCTATTAAAGGAAGAGAAAGCTGGAAATATTCTTATAGTTTGTGAATTTGAGGATGTTTTCCCTGAAGAGTTACCAAGATTAACCTCGCAGAGGGAAATTGACTTTGGAATTGAATTAACCCCTGATGCCCAACCTATTTCCAAAGCCCCGTATAGTATGGCCCCAACTGAGCTTAAGGAACTGAAGTTTTAATTAGATGAGTTGTTGCAGAAGTGCTTTATTAGGCCAAGTGTGTCAGCATGGGTTTGCCCCAGAATTGTTCGTAAAGAAAAAGGACGGAACCTTAAGGCTGTGTATTGACTACAGGGAGTTGAACAAGATCACCATAAAAGACAAGTACCCTTTGTAACAAATAGATGACTTGTTTGATCAATTGCAAGGAGCAGGAGTCTTCACTAAGATTGATTTGAGGTCAGGATACCATCAACTTAGGATTAAATGTGAAGACATTTCCAAGACCGTGTTTAGGACTAGGTATGATCACTATGAGTTTATAGTGATGCCATTTGGCCTCACTAAGGCTCCCACAGCCTTCATGGATCTTATGAATAGAGTCTTCAGACCCTACCTAGACAAATTTGTAGTGGTGTTCATAGATGACATTCTTATCTATTCTAAGGACAAAGATGAACATGCTGATAATTTGAGGATGGTGTTACAAACCCTAAGAGAGCATCAACTTTATGAAAAATTATAGAAGTGTGAATTTTGGTTGGAAGAAGTGATGTTTTTGGGTCATGGGGTTACAAAAGAAGGAGTCAAAGTTGACCCCCAGAAGGTGAAGGCAATCGCAGAATGGCCAAGGCCTACTAACATCACTAAGATTAGAAGCTTTCTGGGTTTAGCAGGTTATTATTGAAGGTTCCTCAAGGACTTTTCAAAAATAGCTTCACCCCTGACCAATCTGCTGAAGAAAGCAAACAAGTTTGAGTGGACTGAAAAATGTGAGAAAGCTTTTCAAGTGTTAAGGCAACAACTAACTACCACCCCAATCCTAACGCTACCTATGGAAGGTAAGGAGTATACCATTTATAGTGATGCTTTAAAGAATGGATTAGGGTGTGTTCTAACACAGGAAGAAAAGGAAGTAGCTTATGCCTCTCGACAGCTTAAGCCCTATGAGAAAAACTATCCTACCCATGACTTAGAGTTAGCAGTCATGGTCTTTGCACTGAAAATTTGAAAAGATTACTTATATAGAGTACTATGCAAGATTTATACTAACCATCGAAGTTTGAAGTATATCTTCACCTAGAAGGAGCTCAACTTGAGGCAACGATGTTGGCTTAAGCTGCTTAAAGATTATGATTTGCAAATTCAATATCATCCAGGAAAAGCAAATGTTGTCGCAGATGCCCTGAGTAAGAAAGCGCAACTTAGCTCAAATACTATGGTGATTACTCAGTTGAGTCTCTTGAAAGAGCTTGAGGACTTGGGAATTCAACTAGTGTCCCATGGGAAAGCACATGTTCAATTTTTAGCACTCACCTTACAGCCTTCCGTAGTGGATAAAATTTGAGTGATCCTGAACACCAAAGAATAAAACAAAATTTAGAGAAAGGAAAGTCTCCCAGGTTTGTAGTACATGAGGATGGGACCTTGCGATTCCAGAATCACCTATGTGTGCCCAGAAATGAGGAATTAAGGAAATAGATCCTAGAGGAGGCTCACAATACTCGCTAATCGGTGCATCCAGGAGGCACCAAAATGTACAGAGATTTAAGGCAATACTTCTAGAGGAATAATATGAAAAAGAAGGTTGCAGAATATGTAGACAAGTGTCTGACATGCTAGAAAGTTAAAGCAGAGCATCAGTGTCCCGTGGGTGAATTGCAACCCCTAGAAATTCCCACTTGGAAGTGGGATTCGATCTCAATGGACTTTGTTATGGGTTTACCCCTTTCTGCCTCAAAGAAGAATGTTATCTGGGTTATAGTCGATCGGCTTACCAAGTCGGCCCATTTTCTGCCAATCAAAGATACCCGGGGAGTTGAAAAACTAGCCTAGTTGTATGTTAAAGAGATAGTTAGACTACACGGAATCCCCTTAGATATAGTATTAGATAGGGATCAAATATTCCAAGCCCGTTTTTGGCAAGCACTTCAAAAGGCCTTTAGGACTAAATTGAACTTCAACGGCTCTTATCACGTTGAGACAGATGGGCAAATTGAAAGAGTGAGTCAAATTCTAGAGGACATGTTAAAAGCTTGTGTATTAGAGTTCCAAGGAAAATGGGAAGACGATTTAACTTTGGTGGAGTTTTCTTATAACAACAGTTACCAGTCCACCATTAGAATGGCCCCGTTTGTGGCTCTATATAGGAGAAAGTGTAGAACCCCACTGTGTTGAAGTGATTTGGATGATGCATTGATTATAGGCCCAGAAATGATCTAGGATACCGTGGAAACAATAAGAAGGATTCGGGAGCACATTAGGGTTGCCCAAAGTCAGCAAAAGAGTTATGCAGACAAGAGAATGAGGCCTTTGGAGTTTCAAGTAGGCGATAAAATTTTTCTGAAAGTATCGCAACTAAGGGTATGAAGAGGTTCGGTGTGCAAGGCAAATTGAGTCCAAGATATATTAGACCTAATGAAATCATTGAAAATTTAAATCCCGTAGCATATTGACTGGATCTGCCGGTAGAGCTAGAACATGCGCATAACGTGTTTCACATCTCTCAGCTTAGAAAATATACCCCAAATCCAAATATTACCACTTTATCTGAACCTATTAAAATCACTGCAGATTTAGTACATCAAGAACAACCAATCCAAATACTAGATCGCAGGATTAAGCAGTTGCACAACAAGCAGATACCTCTAATCAAATTGCTATGGTCAAATCATATCTCCCAAGAAGCTACTTGGGAGACTGAAGTGGAAATGAAAGCCAAGTACCCACAATTATTTGAGGTAATCTTGCATTACATGGTAAAGTCATAAGTTTCGAGGGAGAAACTCTTTAAGGGGGGAAGACTGTATGTAACAGCCCACGACCACCCGCCATTGAGGTATTGTCCGCTTTGGGCAGGCGGGATGCTACCACCATCCCTGCCCTCACGGTTTTGTCCTCAAAAGGCGCCTCGATGTGTTGAGGTATCCCTATCCCTTATAAGGCGTAGTTCGTTCTCCTCAACTACCGATGTGGGATACCTTCATCCACCCCCCTCTTAGGGGCCCAACGTCCTCGCTAGCACACCGGTCCGGGTCCATGGCTCTAATACCATCTGTAACAGCCCAGGAGTCCCGACACTGAGGTATTGTCCGCTTTGGAGACTAGAAGGGTGCCCCTGCACGGTTTTATCCTTTGGCTAACGGGCGTTTAAGCCTTTCACCAAAAGGCGTCTCGATGTGTTGAGGTATCCCCACCTTTATAAATGGTGGTTCGTTCTCCTCAACCACCGATGTGGGACGTTACACTGTAATAACCAAACCCTAAATTATTTAATTACGTTTATTTATTTAATTACCTCATGTTCATGATTTTTTTTCTCATATTTATTTATCGCATTTATTTACCCCAGTGAGGAAAAATTTATTTGGGCCCTCGCTTGGCAATTCGAATTTTATTTATTTATTTAATTTATTAACATAAAATTTTGGAAGAATTGATAGTAGACCCTAACAAGTTTAATCTAAGTAATTTATTTTGTTTTCCGTAACATTACAAAAATTTAATTCCGAGTTTCGTAAAAACGTTATTGTTATAAAGCGTTTTATCCCCGAACCCAACTTATTTCGGCTGATTTGAAGCCCAACAAGTTTGCTTACTAACCTAACTAATTACCATGATTAAGCCTAACCATGGCTAGCCCAAAAAGTTACTTTTCTAGTTAAAAACTTAGGCAAGAGTTGCATTAGTAAAAAAAACACAACTCAACACAAAAACCAATTTTCTCTCCCCTTTCTCTCTCCTGCACGCCAATAGCCCAGCAACTGCTGTTTGGGTGTTTCCGGCTGGTTTTCTAGCCAACCTTGGTGACCTCCGACCCCACTCCTTACATCTTAGTACCACTAGCCACCATCCTCTATCATCAAAACCGCTAAACATCATCTCCATCTCTACTTATCTTCAAGCAAAGTGAGTAATCTTAAACTTGATCTTGTTGGTTTTACTTTTTACTTTAGTCTTGATTCTTGTTTTGATGTTTGTGATCCTTGATCATGATGTTTTCATTAGAAGTAAGAGTTATTTTGGTGTTGATCATGGTGGAGTTGAGGTTGAATCATGCTAGAGTTAGGGTTAATCCTTAATCACGCAAGCATGATGTTAAAGTGTTGGATTTTGATTGTTTTATTTTTGATCTGGTCATCCTCTAAGTGATGTATCTGTCGAGGGCCTCAAGATATGACTCAATTGAAGTGAGCTAGCTTATTAACTAAATGAAGATACAATCAAGGGAAACCAAGGAAAATGGGCACATAAAATGATGGTTGTGAGGCATCAAGCATGTGAGGGAGGAATGGAACCTAGAACCAAGTGATTCTAAGTGAAAACCAAAAGAGGATTCGATCTAATTTGATGTATATCATAGTGGGCAAATGGAACCAAGCTAACACTTGAAGAACTCAACTCAAAGCAAGGAAAAACTCACAGTCATAGGGTCGCACGGTCATGCCTAGGAGCACGGCCACACCGTGCCACTTTGCTGCCCACCGAAACTAGAGATTCCTAGTTTTGCACGGTTGAAGGCTTTGAATGCTTTGCTTTGGTTCTAGGTCTTTTGTGTGGTTTAGGCCGCGGACATGAGTTGAAATGGAGGTATTTGGAGTGGAAAAAATGAGGGGATATGATGGATATGCTAAGTGAAAGAAATTAAGTTAAGAATTCATGTTAAAAACCTCACCTAGAAACCGTGTACATCAAATATGAGTAGGATAAACTAAACTCTAGGATTGGATACAGAAACACCACCAATCTTTGAGTTTAGGGGCCTTAATCTTGATTAAGATACAGAAACACCACTTAATCAAGGTTAATACTAACTTGAACACCACCTTAATTGGCCTAATTAAGGATAAGCAAGCAAGAGTTTAATAGAAAGAAAGCAAAGCTTTCAAACTGATTTTCTCATTTAATAAAAGGTTGATGTCTAGCTGTGGCCGTGGGGTGCGCTTAAATAGACAGCAAAATGGGCAAGCTAGTGAGTTTGCAAGCAAGCATACACCTCACCCTTTCCTTACTAGGTAGGAAAGGTGTTAAGATGCTAATTACAACCGGTTTGTGCTAATACATACTCTAGCAATACTTAACTAATCTAATACATCAAAACATGAAGTAAAACTATGCCTAAGCTTATTATACATCACTTAAACCTTGATTAAATACTAAAACAACTAGCAAAAAGACTGGAATTGCATGTGGGTAGCCAAAAAGTGCATTCCCCTTTACGGCTAGCCAATGAGAGAAAAGGGACAAGACTTCTTGCTTCTCTTTTTCCATTGGTTGATCTTCAAGGCAGCTACCTGTCATGACAGGGCTTAGGGGCATGTTCTATGACTAGAGAAGGGTGCCCAATCTGCTGAATTGAAGGAAACCCACCGGTGAAGGCAAAAATAAACCGGTTGTATGAACTGGGTTCACGGGACAATTTCTGGCCAGTTTTTAGGCAATATTTAGGCTTATGAAAAGTGAGTATGATTGTGATTTCAGGCCATGGGGGGTAACTTTGGGATGTGTATAAACCCCCCCCCAAAGAAATAAAGGTTAGGACATGTTTAAGTAGGGTCATTAGGCTTAAACATTTTACAGCGCATATTAGAGGCTAATCTGACCGGTTTGGAAAAAGTCCTCGATCTCTCATCGTATTGTGGGTATGATTGAAAAATAATGCTTGGACATGAAAGTAGACATCGTGAGGATTCCAAAATGTATAATTCGAAGACTTAAGCCATCATATAGTTTAAGTTATGACTTAATCAAAACCGAGCTTTTTCTGGTCCTGCTGGGCAGTTTTGACACCTTGGGTTTAGTGGCAGATTTGAATGACCAAATGAAGTCCAAATTAGATGCAACTTGACTTGTTGGAAAGCTGACATCTTGAAATTCAGATCCATAAAAAAATATCAGACTTAAAACTTGAAGATGCTTGTTGAAATTTGCTCACAAAGCGGATCAGTGCTGGAATCTACCCTTTCCCTGCAGTTTCAAAGCTTAAACAAAACTTGGATGAATTATTCATCCTTTAACCAGCATTATAAACTTACCTAATTGATTTGATTCATTTTAAAACATAGGGGATGGAGGGATATCCATCACACTCCCCTTGTTAAAAATGATTTGTCCTCAAATCAATTTAGGCAATTACCTCCTCTTCTTTCTTCATGGGATGGCTGAAAAAGAATCAACCATGCAAATAACTTGTCTTTGGTCTTGGAGGCTCTTTTCTCTTCATGTCCCTCACAGATTTTAATGTGGGATGTAGGGGACTCCTTGAACATGCCATGAACCACTTTCTCACTTACTCTTAATGCATGATTAGGAGTGGTAAGTGATGGTTCTAAGTTCTTCTAACAGAAATGTATACATATATATATTCTGTATAGATACATACATACATGCATACATACATACACACATATATATATACATACCTATATATATATATATATATATATATATATATATATATATATATATA
>JACYFF010002017.1:2178731-2216115 GCA_017589665.1 Selenicereus undatus | reverse complement strand
TGTGTGTGTGTGTGTGTGTGTGTTTTTATGTGTATGTATGTATATATGTATATATATATATATATGTATGTGTGTGTGTGTGTGTGTATATATATATGTATGTATGTACATATGTTTGTATGTATGTATATGCATTTATGTGTGTGTGTGTGTGTGTGTGTTGCGCGAGCGCACACGTGATCGTCACTGGATTTTCAAGAGTGTTGTGTTATAGATCTGGGTCATCCCATGAAGACTCGAGTGAACTACCTAGTATTGCTTTGAAAGGTTGCAAATTGAAATCAAGATTTGAATCAAATTTTTATCTAACGTAAGAAACCAAGGACTAACTTTAACGACTACAAACATCTATGGGTAGCATCGCCTAATGGTGTTCCAATCTAACTGGTCAAACCAACAGTTTCCAATTTGTTGGTTGATTAAATGATCGAGTATATTTAACAATTCACAACTTTTTTTAATAACAGACTGACTTAACTTGATTATACTAGTTACTAATTCTCATTAGATCTTAATCTAATTAGATTTATAGATATGATTATCACAAGACCCCTCAATTCACAATCCTTTCTTAAGTGATTATAAAAGTAAGTTAATTCTAGTTTTCCAGCATCGATCTTCATCTTTCGTACTTCGATCAAGCATGCATACATGCTATAAATTGAGACAAAATCTCACAAGAGCAATCAAAAATAATGGATTAAATTGAAATAATCAAGTAAAGTTTCAAACTAGAAAAATCAACAACTTCGTAAAGTTTAGCAACCCTTAGATTAAGAATACTACTAACTCATGTTCAAGTTCAACGAAGAAACTTGAAGGCATAAATATATCTATAAGACATAAGGAAAAAAAAGCAAAGAGAAGATTGTTTATTCTTGAAGGCTAGTGGGTAGATGAATTCAGGCGATTTGGAGTTATTTAGCCAAGTGAATAGGGAGCAACCAACAAAGTACCAAGTAACCATGAAGTACACCAATGTTATAAACCTCGACAACGTAATAAGAATACTCCCCACAAGTCAAACAGGAAATGAGTTAATAAGGAAGGGACACAAGCTATGTACAGTTCTAATGCCAATCAAATTATTCAAACAAGTTTTTCCTTTTTTTGGATTTTTTTCTCGTTTTTCCCTTCATGATTTTTCCTTTTTTTCCTTAGAAAATGAAATCACAGTTTCAACTATTGAAAGGCATAGAACAACTAGGTGTCAATTTACAACCTAATGCATATATATACAAACCGAACAAGAGGAGATCAAAACCAATTGCTCAATGTCACCAACCCTTCAACAAACCAATGTTCCAAAGCCACTTCATAACCAATTACCCCAAAAAGTGCCTACTACAAGCATGAAGTCATGCACTATGGACTCAACTTAAGGATAAAAATGTTTGTAACGTGAAGGTTATTTATAAAGGTTTCACAACAAAAGGAGAATATAAGCTCAAAGGGGCAACTACAAGGGATAAACATGTAACACAAAATTAGGGTATTCGGCTATGTGGCTAAAATTGCTAAAGAAAGTATACGTCTATCCCATCACCAACTATGCAGTTGTTGCTGTGATTTTGAACAAGAATCTGAACAAGTTCTAGAGATGCAACATGAAAGAGTCACTCACATGAAAGAACATGAGACTAAATATAATGAATTAGTCCAAATAAGACTCAAAGTTTCATGGGATATCCACCAAAATCTAATCTGACTCATAAAATGACTCTCGTATACCAACATTAGTGTCAGGGACTCTAAGGAAGCAACATAGTAATCAATTATGACAAGGGTCAGAACAAGAAGCATTCACAAAATCTATAGAAATTTTCACACCAAATGGCAACTCATCAAAGTCACTTAACCTCATGAAAACTAACGTGCCTATTGAATAATCATTGGAGGCTTTTCTGTTTCAAATTTTTAAAATTTTTAACTTTTTCCTTTTTTCATTCATTTTTAATTTTTTTTTTCAAATGCAACATGAACCCTAAATGCAAACCTAAACATGCATATAAATGCAATGCTAATTCAAGTTAAATAAAACATGCCTAAACTAAGGTGCAACACATGTAAAATATCGCATCCCGTGCCTAGATAATACATTACTCTTAATATAAACATATAAAGGGTTGAAAAGACTAAGTGAAAATAAGATAATGCAAAAGTGCATACCAAAAATGCGTAGGGTTCTCATGATCAAGCATATCTGGATCATTAGGATACAAATCAATGGCTTCATAGTCTTATCAGAATCGAACAAATCTTAACCACAGTAAGCAAATGAAGAAGGAAAAGGCTTATGATCCTTCAACAAACCAAATTCAGCATGGTGCTCTCTCACATCAAAAGTCAACCATCCCCCCCTTAACATCAATTTTGCAACCTGTAGTTGCGAAAAAATGGCTCCTCAGAATGATTTGGGTGTGGACATTTCAACCACATCACAAATCATGAAGTCTACCGGTACATAAAATTCACCCATCTTGACAGGAACATCTTCTAAGATACCTAAAGGGTACTTCACAAAGCAATCTACTAATTGAAGTAAAATAGTAATGGGTCTTCACTCTCTTAAGTCAAGTCTCTTAAAAATACAATAGGACATCAAACTTGCATTAGAACCAAGGCCATATAAAGCCTTATCATTGCTCAAATCAAGGAATAGAAAAAGCTACTGAGGTCCTTAAACCTAGATGAAAGATTTTTTAGAACCACAACATTGTATTTCTCATGCACATCAATCTTCCTCTTTTTAGAGATGATTTTCTTTCAAAAATTTAGCTTACATACACATTTGAGACATCAATGAAAGGAATGTTCACATGCAATTCTCTAAGCACATCAAGAAGCTTTCAAATTGTTTCTCACTTCACGGGCGGTACGTAAGGCTTTGGGGAAGGGGTCTTAGACTCTTTAGGCTTCTCACTCTTATTCTTCTCTCGGGGCTCATCCTCACTAGGCAAAGCATTATTACTCACATCATGGTTATTCTCACTCCCCACCGCAACTCTAGCACTCTTAGGACCCTTTAATTGTTTGCCACTTCTTAAGACAATATAATTGCTCTACTCCGTGGGGTTATGCTCAAGCTTCCTAGGTAAACTATGCGGAGGTGTATAATAAGAGCAAACTTATTGGGCAGTTTGCGATTCCAACATCCTATTATGAGTAGTAAGCATATCAACCTTAGAGCCTCATTGCTTAATGTACTTATCTTGTTTTTGTTGCACTAACAACACTCTCCAACATAGCCTCTAGGTTGGACTTTCATGAAGCTTATAGAGGAAAGTTAGGTCTTTGAAAACTAGGAGCTGAAGTACTAGCCTTGGCTTGTGGGAAAGTAGGAGGATCACACCTATAGTACAAGGTGGGATGGTTCTCTAGTCCCGGACTGTAGGTGTTAGAATATAGGTCATGGTTCAACCTAGATTTGAAGTTATTGACATATGTGACTTAGTCAGTAGAGGATAGGGCAAAAGGACTTACAACTTGATATTTCAAAGTCACATGGTCAAAAGATCCACAACTATCATAAAGAAGGGGATGGGGCATATGCATTCACTGCATTGACGTTCAAATGATCAAGCCTTTGAGTCATCACATCCATTTTACTAGTCAGCAAAGTTAAAGCATTAACTTCAGATTTACCTTTGGATTTCTTGGAAGGATTCCTCCCATTAGGCCATTGGGAATTGTTGAGCACCATCTCCTTAATTAGGTTGTATGCTTCTATAGACACCTAAAAAGTCTCTTTTTTATAAAATGGCCGATGATGACAAACTGATTGAATGAGACTTAGGCATCCCTAGATATTGACAATGAAGAGTCTTAAAATGTGCCAACATCCTCAGCGTACATAGCCAAACTCGAAGATGCCCACCAAAGGCTAAAAGAACTCAAAAGCCTAAGCAGGCCCAACTTGACGGTGTTCGGTGTCTAGTTGAGATTTAATGTGTATTTTCCCTCACATTGGGGTTCATAAAATTATCATGTTTATTCATTGATATTCTTCATTGAGTAAGCTTTCTAATGAGTAATGACATATTCTGCATTAGATTCTGATAAGTAATGAAAAAGATATAAGCTAATTACTAAGACGTGCATTGAAAATGACACCTGTTGATCATTTTGGTTATATTCTACCACACTTATCTAAAAACTATGAAATTAGTGTTATTATAAAGTATACTCAATAATATTTCAAAAAATAATAATCAATAAAAATGGAGGTTGGATGATAAAATTATGTTTGGAACAATTTACATTCTAACCTGACCTTGAAAACCCAGTTGGGTTTTGGCGTGAACCGACTAGGAGCCAAGCCGAATGCCTCATAGTAGGAACCCCGATCAGGTTCTCCAAAGTTCTTCTCCATTCTAAATAGGTCTCAGCTATTAGAATTCTATATGGATAGGTGATTCATTTAGATTTAGACTATTGGGAGTTGAATTAAGTCTCCTTTTCTTAATCGACTTAGTTTGCCAGCATCAAGTGCTATAAAGAGGGGCTGCCCCATACGGTTAGAAATCATCATAAATTTGGAGAAGAACACCAGAAACATAGGAAAAAAACTCTAAAAATTAAAAAGGACATGTGGGAAGCTTTGACAGAATACTGAAAGGTTTAGAGTACCTAATGAAATCCTTCTCAAATCAGTCCTCAAAAACCTCTAATGCACAAGTCAATGCTCAATATTCTCGATCTCAAGGTTCTCTAAGTCACTCAAGTAGGTAATGTAAGGCGCTAATCTTTCAAACATTCCCTTTTTCTCTCCACTTTCTTTCTTTTTATTTTATTTAATTTCAGGTTTAACAAAGTTGTAATCTTTAATTAGTTTAGCCCCACCCATCGTAATTGATATGGATTATTTCTTTGAATTCCTTGACATTGATATTGTACTTCAATTTCTATTATGTAGTTGGTCCTAATATGTTGTATGATTGTTTGTTTTAAGTGTAAATAGACTTAGTTTCTCGTAAAGATTAGTAGGGGTCGTTGGTGTGACAGGTCGTGTCGTGATGTATTCCATTATGACATTTCACCTTTACCCCTGAATTTAGACTGTCAATTTAAGCATTCAGAGTCAGATCATCCCACAAATAGGGATTATTCGTGGGCCTTTCGAAAACCTTTTTTGGAATGAGGTTATTGTCCCTTTTGTTGTCCCTTCATTTACCGCTCATCTCTAAGAGTGAATTTGGCTTTTAAGTTTCTCATAAAACTGACTGTTGACTCGATTTTATTATTAATTTTTTGTATTTTATTATTATTTTATTGCACTACTTTAGATTAGGGCAGAGCTGGTTCGGGATTCAGATAGGGATATCCTAGATGATGAACTGGGCTTAGTTCTAGCCCAAGAAGCCAGTTCGATTCCTGGATCAAGGTTGCAACCTAATTTATCAGTTGAGATTGGCATCCTTGCCTGGAACTAGGCCAGGAATTAGACCTAGCTCTAGTCAAGGCACTCGACAGGGTTTCTAGATCAAGCGCTCCATTCTGATTTGTGTTGGTTGAAATATATAAAAAAATCGAACACCTGGCAAATGAGTTTATACCATTCATGGGGGACCACACCTGAAGGTCCCTAGTCATGGTATTTCCAGTGATGACACCACCGGGGACATCTTTTTAAAACAAAAGAAAAAAGAAAACAGGGCGAGATTTGAAATCTAATATAGAAAATTGTTTTTAGTTACACTTGCATTCTACATTCTTGTATTAAAGGCGTTACAGTATCAAGACAATAATACCTCTAGGTTAAACCCTGCTATAACCTCTTGGGAGAATAGTTGGTTCACTCAGTGGGCCAGTGGGACTTTTAACTAAGCATGCGACTGTTCTACCAACTCATGACAGACTTTCCTAGTCCACATGATATAGGAAAGCAACCAAAATATTCCAATCTTGTTCTGCACCCCATGGACAACGTACAAAGCATTTGGGTCATTAGAGAATTTCTCTAAACCTTACCTAAACCACTTATAACTTAGGATTTTAGATTAGGTTGGAACGCATGTGCATGCATGATTCCATGAATGTTTAGAACTCTAATGGACTATCTAAACGTAACCCATAACCAAACACCAATGTATTGATGCTTTAGGGTTCATAAAGTCATCATTGTGTCTAGGAGAGCCTAGGTTAGGAAATGCCAAGTTTAATAGTGTGGGTTAAGGAGTAAAAAATGGTTCTCACCCTGTTCAAGCTCATAAGAGTCATAACAGTGGTCTTGGTTTGAAAAATAATAAAAAAGGGGGAAATTGGCTGGGTTTTATACATTAAAAAAAATTGTTCACATGCCATCCTAGATTTAGGAAAATAGGTGGAAATTAGGTCCACATGAGCTCAACCGGGATATGAGAAGTCTATATGTGTTTGTCTATGTCTAGGAGGGAGCAATAGTCACCTTAGGGTCGATAGGGAACTCATTTGGGATCCACAAAAGGCAGCCTAGTCCAATTTTCTTTGGCTTAGGTCTTTTTTCGTCTACATTCATGGCATGAAATTGGTACAATGGGCTCTCGTATTAGGAGTTAGTTTGTGGGTAAACATTGTTTATTCTGAGTCTATCTAGGCCCAAAGTCAATAATGTGGCTCACTAGACCTGTAGAGTTCTAGTCTATTGTAAGTTCCATCTAATCATGCATTTTATTCATTCTAAGTTTAGTTATGATTAGGATACTCTATCCATGTGTAAGTCCATGGTCTATGCATCATATGCCAAATCCAAAGTCTAAAATCCAAGCATGAGTCTCTTTAGATCCATCCACATGTCTAAACTAGCCCATTGTTGGCAAAACCAAACTAAATTCATGCTTAGGCACAGTATAGGCTTGTGATAGACTTAGATTCAACTTAGTCCCATAGATTAGCTTCCTAAACTTAATGTAGGATCCAATCCAGGATAAGGCCCCACTCCGGCCTAAATCTAACATCTTAACCCCATTCATTCCAATCTTGGCCTAAGCCTTCGAGCCCACCATGTCATTGTCTCCTTCTTACCTAACCACAAGTCATTACCCATTTCCCCTAACCCATAGCCAAGACCATTAACCTTTCCCTCCCATTACCCACCTCCATCAAATTTTACATTTGAAAATATCACCTTGTCACCCAAGATAAAGAAGATAAGAGAGACGAAGCTTGGATGCACCCCAATAATGATTATTTCCAATGGCAACCTGAAAGTAAGTAAAAAAATAGGACACCTTAGGGAAGTGATCGCAAAATTTAATGAGCAAGAAACTCTAGCTATGGACCCTAGACGAACAGTTAAGATCCTAAGCTATACAAACTTATTTCGATCATTCAGGGATTCACTCCAAATTCTAACCAAATGAGGGAAGAAGAAAGAGGTGGTCACTTAAGGTCAAGCTAAATGGGCCCATGTTAGAATCATGTTTAATATTACGCTCAAGATATCAGAATGAAGCTGACAAAAATATTTAGAAAGGGTTATCCACTTTATCTGAGATTCTTGGAAAGGGGACTAAACATATTGATATTCCCTTTAATTTTAGGAGTATACTACTAAGCCTATGATATACCTCCACATTAGAGGATCTAAGGAGCTCTACTAACCCCTTGAACTTGCATTCATCACTTGAGTCGGAGAGTCTCTTCACTTATCCACTAACACTTCCATTTTTGGACCCAAACCTTAAGACTGTCACTCTTAAATTTATACATACCTAGTGTATTCTATTTTCCCCCTTCTTTACTAGAATGCTCTTATCCGATGACGAATCCAATGTTAAGGCAAAAAAGAGATGGGCTGCCTTGAAGACCTCACAAGGCGAGTTAGGTAAAGGGAGAGGCAGAGCAATAAAATAAAAAAAGCAGACTGAGGATTTCAATCCATCATCTAAAAAAGGGAAAGATTGAAAATTTCTTTATAATGTAGCTTTATGACATGCCTGGAATAGAAGGCATCATTTGGTAACTTGCATTGATACCCTTGTCAAACCTGATAAATTCCACTTAGAGCCCCTTTGACCCTTCAAATGAGCTTTTTTCTTTGGTAACCATGTTTGACCTAAGCTAGCAGCGGCAATGGCCATGTGTGACATCAACATCAAAGTTAGCAATAAAAAAAGAGAGTTTGGACCAAACGATCCTACCCAAAGAGGGAAAAAAAGAAAAAAGAAAAAAGAGTGAAATAAAAAAAGCTTGAAAGAAGAGAAACAAAGAAAGGAAAAAATTACTGAACCTGGCATACCTCATCAACCATGCACACTTAGGGATTTTATAAAGGTTATTTGAGCTTTCACGTTGATTCCCTTCCTTTGACACCCTAAACCTGAAGCTTGCCTTTAAAAGTCTTCCTAGAGGCATCCTTTAAGTTGTATGTTCTTATTCTCGAAGTACACTAGCCTAATTTCATATTGGATACGTAGGTAACCTTGTTGAGGCTCGCCCATGAAGATTGTTTTTGTAAAGAAATATCCCACTTGAGTCTTTTGGTCAAAAAAAGGAGAAAAGAAAGGAGTGGTTGGTCTGAAAACCTACAAAGGTGGGATAGGAAAAAAGAGAGCAAAAATAAAACCTTGGTTTTTGAGGATAGAAGCATTCTATTATATTTTCCCATCAATCTAGACTTAGACAACTCGCTCACCTCCTTTACTACAACGTCCAATTATCATAGCGTTCAATCTTATCTCCATTCCAAAATTCATGACTCTTTGTCTCAACCATGACTAGATATTCAAGGGTGGTACTTGCTTTATATTCTTAATCTCTCTAAGCTAGTATACAACACAGGGGGCTCCTATACATTTTCTTGACAATTAGGGCTTCCATGGTGGTGAACATTTCCAGACAGGGAGATAGCAATGTTATTCGTACAAAACTAGAGGCTACTATATGCAATACAACAAAAGTATTTTCATTTACCACATCCCTACACAAATAGGGCTTCCTTTATAGTTAACAATTCCTTTATAGATTTCGTCATGCAAATCCCCCTGTAGAAAAGCATTATTAACATCCAGCTGACATAACTCCCATCCTCTAGTAAAAACTACCGACAGGAAGTAGCGAACACTAACCATCTTGGCTACAGGTGAAAATGTCTCATTAAAATCGAAACCTTCTATCTTTTGATCTCTTCGAAAGCCAAGTCTTGCCTTGTACTGTTCAATGGAGCTATCTAAGTTATACTTAACTCGATACACCCACTTTGTAATGATGGCCTTCTTTCCTTGCGATAAATCTTTAATTTTCTAGGTTTCATTTGCTTTAGGTGCCTTGATTTTCTTAGTCATTGCTTCTCTCCAATTTGCATCTTTAATAGCCTTGTAGAAGTAGCTGGGCTCCACAACTTTGGTAATAGTAATGAGATATTGTTGATGCGCAACAAGAAAATTTTCACAAGTAACATAATTCACAATGGGATAAGGTTTACCTAAGGAAACCCTTTGCAGTAGGCTAGATGAAGTGGGGTCTATTGTTATAGTAGAATAGCATATGTAGTCTTGCTAATGACTCGATGCCTTTTGATCTCTTCTTCTACGACTCAAGTCTTCTACTGCTTATGCTTTATCAACATTCCCCCTATCTTCTAATTCTTCATTAGCGCCAAAAGGCCCATTACTGCCAAGCCCATTGTTAGGAGGCCAGGGTTCACTACTTCCCTCCATGAGAGGCTCTACCTGCACTTTAGAATGGGCTTCACTGCTCTATGGCCCGTTTCCCAGCCTATGGATAGCTATTAAGCTTTACTCGCTAGACAAGGCTGCTTCATTGGACTCATCTATTGCATTGAAATCACACATGTCTTCTTCATTTGCAACATGATCTGGATCAAAGCAAACTCCAACATTTTGTATCTCATTTTTGTCCAACTTTCCTTGGGTAGCATAAGGAAACATATCTTCAAAAAATATCACATCCCTATTTATAAACTATTCCCTGGAATCCATATCATACATTGTTCATCCATTCTTTCCAAAGGGATAATCCATAAAAATACACCTTCGACTCTGCAATGCGAATTTGTCCTTTTGTCTTTGGCATATATGAACACAACATAAACACCCAAATTTTTTATGTGATAATATGTGGGTTATGTTTTAAATAAAAACTCATATGGAGTATTTCCATTCAAAAGAGAGGTTCGGGCCCTATTTATTAAATGTGCTGCTGCTAAAACACATTCACCCCAGAATTCCAAAAGTAGATTTGATTGAAAACGAAGTGCCCATGCAACATTCAAAATGTGTTAATGTACTCTTTCAACTCTACCATTTTGTTAGGGGAGTGTCAGCACAACTTTTTTGTGCACTATTCCATGTTCAACATAAAATTTTCCCATGGGAGGTGAACTCGTTTCCATTGTCGTTTCTTATGACTTTAACATCAACATTAAATTAGGTTCTCACCATCACACAAAAACTCGCAACTAATTTGGAGGCGTCACTCTTGTCTCTCATTAAGTACACCCAAGTACCTCTACTAGCATCATCAACAATAGACAAAAAATAATGTACTCCACACAATTACTCAACTCTGTATGCATCCCAAATATCGCAATAGATTAGATCAAAACAACTTGTAGCTTTATCATCACTTAAAGGAAAAGGCAACCAGTTTTCCTTAGCTCTAAAACGCACATCACAAGGTTTATCACTGCCTTTATCATCAAACATTTCAATTTTCCTAGAAAATAACAACATAACGGCCATTGAAGGATGTCCTAGTCTTTGATGCCACACATCACAAGCATGCACTTTATTAACTTCAACTTCTCTTGGTGAATCTTCCTTGAACAAATAGACCCCTCTTCGTTGTTCACTCACTTAATCGGCCTCCTCATAGAAAGGTTATGTATCACATATAGTTTAGGAATCAGGAGTAAATATCACTATGCAAACCAAATCATCTATAATTTGCTTAATTGCGATTAAATAAAAAGCCAAATTGGAACAAACAACATGTCATATAGGGTTATTGTTGAATTTAATTTCACCATCCCTTTTGTGCTTGTAATGCCCCTCTCCCAATTCGGCATATTCACTAAGATAGCATGTATATCATGAGCCTTGCTTAATTTGCCCAAATCACTTATCATGTGACAAGTGACTCCACTATCAAGTAACCAATCACTATTACTTGGTAACTTGTCACAACCTATTTTAGGCTTATCAATAAGGTTGAGCAATCATTCAACCTAATTAGTGCTCAATCCCCAAACTAGGCTATGAGCTTTCAGGTTTGGTAGTGGGCTATTTGTCCACATTACCGTGCATTGCATAAGCCACATTCTGTCCTCTTCCTTGCCTAACATATCCTCTATCTCGAAGCAATTACTCTCTTCATTCCCCGTCTTTCCGCATTTTTTGTACATTGGCCGCTATAAGGGATGCCCGGTTCTAGGTACGGAGATGGCAAACCCTGCCTCAAATTTAATATTGTTATCACGTTGAACTATAACTCGTCTAGGGTTCTCCTCTTGCATCACCACATTAAAGATCTCGTCAAGTTAAGGTAGGGATTCTTGGGCAACTAATTGACTTCATACATGCAAAAAATTGCCATCATTCAGCCCCATAAGAAATTGATGTGATTTGTCCTCTTTGTACATCCGACTAAGCATCTTTACCACTTCACATTCACTACCTTTACAGGTGCAAATCAGAACCTTCACATGGCTGACCAACTAATTCCTTAAAGTCATCAACTTGTTACTGAATTGGCCAACATCAAGATTGTCTTGCTTGTAATTTGCTATTGCCACTTTAAGTCGATTAATTTCGGCAAATTAGCAACCGAATACCTCTTCTTTAAATCTTCCCATATTTCATGGGTCGGTTCTATATATGCCACATTAAGACGTAGCCTAGAGTTGATCATATTGAGAAGCCATGAGCAAAGAATGAAATTCATGCATCCGCTTCTGAAAAATCTTGTTTCGTTGCCTTCTTGGGTCATTTTAGGGTTCGTTCAATGAACCTAAATTTGTTGTTTGCCCTTAATACAGTTCGAACAACTCTTTCCATAGTTCATAATTCTTTCCATCGAAATTTACTGCAGTTATCAATATTCCTAGACCTTCGAATGTATGGAGGAAATATGGTGAATGAGCATCAAGGATGATGTTTTTCTTGTCCCCGCCTGCCATGGATAAATCTTAAAATTCACCTTGGATGTTAAGGTCGTGATACCATGTTAAATTTTATATCAATTCGGCCTCAAGCAAAGGGTCACACATATAAGCTCAAATGAGGTTCCAACCCAAAATCAATTGACAATGGATGGAGTAACTCATAAGCTTATATACATGTCCAAACCCTTTAATTTTATCAACGTGAAACAACATCCACTTTCATATTCTTTCATTTTACCAATGTGGGACAAGACCCACTTTCATACTCCTACATATATGACATCCATGTTTGAATTCACCGTAAAGGTATACCTACTGTAAGAAAGTCAAATGGTGTGCACTATTCTCTTCGTCCCATTTTGTTTCCCTTCCTAGATGACAAAATTTTTGACCCAAATTAAATCTTTGAGAGCTCATTAAGTGCATTTTCAACCAATTATATTCCACTATCTCCACTAAACTTATCACCTATTAGTGAATATTTTTGCTTCTTAAAGTTTGTACTTTTCTTATTAAGGAAATAAAGAATGGGACGAATGGAGGAAGAAAAGAATGGGCCGAAAGGAGCATGGTATTAAAAGGTGATAGAATAAACATATGAAAGTCATACAAGAGCTCAAGTTGGATAATAATAGCCACATAAAATTAAATATGATGTTTATTTCATGGCATTTTAATGCATTTAAATAAAATGTCCATTTTGATATCCAATTAAATTTAGAATACTATAATTTGTTCTTATAACTCCTAGAATTTATCTACACAAATTATTTTCAAATAAAAAGAAACATGAAATGAGTTAGTATAAATAATAAAAAAATATGTTGTTGGACGTGAAATCGTTTTAAGTATTAACCAGCTTATTGCCTTTATAAGAAGCCTTTAAGTCTAAAAAGAAGTCATTTTACGAGTTAATAAACGTATTACGTTTATACTAAGCTTTTAAGTTAGAAATGAATTCGTTTTATAAACTAGCAAACGTTTTACGTCTATAAGAAGTTTCTTAAGTTAAAAACAAAGTCACATTGCAAGTTAGTAGCCGTATTACGTTTATACAAAGCTTTTAAGTTCGAAACGAAATCGTTTTACGATTTAACAAGCTCATTGCGTTTTTAAGAAGTTTTCAAGTTTCAATGGAAGTCGATTTATGTGTTAATAAACTGATAACGTCTATAAGAAGCTTTTAAGCTATTTACGAAGTTGATTTACGATTTAACAAACGTATTAACATTGTAAGAAGGTTTTAAGTTGAAAAGGAAGTGAATTATAAGCATTTCAAAAGGTTATAGTCGTTTACTTTAAAAAGCAAGTTTTCAGCCAAGTAAGCATTTGAAACAGAGAAATGAAATATGTCTTTAAAGTCTAAGAATATGTTGGGAAGTTAGCCAGAGGGCGGAAACTGGACGCAAAAGGGCGTGAGCTTTTCCCCCCTGAGATAAGTAAGTTAGGAACTGGACTCAAGATACAAGTTATCTTGGTGTGAGCTGTTCCTGGAAACTAGACGCAAAGATGGCGTGAGCTGTTTCCTTCTAAAGAAAGTTAGGAACTGGACTGAAGATATGAATTGTCTTGGTGTGAGCTATTCCTGGGAACTGGACTTAAGATATGAAATATCTTGGTGTGAGTTGTTCCCCAGATAATTTATGATGTGTGATGCGTAAGAAAACCTTGAGGGGGACTGGACTCAGGATATGATTATCCTAGTGTGAGCTGTTGCCCTACAGAGGACAGTATCGAGGTTAGAGTTGCTCTACTAAGACGCGTTTTGGCTGAAAGTTAAGTACGTATACCTCGGGGATAACGTAAAATAAGAATGACGATCTCACTTAAGGGCGGTGTTGACCTCCCCTAGCCAGTACAATGAGATGTTTTTATGTTATAAGTATGTTCCTAATAAATAAGAGATTTGGCAAATTGCCATTCTAAGCAAGTTCAGAAAGGAAAAGAAGTTATTTTAAAAGTAATACAAGCCTCAAGAGGCCAAGTAAGGCGTTTTTAAGAAAAGAAGAAAGCTTTCAAATGCACGTAACCTACATATACTTTATGAATGTGTTCTGAATATAGTTTAAATGAATTTCAAGTGTAGTTGGTTATAGCCTAGCAATGCATTGAACGTTTAAGTTTTTAATGGTGCATACCTTAAGAAAGAATGTTTCTTGCAAAGCTTTTATTACTAATTTGGGTGTCTCATAAGTTTTTAGAAAAGTTGTAAGTTTTAAGGAAGTTTACATGATTTATAATTCTTGGTATTTATCGAGAGTCACGATGTTTTCAAAAGAGAGTTTGAAAGCCTTTGTATTCAGTCCTGGTTGCATACTTGTTTATGTGTCTGAATGCCGAAGTTTGGTCATTAAGGGCCTAGAATTGAGTTGAATGGTTGGAATGAAGTTTTAAGAAGGCTAATCTTTCCTTGGGATCTATGATTGTCTAATATGATAGTAAAGTATGAATGCGTGATATATGGTTATTATTAGTATTATTGCCTACAACTGTTTTGGGTTTTAGGGAGTAGGGGAATTCTCACTGAGCGAGTGGTTGCTCATCTCATTACTTTTTCCCCCTTTTCCCCAGGCTTTTGTTATGACAGGTGGGAGTCAAGCTACTTACACGAGCTGGAGTCTCCCTACTTGAAAAAAAGTCATTTGTGCCATATAGAAGTAGATTCATGTGTTTAACGATGTGATGTAACGTATTCCTGGTTTGTAATTGTTGTAAACTAAGTTTTCTAGCTCATATAATGCATATTGTTTATGAGTCGCTCTGTATGGCCGTGTGAGCCAACCATCTTATTAGTTAGACGTCTTTATTCGAATTTAGCTATGTTTTGGGATGTAAACCCCAGTACTCCGGTTGTGTAGACCGTTGAGTTGTATCATTTACTTTTCATGTGTTAATGAGCTACTCTGTTTGGTGTACTCCGAGCGGGTGGCTCGTTGAGTTATGAACTCCGGTGTGTGGCCGTTGAGCTTCTTTTAAATGTTATGCGCTTTCGTTGATTAGCAGGGGATTTTTGTAAGGCTTTTAGCCTGAAAACGGTCAATTTTTAGGAAAAATTATGTCCGTTTCACCCCAGGAATTAAGTAAGAAGTAAGAAAACGTAACGCTTCTGACCCTAGGGGCTAGGGGTGTTACAGTGGGTATTTAAAGTGGGATGCATCTGAAATGTTTTGGGGTAGGAGAATGGTACTAAATGTCTGGACAAATGTTTAAGGAATAGACCTAGTATGCTGGAACCCTAGCTCCTAGGGAATAGGTCTAGAAGTGGGAACTGTAGAAGACCTTAATGAGGGTAATGGTCCACTGATTATAAGAGGCATCGGAGATAATATAAAGGGCGAGTGTAGATCTCCCCTTAATAGCACAAATATGAGAATCTGATGCCCCATGAAATGATTTCGTACTTGTGATGTGATGCAAACTCCTCATTCGAGGATTATGCCAGTGTTAAGATTTGAAAAGGTGCATATACTCTTGAAAAGACCTTTTACTGAGTTCCAAATTACTTGCCAGTGGATAACGACTATTTTATAAAGACTTTCTTTGGTTTAAGTAATGGTCTTTGCCTTTATACGTTAATCCCAATTTCTTACTAAAGCATCCGCCTTGGTGATTTTAATTGAACTTTGGGATGATATGTGCTCATGTGTGAATTGAATGCTCTACTATTCTCCATGTCTGATTTTGTGCGTGAGTTAGTTTGCTATTGAACTTGGTATGCTTACTATGTGATGTTTAGCAAGTGATTGTCACTGGCTATGAGAGACATAGTTTAGGCAAGTTGAGTACGGTTGTGTATGCAATAGAAGAAGGGTAGGAATACCATTGAGTCTGGAAGGTTATCGAGGTAATAACGAATATGGGAGACCCTACATGATTATTATATGATACTATATATCAAATTGTGTGTAAATGCTACCTAATGTATTATTGCAATTGTTTTGTTTTCTCGGGGTTGAAAATCATTCACTGAGTGTATAGTAGCTCACCCCCTCTCTATTCCCCTTTTCCCCAAGTTCTTGAAATGATAGATAGAAGTTGATTCACATAAGCCGAGAGGGAGTCCCCCTTGTTGCGCTAGAAATGGAATTCTGTGTTTTGTACGTGGATTTATGAGTTTTGTGATGTATTGTGATGTATTTTAAGTTCTTGAGTATATCTAAGTTAATTGTTATAATTCATATAATGCATATTATCTAGAAGTCTCTCTGAATGGCCATATGGGCCAGCTGTTCCAATAGACGGTCGTTTAGCTTAGTTGATGTTAGCTATTATGATATGTAAACCCCAGTGCTTCAGATGTGTGATCCACTGAGTTGTATCTTTTACTTAACCCTTTTACTGAATTTTATACTTGGTGCACTTCTAGCATGTGGCCCGTAGAGTTGTGGTCTCCAGCATTTAGCCATCGAGGTTGTTTGGGTTTTCTTTATGTTTCTATTGTTGTAGGGACCTAATGTAAGGGTTTAAGCCTGGGATATGGTCAATTTCGAGGCGAAATTTTGTCCATTTCATTCTCGAAATTAAGAAGTCATTAGGGGTGGGGGTGTCACAGATGGTATCAGAGCAAGGTCTTGTGATCTCAGACTGTGACCAAAATCTTGTATTTTATATAATTATCTAGGCACATCTTGAGTAACGATATGTTACATGATTTACCTTTTCATGCAATGTATTCCAAATGTGCTAATTGGTCCGAAAAATTGCCTGTTATGTGATTGGAATAAGCGTATGGAATAAAAAGTGAGCTATGTGTTAGAATATGAGCAAAATGACTTGTGTTCTGATGAGTAAGCTAAGTGTTAGTTTGATTAGTGAATGTTTTGTGCATGCACCTTTGATGATTTAATTCAAAATTTAAAGTACGCTTAGTTTCAAAGTCAAAAGATTGGGAATGTTTTAACTCCAAGCTCATTCTTTGCCTCTAAAACGCGATTTGCTCATCGGGCCCTATAATGGATTGAGTAGATGTATTCAAAAGTTGGTATAGAGAGGACTAGAAGAGGTTAACCTATATTCCATTTGAAATCCTAGAGATTTTGAAAGGTTAAAGTCCTTGTTAATTAGTGGGATAGGGTTTTATGTCCACCATAAGGACTTTTCTAATTATTGAGTTAGGTCTTGCGCATTTGAAGACTTGCATTCGTTTTACGATAATGGTCAAGTCTAGTTTTATTAGCATATTTTTCTAAGTGTAATCAAATGTTTTTGAGTGTCTACATGCCAAGATGTATGTGTCGCTAGCTATATTAATAATGATCTGCTAACAAGTGATTAAAGATTGCCTTGCGTGATGGAAAATTAATTTTTTTTATAGTACCTCTCCTATGTGAATTCCCCATTATTTAAGAGAAATAAGGTTCCATATGCAAGCATGCAAATTTGGATGATAACCAATGCCTTGTTGATTGTTGCATAAGTGTTATTCCGAGCATCCCGTATACTTGTCAGTGTTACGTATATGTGGTCATGAACAAGACTTGTTTACATGAAAAGTATTTCCTGCTTCCCATCATGCAGCTACCATTACTCACGAGTCAACTAGCTGCTGCTTACTGTCACACGGGATGTTACTTTTGTTATGGAATAGGTGGCATCCTAGTTATATCAAAACCCAATAGCTAGAAAGGATACAAAAGGAAGAACTTGACAGACTTCGGAATTGTCACACCACCTCTTGGGGTGATGAGCTATACCTTTTCGGTACCCTATTAAGCATTAACAACAAGTGCATGAGCCAGAATGCTCCATAGTGGAAGGTAGAACCTTCCCTTTCGTACCACCAGTTCCTAAGACTCCTACGATCACCTTATGAGACAAATGGTCTCATAGAACCTCAACGTATATTTATAAGGCCACCAATGCCACTGTCCTTGCCCCGAAAGGATTGTTAGCTTGTAAATGGCAAGTTCCTAACAATTTTAGACAAGCCTCGTGGCATTCCTTTGGTCCTTGGTTACAAATGAGGGTTCCGCTCATGGATACTCGACTAAATGTCTTCCTATGTGACATTATTTTCCAATGAATGATGACCGTTTTATAAAGACTTTCTTTGTTTTAAGAAATGGTCCCTCTTACACGTTCCAATTTCTGGATAAAGCATCCCACTTGCTGATTTTAATTGAACTCCAGGATGATATGTGCTTATGTGTGAATTGAACGCTCTACTGTTCTCCATGCCTGATTTTGTGTGTGAGTCAGTTTGCTATTGAACCTAGAATGCTTGTTATGTGATGTTTAGCAGGTGATTGTCACTACTAAGCTACGAGAGACATACCTTAGGCAAGTTGAGTGCACTTGTGCATGAAATAGGAGGGTAGGGACACCATCGAGTCTAGAAGGTTATTGAGGTAATAATGAATATGGGACCTTGCATGATTATTATATGATACTATATATCACATTGTGTGTGGATGTTACCTAATGTATTGTGCACAACTGTTTTGTTTTCCCAAAGTTGAGAATCATTCGCTGAGCGTGCGGTAGTTCATCTCCTCTCTATTCCCATTTCTGCAAGTTCTTGAAATGATAGGTAGAAGTTGGTTCACGTAAGCTGATATGTAGTCTCCCTTGTTGCGCTAGAAATGGAATTATGTGTTTTGTACATGGATTTATGAGTTTAGTAACTTATTGTGATGTATTTGAAGTTATTGAGTATATGTAAGTTAATTATTATAATTCATATAATACATATTGTCTAGAAGTTGCTCTGAATGGATGTATGGGCCAGCTATTTGAATAGCTGGCCCTTTAGCTCAATTGATGTTAGACATTATGGGATATAAACCCCAATGCTCTGGATGTATGATTCGTTGAGTTGTATCTTTTACTTATCCCTTTCATTGATTTTATACTTAGTGTGCTCCGGGTTTGTGGTCTGTAGAGTTGTGGTCTCCGGCATGTAGCCATCGAGCTTGTTTGTGTGTTCTTTATGTTTTTATTATTGCAGAGACCTAGTATAAGTCTTTAAGTTTGGAATATGGTCAATTTTTTGGTAGAACTCTGTCTGTTTCGTTCAAAGATTTAAGAAGTCACTAACACTTCTAACCCTAGTTGGTAGGATATTACAGATGAGTTGAGCCCTATCAACAGAATTCTTCAGTTAGTCTACAAGTCCACTAGTGTAACGCCCAAACCCCTTCCGAGTCGTGGACAGTTATGATGGAATCCTACCTAGTGAAGACCTTGTCCATCAAGATACAAGTCCAAAACGCCCAAGAGCAAGGTCCCAAGTGAAGAAAATGACTCACATTTTGCAAAGGGAGCAAGCTAGCACAAACGGGTTAACTGGCTACAAAATGCCCGGTTTTGTGCATTTGATTTCTTAAGCTACATTGTAGCTTAAGTCTAACATTTTTGCAATCCTTTTGATGTTGTCTTGTAGGTCCAATCATTTGTTTCAAGTCATGCATTCAAGAGGATAGAAGATCAAGGTCATTTTCAAAGCTATCCCAATTTGGCTAGGTTTTACACGGTTAAAAGTATTAGCCAAATTACCCTTCCAAACCCTTTTGAAACCTTGATTTCTTTAGGGGGGGGGATTCTACACATCCCAAAATTACCCCCCACGTTTAAAATCCAGATTATGGCCATTTTAGCTCTCCCAAAATTTTGCCTGAAAACCGACTTCAAACCAGCTTGAACCTGGTTTAGCAAGTGGTCGGCTGTTTGCTTCCTTCCAAGGGTTTACTCACTTCATCAGCTAGAGAGGCACGTAATTCAAGGTTGGCACGCACCCCTAGGATCTCTAGGAAAGAAGAACCAATGGGAGAAGGGCTGCAATGAGAGATGTCCCTTGGTTTCTATTGGCTAGCCGAAATGGGATGTCTCTTGCTTCTTATTGGACAGCCGAAAAGGGAGCTATACTTTACGGTTGTGCACATGCAACTCAAGCTCATTTCTAGTGAGTTTAGCTTAAGTACAAGTTAATCAAAGTTGTAATGGTCATTTGTCTTGTTTTCCTTAATGTAATGGTTGTAGTTTAGCTAGCTTAAGCAAGTTAGTAACCGGTTAAGCCATAACCGGGTGTATTAGCATTAATCTAATTCTTTTCCTCCCTAGGAAGGAAAAGTGAGGAGCTTGCTTGCTTGCTAGATTATTTTGCTGAGTATGTAAGGCCATTTTCGGCCATGGGAAAGAACACTTCAGTTTTTATCAAGAGAAAAACCGTGAGAGCATTGAAGCTTTCTCTCAAAATTCTTACTTGCTTATCTTAGTTTAGGCCAAACTAAGTGGTGTTCAAGTGAGTCTTAACCTTGATTAAGTGGTGATTCTGTATCTTAATCAAGATTAAGGGCCCTAAACTCAAAGGTTGGTGGTGATTTTGTATCCAACCTAGAGTTTAGTTCTATCCTATTCTAGTTTGATTCACACGATTCTTAAGTGATGTTATTAGCTTGAAATTTTAAGTTAATTACATTCACTTAGCATACCTTCATCCTCTCTCATTCTCCCACTTCATATACTCTCAAATTCATCCATTCTTATGGTTTATACATTACCAAAAGGCATAGAATCAAAGCAAACACCAAAGAGCTTCAAATCGGGCAAAACTAGGAATTTTTAGTTTTTGGAGACCGAAAGTTGGCACGGCCACACCGTGCTTTTAGGCACGGCCACACCGTGCTTTTAGGCACGAACGTGCCACCTTTGGCCGTGACAAGCCTTTGAGTTTTGGCTTCCCTTTGGTGTGTAATAGCTTGGGTATCTACTTCGTTCGAGCTTTGCATCAAGTTACCAAGAATGGCTTCAAGGATCATTGACTGGCCCCACAAATTGCCACAAGCCTTTCCGGCGTATTTTGTCCTCGTTCACATACTGCCTGGAAAACTTCCCAAGGTGTTAGCCATCCCAAGATTGATCCCCAAACAACACTCTTAACTATAGAGTTCTTAAGAGTGGGCTTTCCGAAAAGAAAAGTGCACCTTTGGTGTTATAAGTAGTCACTTTGATCCTTTTAAGCCACACTTGGGGTATTACAATCACCCCCACTTGAAGCACATAGCGTCCTTATTGTGCTTCACTAATCGACTGACTTACAAGTTCTCTTGACCATCGGTGCATAACAGTGTCTTTGCCCCATTAGGTAACTGCCCAGGGCTCCTGCCCACTGGCACAGCTCATGGTCATGAGTAGGCTTTGATACCATCTGTAACGCCTCTGCCCCTCAAGCATCGCAGACAGTTACAAGGAACAACTTCAAGGATTGTCAACTAGCCCTACAAATCACCACAAGTCTTTCCGACGTGTTTCGTCCTTCACTCACACGATGCCTGGGAAACTTCCCAGGAGGTCACCCATCCCAAGATTGCTCCCCAGCAAGCACGCATAACAGTAAAGTTCTTAAGAGTGGGCTTCCTGAAAAGTAAGGTGCACCTTTGGTGATATAAGTAGTCACTTCGATCCTTTTAAGCTACACTCGGGGTATTACACCACCAGTGGAGGCACATCGCCACCAAGCCTCACCGTTGCCGATGCCTGACTGTTGTTGAGCCTCCCTGCTAACTCTCATCTCGCTCTCCTCGCCTAGTCTCTCTCTCTCTCTCTCTCTCTCTCACCTGTCGGGCTTTAGGTCGTGCGAACCGGGTGGCAGCCGTGACCGGCGCCCAGTCGTCACGACCCTCTCCTCTCTTTCTCTCTTTCTGGTTCGTGGTGGTGGGGGTCGCCGAGGGCCAAATAGCAGACCCCCTTTGTGCTTCTCCCTTCGCGAAGCCAGGGGCTTTAGCCCCTTTTTCGCATTTTGGATTTTTTTTTTTCATTTGGCTCCTAGCTTCCAAAAAGAAATTGCTCATCTTAATTGTACCGAACCTTATTTTGGGCCTTGCCAATCTTGCGTCACCTTGAGTCAACCTAGTTTCAACCTTTTTTTCATAATTCCACACCACCACATACTAATGGAGAAAATTTTGAAACCAAATCACTTAAATTATTAGTCTCAATCAACACGTAAATATTAACCTAATATAGCTTATATAACAAGCATAGTTAATAAAATTATTGATTTTAATAATTAACCACGTTATGAATTCCTCAGTTATTACATCATGTAGTCTAAGTCATATATAGTGAATGAGAGCAAGTTTACACTAGGTTCTAAGTCTAGTAAAGCTCTATGGTGGTATGATCACCTGTCAGTATAGAAATGGTAGGGCAACTTGGGTCCTTGCACTTGACATGACTAAATATAATTGAGCTAACGTTAAAGGCTAAGAAGGCACTCTCAGGCATACTAGTTACCCCCTTAGTAGTGTAAAACTCTTTCAGAAATCTAGCATACGAGGCATCTACTGGATAGCATCTAAGAAGGGAATGTTAATTTTGACCTGGAAGAAGGTTTCCTTGATCTTATCAATATGGGTTTGGTCTTCCTTAGTGGATTCATTCTCTTTAGGCTCTCTAGAATGATCAATAGTGCCAGGGGGGAATAATAAAATATGAGGATGGGGATGAATTAGATGTTTTATGAAAGATGAGGACGGGGATGAATTAGATGTTTTATGTAAGTTATCACCCACAAGATTGTCAAGTTCTTATCTTGATCTTAAAGTTATAATAACATTGACTTTTCTCAAGTCATCAAGAATTGAGCCAGAGGAGATCCATCCTTAGGGTTGGTCTTAGGCTAACTAGGAAAGGTAGCTTTCTCCATGTTCACTACAACAAACTGGAAAAAATTACTTTGTCATTACTCTGAACGTTCTTTCATTACTCTCTCTCAACATCATTTCCATGTCACTTTTAATTCTCCTTCATATTTATCAAGTTCACCATAACTAGGAGGAGGCTGAGACTAGGCAATACATGTAATAGGAGGAGGAGGTGCTAGCTGCCTAAATGCATTGAGATCACCTTGGTAGCTTGGCCTCAGCATGGTTCAGGAGGAGTTTCCAGGAAACTGTCCGTACTGGTTAGGCACTACCACATTAGGTCCACTACTTGAAGAAAAATAGGAGTTATTACGCCACCTAAGAATAAAAGTAGGAGCATAATAATCATTCTTTTGTCTGTGGCTGGCTATGTTAACTTGTACTTGGCCTGAGGCTAATTGGTGAGCAAAAGAGGAGGACTTGGTCAAAGTATGATCCTACGCATGACATTGGAAGCACATCTCAGGAGTTCAGGAAGTTAGATTGTTGAAGAACCAACCTCTTTATCATGTTTTCAAGGGCAGCAAATCTAGTGTCAAGGTGACTTAGGTAAGACACAACATGTATGGCCCCACTATACCTAGAGTTCAAGCTGTCATCTTTAATGGTTTCCTACTGCATGGTTTTTTGAACTAGATTCTTTAGCAATTCCTAAGCATCATTAGGGCTCTTAGAAAGAAATCTCCCTTGATGCATTGACTCCACCATTGTCATGTTTCGTTGGTCAAGACCTTCGTAAATAATTTGCCATAAACGAGCTTGGTCTAAACCATGGTGAGGGCATTGAGATAAGAGGTTTTTAAATCTATCAAGATACCTCCAAAATGACTCCCTATCAGCTTGCATGAATTGATTAATTTTATTCATTAGCTTAGCAGTTTTACTATTGGGGAAGTATTTTCACAAAAAGAGTCGCACAAATCCATCCCAAATGTCAATGGAGCTTACTAGTAGGCTACTCTTAGTATTGTCTTTTAAAACAAAGGGAATAAATTTCAATTGCACGGTATCAACAGGCACATTAGGGTAGCATGTTATGGAATAAACCTCTTCAAACCCTCGCAAAAACAGGTAAGCATCCTCTATAACCATGAACGTATGAAGCATATGCGTCTATTGGGGCTTGAGTTCAAGTGTAATACTCTTTAGGGTCGGTATATTAAAAACATGATGGTTCAGTAGTCCTAAGTGGGAAAGGATGTCGTTAAGCGTCCTTGGTCATAGCTGCACTTGGTCATGGGTAGCATATGTGGGTCCTGATTCACTACTAATGTCTAGGTTGGTTTCTAATATATGCAAACACTTACTATTAGGATCCCTAGCCAAACCAGCCATGCAACCAAAACCCCTTTCATTTTTTTTGGGTTTTATCATTTTTTTGAATTTTTTTTTAAAAAGCAATAGAGATCAAAATGTTTAAAGAGATGATGAACATAAACTAAATTAAACTACTAAATTAAAACAACTAAATGAAAGAACCAAAGCTGCTAAACCAAATAAAGCAACTATTAAACAACTAAATTAAAATACTGAATTAAAACAACTACTAAATTAAACAGAAACAACTAAATTAAACTACTTAAAGCAAATTAAGTAAACAATTGAAAGACTAACAAAAAAACTAAATTACTACTACTATTCAAAGCAATTAACAATTGAACTAGAAATCAATTTCAACACCATCCTTCAGACATCAGCGCCAAAAACTTGTTGTATCTCAAAAATGGTAAAATTAAGCCACAAGGGTACATGTGTAGTTGTAGCACTATAGGGGTCACCCACAAAGATGAGTTGAATTCAATTATTAGTATCAAACTACTAAACTAAACTAAACTAAACTAAACCACCTAACTAAAATTAATTAGGAAGAATAGCAAAGAATCTCATAGAAATCTAACATAAAAATATAGCATGAAGTTGAAATAAAAACTATCACAATTTAAGAGAGAATAAAGAGATTACCTTGATTGCATAGAATTAATAGACAAGAATAATTATGAGCTATAATCAAGAACACCAATAGAGAAAATATGAACCTTCGATAATAACAATAACTGGTACAGGCAAATTAGAGAATTCTAGAATCTTCAATAAGTATCAATCATGAAACTTCAATATCCAGCAGAAGCCCAAGGAAAAAGTCAAAATCGAAACTTTGATGGGGAGAATTTTTGGAGAAGCTAAAATCAAACAAAAATTGAAACTGCAAAAATTGAATGAAAACTTAAACTAAAAAAATAAAACTAGAACTAATAAACTTAAATTTAAATTAAAACTAAAGAAAATTTGAAGATAAACTCAGCTTGAAAAGAATTTCTACAGTTACAATAACGTCTGGAATTGCTAGAACTAATGCTAGAATTGAGAGAGAGAGAAATTGATGATTTTTTAGGTACCACTAAGACCTCTATTTACACTATTGCTGGCCTACAAAACTTTCCAAATTGCCATATTCTTATTTCACAACGTACACAACCGACTTTCAAATTATGAATTTGATCACCTTATCTGATTTTACAAAATAAGCCCCTACGACCTTGCTTGTTTGCCTCCTCCCCGGTATCCAATTGCCAGAAAGAGAACACTAACATCCTAATTTCTAATATGTGCATAAGTCATAGGGGAAGAATTAGACAACTTGCTCGTTGCATGAAGATATCGGGCTACTATACTGATTTCCTTCATCAGACAGTACAATATTAGACTATGCGGATGCTGAGCCAGACGAAACAATTCTTGAGCTAGAGCTATGTGAGTAGGCTTGGGCTACTAGTGTATGGCACGCTGAAGTCACACGTGGGGTCGGTTGTCACTTGCTACGGTTTGCTAAGCCAGGGAAGACAACATTAGCAAGCTGAGGAAGGCATCGGGTTAGATGTAGGGTTGGGCCGTGGGCTTATCACTCACCGGGCCTTGCTGTTTCTGCCTTATTTTGCTGTAGTATCTGGTAGGTAAGAGAAAAGACAACAATTTGGACTGGGCTACTACTCTCATTGAGTCACACCTGGACCTTTCTTTCTCTTCTAACTCTCTTCTCTTTTTTGTTGCCTGGTGATGGGTAGACATTTGGGTTGTGCGCTTGGGTCGGATATATGCTAGACTAAAGCAAGTGAGCTGCTGGTTCAAAATTAATGAAATTTGCATTCAGATCTCATTTTTTGGCTCTATCTCTTTGTTACTCATTTTTCATGCCCATTATTTCATTGAACCCTTATTTCCTACAAAAATCACAAAACCAAATAAAACCCAGAAAATAATATGTGATAGAATAAAGAGGTTCGAGCTCTAGAAAATACCTCAAGGATTCCATAAAGTTGTGCGCTTCGAGCTACAGAGGTTCGAGTACAAGAGATTGCTCTATAAATGAATGGGGTCATTGAAAGCACCGTTGATGGTGACAATCTGTGGTGGCCGACTTAGGGCTTCCTAGGGCTCACTTGGCTTTCACCCTACAACTACTCTCTTTTGAGGGATGTATCAGATTAGCTTGCTCAAAGTAGAGGTTCCATGAAGTTATGTGAAAGAATAAATTAGATTTTTAGTTTTAGAATCGCAAGTACATTTTAAAGGAAATGTACAAACCCTTAATTCTATAGAAAATACCAAAATTCCTTCTTTTAATTAGTTTGTTAAAGCGAAGGCATTGCTAAGAGACATTGAATTTAGCTTTCAAGAAGGCAAAGGTTCTTTTTGAATAGATTATGATTCTGGATATCTTAAGTGGAGGTTATTAAAAATGACTCCATGGTTATGAACCATGACAATGGATCCGGAAAGAAGGTATGTTCTAATTGATGGGGAGAGCTACCATTAGACCACCTACTTCAAATTAAAAGTGGCCTCTACTAGAAATAAATTTATTAAAACTTTAAATTTTTTAGTTTCATGCAAAAGTTAGTTGTCATGAATTTATAGTTTTATATAAGTAACGGGAATGACTAGAGAAATACTGTTGGTGACCACTTATTAGTGAGCCAGTTTTATAAGGGCATTGAAATGTATAAGAAAGTGATAGATTTTTTGATCACTTTGTTATGGACATAGTCTTATGCATGTGTCAAAAGAAATAAACAAATCTAAGAATGCAGTACAAGAAAAGCATCCTATGGCAAAATCAATGAGGTAATAATCTAAAAATATATTACAATAGAGATTTTCCGCAACAGTTTCTTTATATGTTGTCTAAAGTTTTTACTTATTGCAACAGTAGCACATGACTATTGCACTACTTAGATCAAGCACCACTAGCAAGCTGATGCCATAACTTACTTTATTTCTTTCGCATTTTCTAGTCTTGGGATCGGGATGTAGGATCATATCCCACAATTTCCATCATTCTTCTTAAAGGGAGAAAGGAAAAAATATAAAATAATTTAACCTAGCACTAGCTAGAAACTCCACCAATTGAAGCCCCATTCTCCAAACTTACACATTTTGATGAAAGCCTTTCTCTCTCACCAATGGCATAGGTAGTTATAGATCTTTCACCTGCTAACGTGTGTCCACCAGTGACTAAATCAGATTCATTGGGAAACTTCAATGAATCTGTTGTTGTTGACTATCATAATTGCTATATTATGACCGATTGAAACGCCTTGTACGACAGACGCACGATGAACTGTGAGCCATAAACAATGAATATTGATACGCCTTCACTTGGTCATCCATGGTGTACATTTCCCTGGTAAGGTTAACCTTCTATGAATCCCTCTTTGGCATTGATTTTCGAGTTAATTTCGATTTCTTATTACCTAATTATTCAATCATAAAACTTCAACTCCATCATCCCCATCTGTAAGGATCCTTTTATGTAGAGTAATTTCATGCTTTTTGCTGATATTCGATCCTCATTAAGGATTTAGGGTTTATAGCGATAACTCTAGTGCAAATGAAATTCCCAAAAAAGCTTTACAAGTTTAGAATCCTATGTTTACTTTCATTGCTTATTGTTTATGCTAAAAGTTTGTTGAAATATAGTAAATTGATGTCCTGTGATAAAACTTGGCCATAAGCAATGAAATTGACAAGCCTTCACTTGACCATTCCATTCTTCATCCTCTAGACTAGGCATCACGATACAAGTTTCAACCTAATTCTTTCTTTTTGTCGTAGATGCTAAGAATTGGATAATCACTATGTGTTGCTCATTTGGCCAAGTAGTAGCTCTTGTCGATAAAATTGATTTGGTTTCTTTCTTGAATGTGATTTTGATGCGAATGAAGTTAAAGGTAGAGCGAATTGCTGAAATACCCAAAGGTAATTAGCAGTTGACCTTTTGTAACCTCTATTAGGGCTCTTGGAGGGCTATTGAGGGGGTTTTCTAGCATTGGTGTTATTGAAGGTTCTCAGCTAATTGTGAGGAACCCATATGTGATAGCATAGACAAATCAAAGCCCCTCTGTCTCTCTCTAAAGCTTCTTTTTCAGATCCTGTTCGGTAAAATTGTGAGGAACCCATCTATGATAGCGGATAGCGTTTCTAATTTAGCTGTTAGTGGATAATTGTTTAGATGAGCGGTTGAAACTAAAGTGTTCAATAAATTTAGCTGTTATGCTAGCTGATTAATGTAAATTGACACAGAAAGATAGAGATAATTTTCGAAGATAAAATTTTTGAAGGATATTTTTTGACTAAAAAATATGAAACACTACTTTTAAATATCAAACGTTAATACTATTAGCTTTTCAAAAAAGCTGTTTAAAAAGCTAAAAGCTACTTGAAATGCTAGTCAAAATACTAGTTTACTGAACACTAAAAATTAACTAATTAGTATATTAACTTGATCAAAACACTAAAAGCTACCCAAAAAGCTATTGCCGAATACGACCTTAATAAAAAAAAATCTCTCTTTGTCTTTTCCATTATCTTATTTATATTCGATTTGAATTGTTGGGTTAGAGGCTAAATAGTTGCTTCAATATCTGGACTTGGCCTCAGTTTTTCAGGCTTGAGATTTGTTAAGAGGATGTGTACAAGTGACATTTTTTGAGTTTTGGTGTGAATCTTTGGAAAGACGAAATATTGTGGCCTAATAAATCACAAGTAAATTTACAATGTGTTAAGGTGGATGGACATTTGCGCTTGATTATTGTGTAAACTGATGTATTTAGAAATTTTGATAGGAAATAAATTTGAACATGCCTCTTCCATCCCAAATGATGTAGTCTTGGGTGGATATGATATTCCATTAAACTTGCTTTTGTACTTGGTGACTGATAGACCATGGAACAACAACTTAAGCAATATATTTGTTTATGGTCTCTGTCAAGGCATCTATTTATAGTAATAGTTTGTTATGGCTTGATTTGTAAATTAACTAGCAGAGGAGAAAGGCTTTTACAACATTTTCAACAATACTGTTACTAGTTTTCGAGCCTATGTGCAGTCTATGCTTCTTTTATTTATTACTAGTCTGCTCCGCTGAGTAATTTGATCTTAATTCTAACTAGAATTCCCTATCTTGGTTGCACTTTGCATTAGAGGAACAACCTCCTATGTATGTAATTTTGATTATCTGTTCCCTTAGTAGTCGTGACTGCACATTCTATCATTCATCTTTATCTAATGTAGGAAAAAATGATGGAGTTAGAGGCCTATAAGATGCTGACATGGATCCCTTTAATCAAATGGTGAGTCTGTATCTTCTCTTCTATGCTTGTAGAATAGCTATGCCCAACCTTAGAAAGAAAGTCTTCTTCTTTGATAATATCTCTCTCGCTATTCTAATATTATTTATGCTTCTTTTTGTTTGGGCTATAATATGCTTCTTAGTTCACTTGAGTACTTACATGCTCTAGTTCACCTTGGAGACCTACAAGTCCTAGTTCATCTTGGAAAGGGGTAAAGCCAGAATGGGATTAGGAGTGCCACAAGGCATTTGATAAGATCAAGGAATACTTGTCTAATTCACTAGCGTTGATTCACAAGTGCCAGTAGCTCCACAGTCTGACATTCCTCTCATCCTATGTCTCACAACAACTAATATTGCTGCTAGGCCATGTTAGCCTAGATGATAGAAGGGAAAGAAGAGGTTATCTATTGTGTGAGAAAAATGTTCCTTGAATATAAACGCGCTACTTGCCCTTGGAGAAAACTGCCTTCGCCTTAGTATGGGTATCCAAGGAACTCAAACACTACATGCTAACCCATACCATACAATGCATGTGATAGCCCTAATGGACCTGATAAGATATTTATTTCAACAACTAGTGATGAGGGGTAACTGTTGAGGTAGCCAGATGGATGGTAATGCTGTCATAGTTAGGTCTACATTACATTCCACAAAATCCCTTCAAAGGTAGGGTCGTGTTCGACTTCTTGCTGAATCTGCCAACTGAGGATCAAAAAGAAAAATCTTTGGATTCCCCTAAGTGTAAGTCCTTCAAGTTGAAGAAGACATGTGGACAATGTACTTTGATGGGGCTTCGAGTCAGAAAGAATTTGGGGTGGGCATCCTTTTGGTGTCTCCAGAAGGGGCACATACCCCTATTTTAGTTAAGTTGAACTTTAAGGTTACTAATAATGTGGCAGAGTATGTAGCCTATGTCATTGGATTCCAAGCTGCCATAGAAGTAGAAGTAAAGAATTTGTGAGTATATGGAGACTCCAATTTGATAATTAATCAAATCTCACAAAAATAGAAAGTAAGAAGTGAAGGCTTGGCACCATATCAAGCTCATATGGTGGACCTTACTAACAACTTCACTCACATAACTTACACATATATCCCCAGAGAAGATAGTAAGTTTGCAGATGCCCTGGAAAAACTTACTTCGATGATCAATATCCCTAGTAGCATCCATTTGATGCCATTAATAACAGAACGAAGAAATAAGCCAGCCTACTATTATACCATTGAAGTTTGCAGTGTTGGCCTCACTGCTTGGTATTATGCTTGGTATTATAATATTTGCCAATACTTAACGAAGAGAGAATACCTGCTAGGGCCTTCCCCAAAAGCACAACGAGTGTTAAGGTTGCTAGGCTCGCCATACTTTGAAGATAAGGGAAAGTTGTATAAGAAAACTGATACGGGCATAAATCTACATTGCATGACGCAAGACGAAGCCCTAGAAATCATGAAAGAAATTCATGGTTGGGAATGTGGCCACACATGAAATGGTAAAATGCTAGCCAAAAAGGCCCAAAGGATGGGATATTATTGGTCTACAATGAAAGCAAATCGCTATTACATGAGTAAGAAGGTGTCACAAGTGCTAGGTTTATGCTAATTTACATCATTAGCCTCCCTCCTGTCTCTCAACATTGACTTTCCCATGGCCCTTTTCAGTATAGGAAATCAATATCTTAGGACAGACTACACCAACAGGGACAGGCGACATCAATATGTACTTGTAACAATTAATTATTTCACAAAATGGATAGTAGCAACCTCTTATGGTAAAATCACTTCAAAGCATATAGCCAATTTCCTCCTCCATAACATCATATGCAGATATGGCATGCCATATAGACTACTAACTAATTAGGGAGCCATTTAAGAAAGGAAGTGGCAGCCCTATTCAAAAAGTATAAGATTCGGTGCTGCAAGTCCTCTCGCTATCATCCTCAGACAAATGGAGCCCTAAAAGTAGCTAATAAGAATGTTCGTAGGATAATCGAGAAAATGGCTAAAAATTATAAAGATTGGCCTTGCAAATTCCCATTTACTTTATGAGATATAGGACCTCAATTAGTACTTCTGAGGAAGCAACCCCATGCTCCCTGGTATATGGAATATAAGTGGTACTTCCAATCAAAATAGCAATACCCTCATTTTGGGTAATTGCCGAAAGCCAAATCTTGGAGTCGGAGTTGGAAAAGGCACGATATAAAGATTTGGAGATGTTAGATGAGAGAAGACTAAGGGCATTATAGTGTCCAGATTTACCAAGCCTAAATTTCAAGAGCTTTCAACAAAGAAAGTTAAGCCAAGGGACCTCCAAGAAGGTGACCTTATTTTATAGGAGATAAGGGTCCTAATAATGGAGTAATAAGGGAAAGGCCCAATTGGTTAGACCCATATGTCTTAAAAAATATATTGTTAGGAAGAGCAGTGAAGCTTATGGGTATGAATGGAGAGGAATATATTCAGTATACTAATCTTGATTGATGGAAGAAATATTATGCATAACAAGATAAAGCCCATAATAGGCTTGTAAGAAAAGTGTTTATTTGGACCCATAATATGTCCATAAGGCCCATGGTAGGCCTGTACAAAAATGAGTGATAAATATGAGATATATGAACTACGAAGGCATGAATCTGCACTTCGGATGTATTGGAAGCCCTAATGGCCCGGCCTAATCACTTATTATTTGGATACTCTTTCCTTCTAGTAAAAGAGGGGAGAAGGCCAAGTGAGCTGTCGTGATCCAAAGGGTTAGGCTCAATGTGCTAGTGGTAGGAAAACCGGCCGAATTCCTTATAGAATCTAGATCGGTTCACAATGAAGGTGGTCTAGGCCTCCCTCATCAAAAACTCTAAGCATTACCAACAGAAAAGGAATAGGGTTATGCAATTAGGAAAACCGCAAACAATTTAAGGGTTTTTAACAATGGTAATAAGAGCAAAATTATCATAATTTTGTTCTCGTCCATAATTCTAAAAGCATTTAACTTTAAACGAAAGTTCTAATAACATACTACTATGAGAAAGTACTAAGCTTTATTAGAAAAAAAAAGAGGTAGTTCTAAAATTCCTATTCATTCTTCAATTTCATGTCCTTTATGACGAAATGTGCTGTCTTCTGGGGGATAGATTCTTAGCTATCTTCTTCTCACTTGGAGATGAGTCATACTCAGTTATTCCTTGCTTAGTAGCATTCTCCTTAGTGTGGAGAACTTTCCTCACCTAAGCATCGCATTCAATCATCCCGTCCAAATAATGCTCAGAGACATGCGAGGAGTGTAGGATTGACGACATCATAAGGGTAGGACGATGAAGCCAGTAGTCCACCTAAGACTTGATGTGAGAAGGATCATTCTTATAACTCCTAGAGATAACATAATCTAATGCATGGATACATTGTCTATAGCCAAACGACCTCATTACTCGACCTGGTAAAAAATAAGCTCATGTGAATATGCCAATAAAACGGATATGAGCAAGAGTTCTCGCATTGTTCGCAAATCGTCGTATGTGCCACCAAGGAACAACCCAACGGACGGGAGGATCCTTTTTTAAGAAGCTAATCCAGTTGGCCATATATTGATCCTTGAATAACCTCCTTCTTTGGCAGAATTACAAGGCTAGGTATGTGTCCACATTCCTCAGAATTTATATTAGTCTCAGATGCTTAAATAGCCATATGCACATAAACAAAACAATGAAAAAAGAGGGAAGAAAAGTTATCAAGGCTGGGGGAAAAACCGATCCTATTCTTCAACCTAAAGAAACAAACAAAAAAAGGAAAAAGAAAAAAAGAGAACATAAATGAAAATAAATAGGCATGGTTGAGATAACAACCCGATCGAGTTCCCTACTCTAATTGGTTTGAAGACCACTTGTAGCAGTAATGGGCCACCCAAGAAGAATTGATTTGGATGATGGAAGATGCAATCTAGACACAACGTAGTCTCTGCAACAATGAGTAGCATTGGTGTTTGGTGGCCACATCCTCTTCACTTAGACCTAAGACATGACTGTATTAAGAAGTAGTGCGTCCAGGGATATAAGGTAGGACATGAGGGCAATAAAGAGGGAAACCAATAATGACACTAAAATCCTCCACTAAACGACATAATTGATGCTTTCCAAAAGAGCAGACATGAAGTTTAGAATCCCAAAAAGTAGAACCAGCCTTAAGGAAATCCCAGGAGATCTTTATTTGGGGTAAACTAAGGAAGACCGTTCAAGTGAAAGCTCTTAAGGTTATGCTTATCTGCAACATTACGGGAAATGAGCCAGGAAATAAGCATCTTTTCAAATGACATAGTGATTTTTTGAGCTGATGAGATCTTACTAATGATTGATGGAAATTCAAAGCACATGCAACCTTAATTTGTAGCTACAGGGAAAGCTAATCCAAGTCTAAGAAGAACTTGGCCAAACTTTTCCCTAAGAACCAACTGGGCTCCTACTCTTTATAGGGCTAACAACTGAGTCTAAATTGGGCTGGGTCCAAGTGGGGCTTGGAAGAATGGCCCAGTAAAGAACACAATCGGTTTCCTAGTGGGTCACTGATCCATTTTCTGAAGTTTTTTTCTTAATTTGTTGTTCTTTCAAACAAGCTACATGTAATTTGGAAATCATTCAACAAATTTTTGAATTATTACCTAGGACAATAGAGCTCCTATGTACCTACTATGCCCCTTTTTACTTTGTGTCTTGTTTATTTTCTGGGGGCTGGATGGGGGCTAATGTCCATTAGAGTCATCATAGGATTACATAAAATGCACATGAAGCTAGCATTACATAAAAGAATAGTTACATTATAGCGTAATAGTCCAAAGCATCACATATAGGCCTAATTAGTTGCCCTCATTGATTATCTAGGAATCCACAGCTACTTACACCAAAGAAATAGTTGGCATATCCTGAAGCATAACTAGAATTAATTGAGGCATGGCTGGTACCTGTGTCAGCTTGAGGATTGCCATATAAGATGCGAGGCACATGGGTTTCTCCCAAGGATGTGGATAGAGGATAAGTGTATGTAGGGATGTAAATTTTGAGCGGTTCCACCTCAACTGGGGAGTCCGGATATGGGCTCCTTTCCCTGGAGTGAGAAGATTCCGGAATGTCTTGAGCCTTTGTGGAATGTCTGGAACAAGAGGTAAGATCCTCTATGGCCGAACTCCTATTAATATTCAAAAGGTTGGACTTTAACCCGCAACCACAAGGTAAGAAACATACTTACCCCAGTAAAAGTAGGAGGAAAAGGGGGTTTAGGACATTCTGACTCCATATCCAAAAGAACCTCCATAAAGGTGGCTTGCTCCCCTTCTCCATCTACATGAATGTTCAGGCTTGACATAACAGCCTCAGTAGCCTTTACTTGTAAAACAAGAATTGCGAACATTAGCATCATAAAAATACTAAGTCAAGGGAGGGAAATAGTGAAGAAAGTATACCAAGTAAATCACAAGTCATTAAAAATTGGTGGCATAATCTCTATGGTGTTTAATACAGCGAACAAAATGGATGCCCGTCTTAATCTCTGCCACATCATCTAGGGTAAGAGTCCATGCATAAAACATAGACCAAGAAGGGTATGGAGGAACAAAGGGATGCCATTGGTTAGCAGCTTGGTCGGAGAGCCGGTGACCTAAGTACTAGGCGAAGATTAACAATCTTTTCATAAAGACCTACCATTGAGTGTAGAATTGGGTCGCCTCAATTTCAGGAGTTGGGATGCAGTTCTCCAACGGACAAAAGTTAGCCTGTAAAAAGAGTGAGATAGAAAAGTAAATCCCTGCATTTGAGCTACTTTCAAAGGAAATAACGTTAATGTCGCCAAGGGATTGACAGTTGCATAGAGACACTGAAGATCTTCCGAACTATCATTGAATATGGTTATGCTTGGTCCTCGAGACCATCACAAGGAAACTTGTGGGCACTCATAAACTAGGCAAAAAAGCCAAGGAAGTACTTATAGAAGTAAAGTTGTCTAATAAAACAGCTAGTGTAACATGTTGTCAAGTCTAAAAGGAAGTAAAAGGGAGAAAAACTCATTTCCTCGATAACTCTCCATAAACCAGCAAGGAGTATACTCATACGTTGTTCCCTAAGGGTTCACTCAATTTTTGGCACTCTTGGGCATGCCATGAATAAGGATGGAGTATGTAGGAACTCCCCAGTTTAGGTTTTGTACTTTGCTCAAGTCAACTAGGTTGACCAAATAATGGAAAAGATAGCAGTTATCAAGATCGATAAAGATGGTCATGCCAACAAGAAGAGTGAGAATGATGGTAGATTATTGATCAACTAAATGTTGTGCCCGCTACTCGCCATCTTGTGTCAAATTGACGAGAATATTATGGGAGAAGTAATCTTCATAGGCAATTGATTCGATGACATGACCAAAAAGGTGCATGAGTTGGTCACTATAGGTGTGAAAATCCTCTTAGTGTACTAATGGTTCCCTTATAAATCCAAGAGTAATTAGAATAGCAAAATCATAAGAGGTAATAGCCACCTCACCATATGAGAAGTGAAAGGTATTAGTCGTGCCCTAGATTTTTTTTTTCAAATACTCCATAGGTAACATAACAATCAATTAAGTCCACTACCTCGTTTAATGCAGAGTAGAAGGTACCAAACATTGCGTGCTCGAACACTATTTAGATTTGAACTCTCCGAGACCTTAGTTCCCTGATGAACTTCCTAGGGGTGGCAACACCCTTAAGTAGACCATCATGAAAAGGAGAAGGTGAAAAATGACATCGGATTTTAATTAAATGTAAACAGAAAGAAAGTGAAGAAGAAAGAACACTTACTGCATTTATGGCAGATGACTAGATGCATGACAATCGACGTCTAGTAAAAGGTCATGTGCATCCCAAGTATCAACATGCCTCTATTCCCTCATAGTGAAGGAATTTTTAGGGAGCCTTCACTCCGTATTGGGTTGATGAACTCTTCTCAAACATGGTTTTTTTGAGCACAACTATGATATTTCTAATGAAGAGAGGTGAAAATGGAAGGAGTTGAGAGGGAAGTGCACACTTGGATGTAAGATAAAAGAATGGTGTGATTTATACAAGGCAAATGGGACTATTTATAGAACAAAAGGTCAAGAAAAGCAAGGTGGAAATCGGTCAGGTTTCACTTTGTGATGCTTTGCCAAAAGCATCAAAACAAAGCACTAAAAATCAAGGAGAAAGAGAGAAAAAAAGAAGAGCCAAATGCATAAGGGAGCTAGCCGAAATCTATGCATGTAGCAATGAAAGAATCCAAGAAATCAATCCATTTAATGTGCATAAAAAACAAGGAAGGAAAAAGAGGAGCACTAGCATGGGAAATTGGCCGGTGCACCCCTTTATGCATTCAATATTGAAAAATTAATCAAACAGCAAGAATCCAAGACGAAAAGAGGAAGAAGTGACATGTAGGAACGCAGCTGGTTCCCTAGGAAGCAACCTAACATGCATGCCTTGTCAAAAGAGTAAAGACAGTAAGAAGAAAAGTGGAAAAAGTGGTTAACAGGTCTCGACGTGATGTATCTGCCGATGACCAAGCTAGGGTTCAATAGAATACAACTAACTTAGCAACCAAGGGTAGATAACATCAAGGGGAAATCAAAGGAAAGTGGTCACATAAAATGATGGTTGTGAGGCATCAAGTATGTGGAGGGAGAATGGTGCTTAGAATCAAGTGATTCTAAGTGGGAAAACAAAGGTTCTTTATTGTGAAGGGATGTATAACACAAGGGGGGAATGGACCCAAGCCAACCAAGCCACGAACTAAACTCAAACTAGCAATATGGCACGGCTTCAAGGGTGGCATGGTCGTGCCCTTAGGCACGGGTAGGCTGTGCCACTTTGCTGCCCTTCAAGCCTAGCATTTCTCCATTGCACGGTTTGAGGTGTTTTTGTGTTTTAGGTTGGAAGCTAAGCCAAAGGGGGTAGCCTTAGCTTGGATTAAGCATCGACATGTATGTGGGAATGGTTATGGATGTGTGAAATGGAAAGATGAA
>JACYFF010002017.1:2122266-2178721 GCA_017589665.1 Selenicereus undatus | reverse complement strand
AAAATAAACACCTTACTACCTTTCTTCATGCTTAGGAAAGGTATTAACACTAATTACAAGCTAATACAACCTGAATTGTAGTAAACTATATTACAAGTTAACTAAACTTAATCTAATACATCGAAATACAAATCTAAACTATGTCTAAGCTATTAATACATCATTACACACTATGCTTAGCCTTAATACATGCTGAGATTTCTCACTTTCATCTCATTGGTCAGCCCAAAAGTAGAAAACCACTTTACGGCTAGCCAATGGGAAGCAAGCAACACATTGCCACCAATCAAGCTCTCATTGGACCATCTTTTGGCCATACAACCAATCAATGAAGGCCTAGGGATGTGTGCCCAGAATAGAGGGGCGTACCAAGCTGCATTTGAGTGAAGAAAAATGGCTGGGAACTTAAGATACTTCAACTTGTACTAAACCGGGTTTAGGGGCCGTTTTGTCCGGTTTTTGTAGCAATTTGTAAGCAAAGAAAAAGTGAGAATGATTGTGATTTTAATCATGGGGGGGGGGGTAAATTTATGATGTCTATAATCCCCCCCAACCAATAAATCAAGGTTAGGGTGAGTTTAAATGGTTTAAATAAACTCAAACTTAAAACCGCGCAGATTAGAGCCTAATCTGACCAGTTTTGGAAAACTCCTTGTTTCTTCATCCTCTTGTGTGCATTATTAGAATTTGATGCTTGGACCTGAAATTACACATCTTGAGGACTCCGAAAATGTATAAATTCGTAACTTAAGCATTAGTATAGCTTAGGTTATGATTTAAACAAAACCGGGTTGTTTCTGGTTTGCTGGACAGTTTTGACACATCTTGGTAAATGGCTGATTTCAACGACCAAATGAACTCCAAATTGGATGCAACTTGTCTTGTTGGAAAGCTGACATCTTAAAATTGAAATCCATGCAAAAACATGAGGCATAAACCATTTGGATGCTTGTCGAATTCTGCTTGCAAAAGAGGGTCAGTGCTGGAATCTTCCCCTTTGTCTTGCAATGAAACAACTAAAACAAAACTTGGATGATTTAATCACCCTTTAGCCAGCATATTAACATAATCTAATTGATTTGATTCTTTCTAATCAAAGGGGATGGAGAGGTCTCCATCACGACGACACCAAGGAGAGTTATGGCTGCAAACGCCACCTTTCTTAAGGATTAAAGTAAGCCACAAGTGGCAAGCTAGAGGAGGACATGGCAAAACGGGACCTAGCCAAGTTTGCCATCGCATGCTAAGCAAGTGATAAGTCCAAACTTGTCAATCTATCACTCAAATTATTCAAGGTAAGCACTAGCTTTGAAAACAATGAAGTTAGTAAGAAGATAATAGCAAGCAAATAAGATAAGAGTGCTTAAATAGATTGACAATCATCAAGTCCACTAGAGTAGCAAAAGGTCCGATAATCTGATGAAAAGGATAAACTCACAAGTTTGTTAGACAGGTGAAAGGTTCACTTATCCGCTGACAAGGATAAATCCACAAGTTCATTGGATTGGTGAAAGGTCTGCTAATCCAGCAACAAGGATAGATTCACAAGTTCACTAGGCCAATGGGAGGTCTGCTAATTCGACGACAAGGATAAATTCACAAGTCCTCTAGGTTAGAAAAGGGTCCGTTAATCTAGCGACAAGAATAAATACACAAATCTTCTAGACTAGGAAAAGGTCCACTAACCCGACGACAGCGAAATATCCGCTATTCCTGTAATAGTCCGACCCTAAATTATGCTTATTAATTTCGTTTCATTAATCCATGGGATTAATATCATTTCATTTACATCATTTCTTTTATGATTCCAATGGACATTTTAGATAGGCCCTCACTTTGCAATTCGGGGTTTTGTTTTAGTGGAATTTGAAAATCGAGTTAGGCCTTGATAATTATGAATTTAATGTTTAGAATTCTTTTTCAAGGCACCACAACCATTTATCTCAAACTTTGGAAAAAAATAAATGAATAAATTTTTGCAAACGCACTCGGTTTCAGGTTTTTTGCTAAACCCGAACCCGTTTAGGGCTGCTTGCGATGCAACAAGACTTTATCTGTATTTGTTTAGCTAAACCCTCTTAATTGAGCCTTAATCAAGCTTGACAATTTTGACTTTTCTACTTTTATTTGCTGCCAAGTAAATGTGGTATAAATTATAAAAATTTTCATTTTATCTTCATTTTACACCAAGCTTTCAAGAGACTTTCTCTCTCTTCCCTCTTCTCCTTCTCTCTCTACTCGGCACGCAGCAGCAACCCACCCCCTCCCAGCCACCTTTCAACCCCCCAAAACCCTCAAAACATCTCCCACTCACCACCCCCAAACACCTCTTTCACTTCCATAAGCATCAAGAATCATATTTACCTCTTTTTCAAGCTCAAAGTGAGTGTTATTTTCACCCCTATGCTGATTTTTGTTTTTGATTTTTGATCTTGTTCGTTTTTGTTTCTTATTTTGGTTGTTTTAGTGGTGGAAATTTGTAACGCCCCCAAAATACTAATGACATGATTACTGATAATTGCAGCGAAAGACTTAGTAAACGAAAGCGCTACCGTCGTCCTGATAAGGACAAGGCTCACTGAAACCATTTAATCTTGCAACTCGTGCTTACAATCACAAAATCTAGCAAACTGAAACACTTCAAGATCGAAGTCCATAATAGTTCAACCATACCATGTACTAACTCACATTCCATACCACATAAGTACTTGATCCTAAGGTCGGTTCCAATATTCATGCTATGCTGAATCCACTGTGAGCATTTGACGACCTTCAAAAAGGCTTGCTAAAAGGAGGAATGTGGGATACTTCATCACCTAAAAGGGAAAATATGAAAAAAATTCGAAAATATGAGCAAAAACTCAGTACATACATCACTGTATAGTAAAATGACAATAGAAACACTAGTGATGGGTACCCGGCTTTGCAATTCATTTAGTTGGCAATAAAAATGAAAATGAAAGTAATATGAAATTGAATTACTTATTATTATCTGGATGTGAACCCCTTGCACTGATATGATCTATACATAGGTGTACACCTGCCAATCCGATCAAGAGTTGGCCTGAAGACGCGCGGGTAAATGATGGGCTAACGCCTTATAGATAATAACTGACGGGGTCACAAGTTAAATGGCAAATCACTGTATAAACTGATTCATTGATAAACTCATTAAGAGTTGTAACTTGATAAATATGAGCTGCTTTCTGAAGATACAGGCAATGGACGTACCTTGAGTCTTTAAAAAAAATGTTATCTAACTTGATACAAGTTAGCTGTTTCATAAATGTCATCTGACTTGAGACATATGTTCTGACTTGATAACACTTATGCATAATGAGGAATGATACCTAGGCCTCAACTCTGGTTCATAAATGTCAGTGTAAGTATGTGTAGTTAGTAAATGATCCATACTCGCACAATTGAGTAAGTAAAAGTATGCGTAACAGAAATTGAGTAATTAAATGGTACACATAACTCGTGTATTTCAATATAACTTCAAAACTGAATTGATGAAAGTAAAATAGTCCACAATGAGATAAATGGTATTATAGAGGAAAAGGCCTTGATGGTGATAATTGAGAGAATGGTTACGGCCTTTTCTAAAATAAGTTGCTGATACAAGTTTGAGGCTCGCTGATGTATAGTTGGGTTTAAGATAACAACGAGTACACTAGACTGGCTTGATAAATACATTTGATACAATCTGAATTGAGTAAGTAATAGAGGTTTGAGGCCAAGAGAGGTATATCTTGGTTCAAATAGCACAAACTGCAATAACTTGGTTTGATAAAGATGGTTTCTATGTCATAACTCTCCCCAGTTCTCATATTTCATTCATAAATCCATTAGATGTACAATTCCACCCCAAATGAATCATTGACCTCAATAGAAGTTATTAAGCTCACTAAACTTGGTATGTTCTTTGTACAATCCATAATTGACTCAAAGCTCATAGACAAGCTAAAAGCTCCATAAAAGTCCATAAATATTTATTTTCCCCTATAAATGACTTGGCCCAAAATACACAAAATGAGTGCATGATCAATCTCACTTGATCATTATTATTGCTCTTTATACAGTTACTCAAAATGCTTCCAAAAATCACCACACTCAAAATACTCATCCAAAATTCATGAGATCTTACAAGAAATTCAGAAATAATATGAACAATCTACAATAAAATTTTCAGAATTTTCCTCCAAGTATACACTGCACAAAAATTATAATAACAACCTGATTTACACCCAACCAGGTCAGTTCACTTCAAAAATTCATAACTTTCATTCTAAACCTCAAATGGAGACCTAAAACCCCAATATGAAAAGATTAAGGAGTCCCTAAAAACTTTCATTTACAACTCAAAGCATATTTCTACAATAGGATTCCCAAAATGGGACTAAAACACAAGTGTATCAGTTTTGATCTCATTCTGCGCAGTTATGGTCCTTTTACCAAAGGTTCATAAGCCACAAGTTTATGAGCAGGAACATAAGCCACAAGTTCAATAGGAGGTTGATAATCCCGAGTCAGAGGCATCCACGAGTAGTTTCGACTCAGGTGAAGAACCTGATGATGAATCTAACCCAGATTACGATCCATCTAGGGATCGTTAGGTGGTTCTAAGGGTCGGTGTAGCGATTTCCATTTTGAGCGCTGTATGTAGATATGGTATGGTTGGATTGGATGGTTATATTTGGTGTGCCATCTCACATTGTATATAGTTAGTCCAATCATCTTCGACCATGATGACATGATCCGTAACTCTTTTTGGTCATGTGACGCATCTAGTGCCTAGGGGCTATCTAGTGCTTAGTGTTTAGGAGTCAGCACTAGGCTTGCTTATTCAGCTAGGTGTTGTATGTCTTTCTTGTTCATGTATATAAATCAGCAACTATGTATGTAAGTAAGCAGTTACGAAATGAAATGATGGCGCCTTGAGTTATGAAATGTTTTTATCTTATATGTCTGGGGTCCCAATGTTTGAATTGTTTTATTTAATGTCTAATTAGAATGTCTCAGTAAGTGCAAAACAACAATGAGGTGCATGTGGATGACAATTCGGAGTAAGGCCAGGGATCGGGGGATCAAGCCTCGTGTTAGGGGCCACCACATGGCGACATGCCACCGTCGCTCTCTTAGTTAGCTAGCAACTTAGGTAACCCGAGTTACTGGCCAACCTTAGTTGCTGAATTGATGAAGCGGATTCCCCAGGTGCCTACTAAAACCCCTCCCAAGGAGGATAAATTGGCAGATAGGGTAGCACGGTGCAACCCTAAAGTTTACAATGGATCTTATGATCCCGTGGTGTTGGAGGAATGGATAAGGGGAATGGAGAAAATTTTTACAGTAGTTGAGGTACCAGAGGAAAAGAAAATGAACATTGGGACATATTATTTGTTAGGTGAAGCTGACATTTGGTGGAATACACTGAAGGATAAGCTCGAAGGGCCTGAATTCACCTGGAATAAATTCTTCGCAGAGCTGAGGGCGAAATTTTACCCAGTAGTGGTGCAAAGGCAAAAGGAGAAAAAATTTATGGAATTAAAAATGAGCGGTAGCATGTCGGTGATACAGTATGCTAGTAAGTTCACCGAACTATCTAGGTTTGTCCCTGAATTTGTGTCATGTGAAAGGTTAAAGATGAGAAGGTTTGAGGAAGGTTTGGCCTTCTATATTCGAAATCAGTTAGCTGGACAAACAATGCTGACTTATCAAGAACTATATGAGCGAGCAACCGAAGTGGAAAGAGTGAAGACGGAGTTGAGGACACTGAATCCAATTAACCACAAGAGAAAGGGGTTTGAGTGGGGGACTCCAAGTGAGAGTGTGAACCAGAACCAACAGAACCAAAAGAAACCTACTCATGTTCCCTCCAAGAGCCGTCTTGCAGGCTCAACAACACCTTGTGCAAAATGTGGAAGAACAAATCATACCACTCCTGAATGCCGCGTTGGCACCAACAAATGCATGTGGTGTGGAAGTCCTGAACATCTTATCGTTGCATGCCCCCGACGACTAAAAGCTGTAGACAAGGGCGCAGCGAAACCCTTGGCCCCGCTTCGCCAGGGACCTCCACCTTCAAGGCCTGTAGTTGCAGGAAGGGCATTTGTGATGAACAAAGCGGAAGCTGCTGCCTCTGGTACGGTAGTCACTGGAACTCTCTTTTTAAATTCAAAGCCATTTTGCATATTATTTGATTCGGGTGCCACTCATTGGTTTATATCTACCCGATCTGCTAAACAATTGAGCCTTGAGAACAGGAGGATGGCAACCAATTATAGAATCAAGCTACCCAATAATTCTGTGATTGAGTTCCCCCTCTCTTATGAACTTGTCCCCATCACCACTGGTGAAACCACCTTCCCTGTGGATTTGATTCAATTTGATTTGTCCGATTTTGATATCATTTTGGGGATGAATTGGTTGCATTCTTATGGAGCCCAAATCGACTGTAAAGATCTTAAGGTTGTCCTGAAAGATGAAAAAGGGAGAAAAGTGTGTTTTTATGGGCAGAGAGAGGAAAACTCTTGTCCCTTGATTTCTGCTATGAAAGCAAGTAAGCTATTATATTAGGGGTGTATTAGATATTGGTGTTATGCTATCAGCACCCAAACAAAAGAAGAGGAAGTAGAGAATATTCCTGGGGTTTGAGAATTTGAAGATGTTTTCCTTGAGGAGTTACCAGAACTACCCCCGCAGAGGAAAATTGATTTTGCGATCGAGTTAATTCCTGGAGCCCAACCTATTTCGAAAGCCCCATATCGTAAGGCCCCAACGGAACTTAAGGAAATAAAGATTCAGCTAGATGAGTTGTTACAGAAGGGCTTTATTAGGCCTAGTGTGTCACCATGGGGTGCTCCAGTGCTGTTTGTGAAGAAGAAGGATGGAACCTTAAGGCTATGTATTGATTATAGGGAGTTGAACAAGATTACCATCAAGAATAAATATCCTCTGCCACGAATAGATGATTTCTTTGATCAATTACAAGGAGCAGGAGTGTTCTCTAAGATTGATTTGAGGTCAAGGTACCATCAACTTAGGATTAAACCTGATGACATTCCTAAGACAGCATTTCGAACCATGTATGGTCACTACGAATTCACAGTGATGCCTTTTGGTCTCACTAATGCCCCTGCAGCCTTCATGGACCTTATGAATAGGGTTTTCAGACCCTATTTAGATAAGTTTGTAGTGGTATTTATAGATGACATCCTTATCTATTCTAAGGACAAGGAGGGACATGCTGAACAATTGCGAACAGTACTGCAAACCTTGAGAGAGCATCAACTCTATGGCAAATTAAAGAAATGTGAATTTTGGCTGGAGGAAGTGGTATTTTTGGGGCATGTGATTACCAAAGAAGGAATTAAAGTTGACCCCAAAAGGTGAAAGCAATCATAGAATGGCCAAGGCCTACCAATGTGTTAAGTCAAAAATCTTGCATTATTTTATAATTATTTTGAGTATATTATATATATTATTTCATTTAATTTGCTTTGTTTTATATATTTTTCAGGGTTAGTGTTAATTTAATAAAGAAGAGATGAGAGGGCGTAAAAGCTCGGGTTTTACACATTTGGCTACAAGACGGTCCAAAAATAATAGTACGGAAAATAATACTTCCATATTTATTATATTGGGCAAGGGTTTCAAGAATTGGTAAAAAGCGAGAAGTCTTGAGGAAGAAGAAAACCAAAACCAAAACCCTAAACCCCACCCTTTTAATAATAAAAAAAAACCCAAGGAAAAACATCACGCACACAGAACCCATCCTCTTTTCCGCCTCACCTTTCCCATGCAGCAGCCTTCTCCTCCATCACCATCATCTTCTTCTTCATCAGCGTCTTCTACTTCATCAGCTACCATCAGCCCGAACCCACGGCAACCCAGTTCCCCTCCATCATCAAGCTCCTCTCACTACCCATCATCATCATCAGTGAATATCCCCATCAAGCCTCCACGCAGCCACACATCAAAGTAGGATGATTTTTTATTATGATTATTATTATTGGTATTATTATTTTTACTTTGTTTATTTATTTTTGTGTTTAGTTTATTGATTAGACATGAAATATTTGAGTTATTATTGTAATTTTATTTTTAATATGAGTGAGTAATTTTTTTTGCTTCATATAATTTTCTTGGAGCCATGCTAAATTAATTATTTTGAAACAAGTTTTATGCTTTAATGCGTAGTTGATTTATATCCATGATTCTTTAGCGATTAGCGTTTATCGTTTATGAAACTTGTGTTAAATCGATTAGAATGCATGCTAGTTGATTAAATACAACTTCTAAAGATAGTTTAGAAGATTATAATACGTAAAAGTTATAATCTTTTAGGCCTAGGTATCACCCTAATTAATCATGGATGACTCAAAACCTTATCTTTTAATTAGGTAATCGCTTTAGATCTTTGTTAAATCGATTTGCTGATAAATTGGTTACAAAGTGTTAAATGATGTTTTTCTAATTCTTAATGCTCTAGTTTGGTTAATTTTTTGCGCAGGTGTAAAGGTTATCAAATTAGTAGGGTTTACATTAAGGCTGGACCTAAGTAAACTAGAATCTAAGGAAAAATGGGGAAAAACCGTTGGTGGATATCTTCTACAGTTTAACTAATGAATGAAATTAACTTATGTGTTAATGATAAATATTAATTTGCACGGTGGATTGAGATAATACTAAGTATCCTTCATAAATTTGACAACTTTTGATTATTATTTATTGCTTAGAATTAATTTGATTAGTTTGTTAATTTTTATTCTATTTTTATTAGCTTCAGTATTATTTCAATCAACCCCCCCCAAAGGTATAGCCTTTTAGGAGTGTCTATGTAATTTAAGATAGTTTAGATTTTGATTTTTACAGTGGTTATAATTTTAGTTTGATTTATATTCAGTTTTAGTATTTAATTACCGGTTTGTTAGAATTTAAACTAAAAATATTTATTTTCGTTCTTTTTCTATTTTTATTAATTCCTAGGGTTTATAAAGTTTCCTAGTCTGCTCTTATTCAATTTCGTGATTTTTGGAATTTATTTGATAATATTTGAGAATTATTTTGTGAAATTGATATGTGCAGTTTTTTAGGTGATTAATTCTGAAAATTTCAATTTTCAATTTTAATTTACGATTATTAAGTATTTTTAGGTTCAGAAAGTTGTTTCCTAGAATTAGGGTAATTTTCTTAATTATTTTCGTATTTTTATTCATGCAGATTATTTTCTTTTTAATTTCAGATTTAATTTTCTGTTGATTATTCTGTAGTAATTGTCTGATTTAATTTTCCTAAAATAAATCAAACATTATTCTGGAGTTATAAATTTTTCAAGTTTAAGATTGTCAATTTAGGATACTGATTGTGATTTTTAATATTGATTTTTTTTGTTTAATAGTTTCTGTTTTTAATTTTTAGTTGAATATTGGATTATTAATTTGTTTCTATTTTTCTGAATTATTTAGGGAATATTTTTACTGTTTTACATCCAGAATATGATCTAGAATATTTAGGAGCATCATTGGGTATTTTGTTAGACTTTTATTCGTTAGATTTTGATTGTTTTAGAATTATTAAAATTAGACTTAACAAGATGATTAGTAAAATTATTTAGGATCAAACTAGCCATTTATAGAAATCTTTCCTCGTGGATCGATCCCTACTTCCCTACGCTATAAAAAGTATTTAATAACCGAAGTAGTAGTTAAATTTGTAACCCTCGACAAGCTTTACAAATTTTGGCGCCGTTGCCGGGGAAAGAAAATTAAATTGCTAGTTTACTTCTATTTAATTTGACTACTTTTATTGCTTTGTTTTTATTTTGATTTTTTGTAGATTGCCAGCAAGTCTTAAGATTAAAGAGGTAAGCATGTCTACTCTTCGAGAACTTGCTGCTCCTAACTTAAAAACTCAACCAATGTCCATTACCTATCCTATTTTAGATAAGCCTTTGAAATTAAACTCAGGATTTATTAATTTATTACCTAAGTTTCATGGATTGGTTGGAGAGGACCCCTATAGACACATTAGTGAATTTCTTATTACTTGTTCTGCTATGGTGCCTGAAGGAATTCCTGAGGACCAAATTAGACTAAGGGCATTTCCTTTTTCTTTGCTTGGTAATGCTAAGGACTGGTTATATTATATGCCTGCTGGATCATTTTCTACATGGACTGCATTGCATCAATCGTTTCTAGAAAAGTTTTTTCCTGCATTCCGTATCGGATCTATTACGAAAGAAATATGCGGAATCAAGCAAATGAATGGTGAAGCTTTTTGTGAATACTGGGAAAGATTTAATAAACTATGTGTTAGTTGTCCCCAACATCAAATAACTGAACAGCTATTGATTCAATATTTTCATGAGGGTTTACTTCCTATGGACAGTAATATGGTTGATGCTGCTAGTGGGGGGGCTCTAGTTAATAAAACGCCAGCAGAGGCTAGAAATTTATTGAATCTAATGGCCCAAAATACTCAGCAGTTTGGTGCTAGGGAGTCACAAGTCAAAAGGGTCAATGAGATTGGTTCTAGTTCAAATGTAGAAAATCAGTTATCTTATATTACTACTATGTTAAATAAGATTGTTACTGGGGGTATTCAAAAAGCAGTAGTATGTGGTATTTGTTGTCTAGAGGGGCACCCTACTGATGCATGTCCTACTCTACAAGAAGGTAGCGTTAATGCTCTTTACTCTAACCAAAATCAAAGGAGGTATGACCCCTATTCAAACACTTATAATGTAGGATGGAGAGACCACCCTAATCTTGGGTATGGCCCTCAAACGAATCCACCTGGTTTTGACCAAACATCTCGTCAATCTTCTAATCAGGATATGATGGAGATCTCTCCATGCCCTTTGATTAGAAAGAATCAAATCAATTAGACCATATTAATATGCTGGTTAAAGGTTGTATAATTCAACCAAATTTTGTTTTAGTTGTTCTATTGCAGGGCATAAGGTTCATTCCAGCACTGACCTGCTTTTGTGAGCAATTTTCGACAAGCATCAACATGGTTTAAGTATGATATTTTTGCATGGATTTCAAGTTCAAGATGTAAGCTTTCCAACAAGACAAGTTGCATCCAATTTGGAGTTCATTTGGTCGTCCAAAGCAGCCAAAAACCAAGAGATGTCAAAACCGCCCAGCAATCCAGAATTAACCCGGTATTGATTAAGTCATAACTTAAGCTATACTAATGCTTAAGTGATGAATTTATACATTTTTGGAATCCTCAAGATGTGTGATTTCAGGTCCAAGCATCAATTTCCAATTATACATACAAGAGGATGAAAAAACAAGGAGTTTTCCAAAACTGGTCAGATTAGGCTCTAATCTGCACGGTTTTAAGTTTGAGTTTATTTAACCCATTTAAACTCATCCTAACCTTGATTTATTGGTTGGGGGGGATTATATACATCCTAAAGTTACCCCCCCATGATTAAAATCACAATCATACTCACTTTTGCTATGCTCAAACGATGCACCAAAACCGGCCAGAAACTGTTGCTAAGCCCGGTTTAGTACAAACTGAAGTAATCTAAGCTCCCAGCCGTTTTTCTCCACTTGCAAGCTGCTTGGCACGTCCCTCTATGCTTGGAACACGTCCGAAGGTGCCTTGGGCTGGTTACTACCTAGAGAAGAACAACCAATGAGAGCTAGATTGGTGGCAATGTGTTGCTTGCTTCCTATTGGCCAGTAGCAAAGTAATCTTCTAGAAGTCGGCTGCAACTTGCATTCTCTAGTGAAAATCCCAGCATGTATTATAGCTAAGCATGGTGTATAATGATGTATTAATAGCCTAGATATAAATTAGACTTGTATTTTAATGTATTAGATTAGTTTAAGATGTTTGTAAACTAGATTAGTACAAATCAGCTTGTAATTAACTCGTAATCCTTTTCCTACCTAGTAAGGAAAGGGTGAGGTGTTTTATTTGCTTGTGTACTAGCTAGGAAGGCCTTGCTTGCTGCTTATTTAAGGTACCACATGGCCAAGGCAAAGAGAACCAACCCTTTTGAAGGATAAAAATCAGATTGAGAGCGTTTGTGCTTTCTTCCTTCAAACTCTTACTTGCTTATCCTTAATTAGGCCAATTAAGGTGGTGATCAAGTGAGTCTTAACAAGGATTAAGTGGTGTTTCTGTATCTTAATCTAAGTTAAGGGCCCTAGACTTGGATTTGGTGGTGTTTCTGTATCCAAATCTCAAGTTTAGTTCTATCCATTTGATGCTATACTCAAGGTGTTTCAAATAGGATTAAAGTGGATTTGCTAGCTTTAATTTTGAGTTAGTAATTTTAACTTTGATTCTCCTTTCCATTTCCCACATCCATAACCTTTTCTACATCCACTTCCATGCTGAATCCAAGCTAAAGCTATTCCCCTTGGCTTAGCTTTCAACCCCAAACACATAAACACCCCAAACTGTGAACCATGGAACATGCTAGGCAAAGTGGGCAGGGATTTGGCACGGCCTACCCGTGCCTATAGGCACGACCGTGCCTCCCATAGTTCGTGAGTTTTCCCTTGTTTGCTACTTGCTTTTGGTGGCTTGTATCTTGGGTCCATTCCCCCCTTGTGTTATACATCCCTTCACGCCTAAGAACCTTTGTTTTCCCACTTAGAATCACTTGATTCTAAGCACCATTCTCCTTCCACATACTTGATGCCTTACAACAATCATTTTATGTGACCACTTTCCCTTGGTTTCCTCTTGATGTTATCTTCCTTTGATTGCTAAGTTAGTTGTATTCTATTGAACTCTAGCTTGGTCATCGGCAGGTACATCATATTTGGTATCAGAGCTTAGTTTCTCCTAGGCTTGGTACATCCCACACCCTTCCACAAAAAGTCGTTCCCCTTTCCTCACAAAATCATTCCATAGCCACTTACTTCAATATGAGTTGTACCACCATGACCTTGGAAGAGAGGTTTGATGCTCTAATGAAGCAAAATGAGTTTCTAACTAGAAAAATTCAAGAAGATGCACGAAGAGATCAAGAAACTCAAGCTCAACACAAGTACCTCCAAAAGCAGCTTGATGCATATTCAAAGGAACAACAACAAGCAAGTGAAGAATCTATTCATTCAAGATCACAAAGACAAGAGCAAGTGTTTATCCATACTCTTGATTCATCTAGTGAGGATGAACCTTTGAGAATGACTAGACAAGATCCACAGTTTCAAGCTAGCTCCAACGATTTCAAGATTGAAGTTCCAGAATTTGAAGGCAAGCTTGATCCTAAAGATTTCTTGGATTGGTTACACACAATTGAAAGGATTTTTGAGTACAAGGACATCCCAGATCATAAGAAGGTAAAGCTGATTGCTTTAAGACTTTGAAAATATGCTTCTCTTTGGTGGACTAACTTGTGTGCCAAAAGAGTAAGAGAAAGGAAGTCCAAAATCAAGACTTGGGAAAAGATGAAGTCGAAGCTCAAAGCTGGATTTCTTCCACCTACCTATGTCCAAGATTGCTACTCTCAACTCCACCATTTGAACCAAGGTAATATGAGTGTAGAAGAGTACACTCGTGAGCTTGAAAAGCTTGTGATTAAATGTGATTTGCATGAACCTGAAGAACAAACAATTGTTAGGTACTTGGGAGGACTTGATCCTAGGTTTGCTAATATTGTTGATTTGCAAGCTTACTCTACTTTTGATGAAGTATGTGTGTTAGCTCACAAGGTGGAACAGTAAAGGAAGAGTAAACCGCTCCCAAAGCAAGAAAATCCAAAGCCACCACCACAAGAACAAACCTTTAACAAGGGGAGTTCACCTTCACCTCCATTCCTTCACCCCTCTACTTCCCTAGCTCCACAAAAGAACCAAACTCCACAAAAGAACCTATTCCCATCACCTACACAAGGAGCCCTTCCCAAAAATCCTCCAAGGTGTTTCAAGTGTCAAGGATTTGGTCACTTAGCATCTAACTGCACCAACAGAAGGTATGTTACCTTAGTTGAATGGAAGGCCATAGAAGAGGTTCAATTAGAAGAGGAAGTTGAAAATGAAAACCATGACAAAAAAGAGATTGAAGAGATCATGGTTAAGGCTGATGAAGGAGACATGTTATTCACTCTTACTCACCACCCACCAAAAGGTAAAGAGATTAGAAATGTTCTTTTTCTATCTTTTGGTGAACCATCTACTAATTTCCCTACTCCACCCACACCCGAAGCACTCACAATAAACTTCTGTCAAGTAGTTTTTGAACCATCCTTTAACCCTCCTAACCATGCATTCCAAGTGTGTAAGAAGGTGGCTCCAAGCATGTTCAAGAAGTCCCTCACACTCCCTATTCAAATCAGCAAGGGACAAGAAGAAGAAAGAGCCTTCAAGTTCATGAAAGAGCTCTTTGAATGGTTGATTTTGTTGCAACCAGATTTGAAGAGAAAAGGAGGTTACCAAAGTCTACATTGATTTGAGGACAAATCTTTTTAACAAAGGGAGGATGATGGAGATCTCTCCATGCCCTGTGATTAGACAGAATCAAATCAATTACACCATGTTAATATGCTGGTTAAAGGTTGTATAATTCAACCAAATTTTGTTTTAGTTGTTCTATTGCAGGGCATAAGGTTCATTCCAGCACTGACCTGTTTTTGTGAGCAATTTTGGACAAGCAGCAACATGGTTTAAGTCTGATATTTTTGCATGGATTTCCATTTCAAGATGTAAGCTTTCCAACAAGACAAGTTTCATCCAATTTGGAGTTCATTTGGTCGTCCAAATCAGCCAAAAACCAAGAGATGTGAAAACTGCCCAGCAATCCAAAATTAACCCGATTTTGATTAAGTCATAACTTAAGCTATACTAATGCTTAAGTGATGAATTTATACATTTTTGGAATCCTCAAGATGTTTGCTTTCATGTCCAAGCATCAATTTCCAATTATGCACACAAAAGGATGAAGAAACAAGGAGTTTTCCAAAACTGGTCAAATTAGGCTCTAATCTGCACGGTTTTAAGTTTCAGTTTATTTAATCCATTTAAACTCATCCTAACCATGATTTTTTGGTTATGGGGGAGGGGATTATAGACATCCTAAAGTTACCCCCCCCCATGATTAAAATCACAATCATACTCACTTTTGCTATGCTCAAACGATGCACCAAAACCGGTCAGAAATTGTTGCTAAGCCCGGTTTAGTACAAACTAAAGTAATCTAAGCTCCCAGCTATTTTTCTCCACTTGCAAGCTGCTTGGCACATCCCTCTCTACTTGTCGCACATCCCAAGGTGCCTTGGGCTGGTTACTACCTAGAGAAGAACAACCAATGAGAGCTAGATTGGTGGCTATGTGTTGCTTGCTTCCTATTGGCCCGCCGCAAAGTAATCTTCTAGAAGACGGCTGCAACATGCATTCTCTAGTGAAAATCCCAGCATGTATTATAGCTAAGCATTGTGTATAATGATGTATTAATAGCCTAGATATAAATTAGATTTGTATTTTAATGTATTAGATTAGTTTAAGATGTTTGTAAACTAGATTAGTACAAATCAGCTTGTAATTAACTCCTAATCCTTTTCCTACCTAGTAAGGAAAGGGTGAGGTGTTTTATTTGCTTCTGTACTAGCTAGGAAGGCCTTGCTTGCTGCTTATTTAAGGTACCACATGGCCAAGGCAAAGAGAACCAACCCTTTTGATTGATAAAAATCAGATTGAGAGCATTTGTGCTTTCTTCCTTCAAACTCTTACTTGCTTATCCTTAATTGGGCCAATTAAGGTGGTGATCAAGTGAGTCATAACAAGGATTAAGTGGTGTTTTTGTATCTTAATATAAGTTAAGGGTCCTAGACTTGGATTTGGTGGTGTTTATGTATCCAAATTTCAAGTTTAGTTCTATCCATTTGATGCTATACTCAAGGTGTTTCAAAGAGGATTAAAGTGGATTTGCTAGCTTTAATTTTGAGTTAGTAATTTTAACTTTGATTCTCCTTTCCATTTCCCACATCCATAACCTTTTCTACATCCACTTCAATGCTGAATCCAAGCTAAAGCTATTCCCTTTGGCTTAGATTTCAACCCCAAACACATAAGCATCCCAAACCGTGAATCGTGGAACATGCTAGGCAAAGTGGGCAGGGATTTGGCACGGCCTACCCGTGCCTATAGGCATGACCATGCCTCCCACAGTTCGTGAGTTTTCCCTTGTTTGCTACTTGCTTTTGGTGGTTTGTTGCTTGGGTCCATTCCCCCCTTGTGTTATACATCCCTTCACGCCTAAGAACCTTTGTTTTCCCACTTAGAATCAGTTGATTCTAAGCACCATTCTCCCTCCACATACTTGATGCCTCACAACCATCATTTTATGTGACCACTTTCCCTTGGTTTCCTCTTGATGTTATCTTCCTTTGATTGCTAAGTTAGTTGTATTCTATTGAACCCTAGCTTGGTCAACGGCAGGTACATCAAGATAGGACTAATCTCCTCCTAGAACAAGTCCTCAAGAAAATGGATGATTGGTTCTAGAGTATGGAAACAACTCTTAAGCAAGTTCAAGAGAGACAAATTGCAACTGATATCATAGTTAGCAACTTGCAAGCTCAAATGCAAAATAGGTTTCCATCTCAGCCTTACCCTAACCCTAAGGAGAATGTTAGTGCCATAACACTTAGGAGTGGGAAAGATTTACAAGAGCCTAGGGAGAGTAGAGAGGTTGAACCTAAATTAGAGGTCAAGGGGACTGAACCAGGGTTAGACAAAAATTCTAATCAAACTACTAAGGAAATAAGAGAGAAGAAAAGAGAGCCTTATAAGCCAATTCCACCATTTCCTAGTAGATTTAGAAACCCTACTTCTAAGATAAATGAGGCTAACCAAGATATCTTAGAGGCATTTAAGAAGGTAGAGATCAACCTACCTCTCCTTGATGCCATTAAACAGGTGCCTCGTTATGCTAAATTCTTGAAAGAATTATGTACCACTAAAAGAAAATTAGTAGGGAATGAAAAGGTAAGTGTGGGGGAAAATGTGTCTACTGTTTTTCAAAGGAAACTTCCCCCTAAGTGTCAAGACCTTGGTGTGTTCTCTGTTCCTTGCAAAATAGGGAACCTTTGTTTTGATAAAGCTATACTTGATTTAGGTGCCTCTATTAATGTTATGCCTAGATCCGTTTATGACAAACTGAACCTAGGCGAATTAAAGAAAACTGACATAGTGATTCAATTAGCTGATAGGAGCAACACTTACCCTGATGGAGTGTTAGAGGATGTTTTGGTTAAAGTGAATGAATTAGTGTTTCCTACTGATTTTTATGTGCTGAACATGGGCAATGCATGCCATGATATTCCCATCTTGCTGGGCAGGCCATTTTTGAAAACAGCTAGGACTAAAATTGATGTGCATGAAGGAACATTAACCATGGAATTTGATGGTGAAGTGATTAAACTTAATATTTTTGATGCCATGAGATTCCCTGCTGATGTGAATTACGTGTATGCACTTGATGTTATTACTGAGTTGCCCCAAGATATTTATGACTTACCCAATAAGGATGAATTTTTGACTGTGCTTACTAAGAGTTTTGATCATGTTGAGTTTCATAAAGTTCCTCACCAGATTAATGAAGAGTTACTGGAAGAGATCCAACTAGAGGATCCAGGAGCTTCATGAAGTCGAGCCTAACGACTATAAACAAAGGCGCTGGTTGGGAGACAACCCAACGTTTTTAGGGAAGTTCGTATTTAATTTTGCTTTTGTTTTCATTATTTCTTTCTCTTTGCATGCATTAGGGGCAATGCATGAATTAAGTGTGTGTATGTGTGTGTGGGGGGGGGGGGGTGCATCCTGCATTTAGTTCCTATAGTTTTTATTCTTAAAAAAAGAGAGTAGAAAATCGAAAAAACAAAAAAATTCTTTTCTTATAAATAATGCATGATATGAGTTTATGCTATGCTTGCTTGGTTAGAATTTTTTTGTTTTGTTTTATTAGCTATGTTGTAGTTTATTCTTTTATAAGTGAAGACTTCTAAGCATGATAATTGTCCTTTAGAGAAGTTTGAGTTGATCCTCATACATCTTTTTAATGAGTAACTCTGTTGATCATCCATCTTATTTAGTCATGTAATATATCCGACTCAGATGCAATAAAATGACCTAACCCATCTCCTAGACTATTGAATTAGTTGAATAACTCATTAAAATTGTCATTTTACTTGTTTATTTTTCATTTATGAAAAAGAAATAAAAGAGAAAAGAAAGTCAAAGTGGGGAATGACAAGTACTCCTTTGAGGCATGCGCTACTGGGTGTTGCCCTTTGAGACAATACTGCCACTGGAAAGCTTGCTTCTCATACTAATGAGCCAATAAAATAAAGAAATAATAAGATGAGAATGAATTAATTGCTCTAGCACCGCTATTCGAGTGAGTGAGAGACAGGGAGTGTTTAAATTCTAAAGATCCTATACGAGCCTCGAATATGTGCGCAATCGGAGTTTGAACAAAAGAAGAAGAGAAAAACAAATACAAGGCAAGTTTATGATCAAATTTAATGGAGTTATGCTACCTGGTTCAATTGTCTCTATAGCCAGACCATGCCCAAATTTTTCCATATTAAATTCTTTTTCGACATCTTGATTGGTGTATGCATAACCCAAAAGAGATGGATAATTATTGATCTTGTTACGTCAGTATGAAAATGTTGTGAGGTTGATGAATAAACTCTCTAAGGATAGTTGGATGTTTAGCAGGTACTCACTTATTGAAAGAAAAAGTAATTGGTTCAGTAACACTATTTTTCTAAAGCAAGCCAAAGCCTAGTATGAACATCATAGTTATGCATGACTGTATAAGAAAGAAAGAAGATAAGTTTTTAGGTCGAGTCTAAAATTTCTTTGCACGAGGACGTCCAAAGTCTAAGTGTGGGGGAATTTGTTAAGTCAAAAATCTTGCATTATTTTATAATTATTTTGAGTATATTATATATATTATTTCATTTAATTTGCTTTGTTTTATATATTTTTCAGGGTTAGTGTTAATTTAATAAAGAAGAGAAGAGAGGGCGTAAAAGCTCGGGTTTTACACATTTGGCTACAAGACGGTCCAAAAATAATAGTATGGAAAATAATACTTCCATATTTATTATATTGGGCAAGGGTTTTAAGAATTGGTAAAAAGCGAGAAGTCTTCAGGAAGAAGAAAACCAAAACAAAAACCCTAAACCCCACCCTTTTAATAATAAAAAAAAACCCAAGGAAAAACATCACGCACATAGAACCCATCCTCTTTTCCGCCTCACCTTTCCCACGCAGCAGCCTTCTCCTCCATCATCATCATCTTCTTCTTCATCAGCCTCTTCTTCTTCATCAGCCACCATCAGCCTGAACCCACGGCAGCCCAGTTCCCCACCATCATCAAGCTCCTCTCACTACCCATCATCATCATCAGTGATCATCCCCATCAAGCCTCCACGCAGCCACACATCAAAGTAGGATGATTTTTTATTATGATTATTATTTTCACTTTGTTTATTTATTTTTGTGTTTAGTTTATTGATTAGACATGAAATACTTGAGTTATTATTGTAATTTTATTTTTAATATGAGTGAGTAATTTTTTTTGCTTAGTATAATTTTCTTGAAGCCATGCTAAATTAATTATTTTGAAACAAGTTTTATGCTTTAATGCCTAGTTGATTTATATCCATGATTCTTTAGCGATTAGCGTTTATCGTTTATGAAACTTGTGTTAAATCGATTAGAATGCATGCTAGTTGATTAAATATAACTTCTATTGATAGTTTAGAAGATTATAATACGTAAAAGTTATAATCTTTTAGGCCTAGGTATCACCCTAATTAATCATGGATGGCTCAAAACCTTCTCTTTTTATTAGGTAATCGCTTTAGATCTTTGTTAAATCTATTTGGTGGTAAATTGGTTACAAAGTGTTAAATGATGTTTTTCTAATTCTTAATGCTCTAATTTGGTTAAATTTTTGCGTTGGTGTAAAGGTTATCAAATTAGTAGGGTTTATATTAGGGCTGGACCAAAGTAAACTAGAATTTAAGGGAAAACGGGGAAGAACCGCTGGTGGATATCTTCTACAGTTTAACTCGTGAATGAAATTAACTTATGTGTTAATGATAAATATTAATTTGCACGGTGGATTGAGATAATACTAAGTATCCTTCATAAATTTGATAACTTTTGATTATTATTTATTGCTTAGAATTAATTTGATTAGTTTGTTTATTTTTATTCTATTTTTATTAGCTTCAATATTATTTTAATCAAACCCCCCCCCCCCCACCCAAATTATAGCCTTTTAGGAGTGTATAGGTAATTTAAGATAGTTTAGATTTTGATTTTTACAATGGTTATAATTTTAGTTTGATTTATATTCAGTTTTAGTATTTAATTACCGGTTTGTTAGAATTTAAACTAAAAATAGTTATTTTCGTTCTTTTTCGATTTTTATTAACTCCTAGGGTTTATAAAGTGTCCTAGTCTGCTTATATTCAATTTTTTGATTTTTGGAATTTATTTGATAATATTTGAGAATTATTTTGTGAAATTGATATGTGTAGGTTTTTAGGTGATTAATTTTGAAAATTTCGATTTTTAATTTTAATTTACGATTAGAAAGTATTTTTAGGTTTAGAAAGTTGTGTCCTAGAATTAGGGTAATTTTCTTAATTAATTTCGTATTTTTATTCATGCAGATTATTTTCTTTTTAATTTCAGATTTAATTTTCTGTTGATTATTCTGTAGTAATTGTCTGATTTAATTTTCCTAAAATAAATCAGACATTATTCTGGAGTTATAAATTTGTCAAGTTTAAGATTGTCAATTTAGGATACTGATTGTGATCTTTAATATTGATTTTTTTTGTTTAATAGTTTTTGTTTTTAATTTTTAGTTGAATATTGGATTATTAATCTGTTTCTATTTTTCTGAATTATTTAGGGAATATTTTTACTGTTTTACATCCAGAATATGATCTAGAATATTTAGGAGCGTCATTGGCTATTTTGCTAGATTTTTATTCGTTAGATTTTGATTGTTTTACAATTATTAAAATTAGGCTTAACAAGTTGATTAGTAAAAATATTTAGGATCAAACTAGCCATTTATTGTAATATTTCCTCGTGGATCGATCCCTACTTCCCTACGCTATAAAATGTATTTAATAACCGAAGTAGTGTTTAAATTTGTAGCCTTCGACATGCTTTACACAATGTCATTGAAATTAGAAGTTTTTTGGGTTTAGCGCGTTATTATCGAAGGTTCGTCCAGGACTTTTCGAAAATCGCTTCACCACTGACCAATCTATTAAAGAAGGTGAATATGTTCGAGTGGACTGAAAGATGTGAGAAAGCTTTCCAAGAGTTAAGACAGCGACTAACTACCGCCCCAATTCTCACGTTACGAATGGAAGGGAGGGAGTATACAGTTTATAGTGACGCATCGAAGAACGGTCTAAGGTGCGTACTGATGCAAGAGGACAAAGTAGTGGCTTATACTTCTCGACAAGTCAAGCCATACGAGAAAAACTACCCTACCCATGACCTGGAATTAGCAGTCGTGGTCTTTGCACTGAAAATTTGGAGACATTATTTATATGGGGTATCGTGCAAGATCTATACTGATCATCAAAGTCTAAAGTATATCTTCACCCAGAAGGAGCTCAACTTGAGGCAACGGCGTTGGCTTGAGTTGCTTAAAGATTATGAGTTGCAAATTCAATACCACCCTGGTAAAGCAAATGTGGTGGCGGATGACTTGAGTAGGAAGGCGCAACATAGCTCAAACATTGTGGTGATTACTCAATTGCACCTCTTGAGAGAACTTGAGGACTTCGGAATTCAACTAGTATTTCACGGGCGAACGAATGCTCAATTATCAGCACTTACTGTTCAGTCTTCCCTGGTAGAAGAAATTCGACTGATTCAGGAAAGTGATCCCAAACTCCAAAGCATAAAGCAAAATTTAGAAAAAGGGAAGTCTCCGGGTGTTGTAGTACCCAAGGATGGGACTTGGCGATTCCAGAGTCGCCTATGTGTGCCCAAAAATGGGGAAGTAAGAAAGCAAATCTTGGAAGAGGCTTACAATACTCGTTATTCAGTGCATCCAGGAGGCGCAAAGATGTATAGAGATCTGAGACAATATTTTTAGTGGAATAATATGAAGAAAGATGTTGCAGAATATGTGAACAAGTGTTTAATCCGATAGAAAGTTAAAGCAGAGCATCAGCGTTCTGTGGGTGAACCACGACCCTTAGAAATTTCCACTTGGAAGTGGGATTCAATCTCAATGGACTTTGTTATGGGTTTACCCCTTTCTACCTCGAAGAAGAATGCTATCTGGGTCATAGTTGATCGACTCACGAAGTCGGCTAATTTCCTGCACATTAAGGATACTTGGGGAATAGAAAGACTAGCCCAACTGTATGTTAAGGAGATAGTCCGTCTACATGGGATCCCTCAACACATAGTCTCGGATAGGGATCAACGATTCCAAGCGCGCTTCTGGCAAGCACTTCAAAAGGCCTTTAGGACCAAACTAAACTTCAGTAGCTCCTATCACCCAGAGACAGATGGACAAATTGAAAGGGTGAATCAAATTTTGGAGGACATGCTGAGGGCTTGTGTATTGGAGTTCCAAGGGAAATGGGAAGATGATTTACCTTTGGTGGAAGTTTCTTATAACAACAGTTATCAATCCACCATCAAAATGGCCCCATTTGAGGCTCTGTACGGGAGAAAATGTAGAACCCCGTTGTGCTGGAGCGATTTGGATGAGACATTGATTATAGGTCCTGAAATGATTCAAGAGACCACTGAGACAATAAGAAAGATTCAGGAGCATATCAGGGTTGCCCAAAGTCGACAAAAACGTTATGCAGACAAAAGAAGAAGGCCTTTAGAGTTTCAAGTCAGTGATAAAGTTTTTCTAAAAGTTTCACCAACTAAAGGTGTGAAGTGGTTCGGAGTACGGGGCAAATTGAGTTCAAGGTACATTGGACCTTATGAAATCGTTGAAAGGTTGAATCTTGTCGCTTATCGCCTAGAGTTGCCTGTCGAACTTGAGCACGTGCATAACGTGTTTCATATCTCTCAGCTTCGAAAATATATTCCAGATCCAAACCATACCATTGTATCTGAACCTATCGATATCGCTTAAGATCTAGTATATGAAGAGCGTCCTGTTCAAATACTAGATCGAAGGATCAAACAGCTGCGCAACAAGCAGATACCATTGGTTAAAGTACTCTGGACGAACCATACCTCCCAAGAAGCTACTTGGGAGACCGAGGAGGCAATGAAAGCCAAATACCCACATTTATTCAAGGTAACCCTGTTTGTTATGGTTAAGTTCATCAGTTTCGAGGACGAAACTTCTTAAGGGGGGAAGACTGTAATAGTTCGACCCTAAATTATGCTTATTAATTTCATTTCATTAATCCATGGGATTAATATCATTTCATTTACATCATTTCTTTTATGATTCCAATGGACATTTTAGATAGGCCATCACTTTGCAATTCGGGGTTTTGTTTTAGTCGAATTTGAAAGTCGAGTTAGGCCTTGATAATTATGAGATTAATGTTTTAAATTATTTTTCAAGGCACCACAACCATTTATCTCAAAATTTGGAAAAAAAATAATTTCGCCAACGCACTCGGTTTCAGTTTTTTCGCTAAACCCGAACCCGTTTGGGGCCGTTTCCGATGCAACAAGACTTGATATGTATTTGTTTAGCTAAACCCTCTTAATTAAGCCTTAATCAAGCTTGACAATTTTGACTTTTATAATTTTATTTGCAACCAAGTAAATGCGGTATAAATTGTAAAAATTTTCATTTTATCTTTATTTTACACCAAGCTTTGAAGAGTGATGGAAGTCCATCCACGAGTCCATCCCAAGTCCAAATGGTCCAAAACAATTCCACAATCAAGTCCATCTTCACGGCCAAGGAGAATTTTGAAGTGGATGCACATGGTTTTGCATCCAGAAATTTACCCGGTTTTTGTTACTTAATTACTTAAGCTTAATCCAAGCTTAGGTGATTAAATTTTGGTGATTATGTAAGCTTAAGGTGTTAGATTTCATTTCCATTTTGAATCATAGGATTTGGAGCTCATTTGCTATAGGAACGAAGCTGTTTTTTGAAGACGTGCTGAATTGAACAAGATATTGCACGGTTTGGGCATTTCAACCTTTTCAGGGAGCAAACGACGTCCAAATGCTCTAATTCAAAATGGAGGGTATTCTAGACATCTTGAGGTTTCCAGACATATAAAAAAATCTCAGATTACTCACCATTTGGGTTGTCAACCATGCAGCACAAGTGAAGGCAGAAACCGGCACCTATAGTGCCCGGTTGTCAAGCTAAGGAGGTTTCCTCCCTAGGTGGGTTTTGTGACATGTGGACGTGCTTACTCATGAAAATTGAGCTGCTTGGTAAGCACCACTCAGCCAAGAAGAGACAACCACGTGGAGCAAATGGAGAGGAGCCATTTGGCAAGCATGTACTTGACCACACTAGCAACACATGTCAAGCAAGGATTTTTCAGCTATTTTGAGGTGTGGCCGTGGGAAGCTTTCCTTCCTAGTAAGGAAATTGACTCATCTACCTTCCTTAGTGCTTAGGAAAGGTTTATATTCATGCTAAGATGTATTTAAGACCCTAAGCTTTCGGTTTGTATTAGATTAGTGCTTAACCATGTCCTAGGCAGCATTAGGTGTTTTAATGACTTTCCTATCTTGTAAGGAAATCTTGTTTCATGTAAGTAGAAGGCCATATAAAAGCCTTACTTGTTTATTCTGAATGTTATGTTATGACTTTGATTCAAAGAGAAGAGACTTTGTGTCTTTGAGTTTCCCTAAACACTTTTCTTGCTTATCTTAGTTCTTGGCTGAGCTAAGTGGTGTTCAAGAGAGTCTTAATCCTTTGGTTTGGTGGTGTATCTTATCCTAACCAAAGATTAAGGGCCCTAAGCTAGAGATTAGTGGTGTATCTTATCTAATCCCTTAAGCTTAGTACTATCCAAAACACTAGAAGATCATTAAGAGTACTTGGTTTCTCCTAAACCGTGACTCTTCTAATCTCTCTTGTGTTCTTTTTCTTCCTTTCTCACTTCCTAAACACACTCCCATCTTTTCTCCCTCAAAATAAGTCTTCCACCATTTCATTCCCACTCTTGTTCAAGGTTTAGACTATCTCTTTTAGTCTAATGCCAAGCCACACATTCAAACACCTCCCACCGTGCAAGTAGAAGCTCACGGTTTTCCCAAACCAGAACATTGGCACGGTCTGCCCGTGCCTACAAGCACGACCGTGCCACTCTCCCTTCGTGGGTTTTCCCTCTTTTGCTTCGTGTTCTTGGAAGTTCATAGCTAGGGTCCTTCTTCCCTTGCAGACTTCCATCAAAGAGACTTTCTCTCTCTTCCCTTTCCTCCTTCTTTCTTTACTCGGCACACAGCAGCAACCCACCCCCTCCCAGCCACCTTTCAACCACCAAAAACCCTCAAAACATCCGCCACTCACCACCCCCAAACACCTCTTTCACTTCCATAAGCATCAAGAATCATATCTACCTCTTTTTCAAGCTCAAAGTGAGTGTTATTTTCACCCCTATGCTGATTTTTGTTTTGATTCTTGATCTTGTTGGTTTTTGTTTCTTATTTTGGTTGTTTTAGTGATGGATTATGTTATTTTTGTGGTATTAAGAATCATTTTGTTGATGGATTATGGTGGAGTTGAAATTGGATGAGGCTAGGGTTAGGGTTTCATTTTGGTCATGCAAAGCTTCTTGCTTAAGTGATGTTTATTGCATGTTTTATCCTTGTCTTTGCTTATCTCTTGATATATTGAAGTTGTTATGTTGTTCATGGTGTTTTAGAAAACTTAGGAGTGAGTTCAAAGTGGCTCAAAGCTAGGGTTTGTCCAAAATGCAAGATTTGGACCAACTAATGTTAAATTTGAGGTGTGAGGGTTTATATGACTAGAAATGGAGTTTTATTTGATATGAATATGAAGAGGAATTATGTATGATGTTGTTGTATGAGGTTGGGATGTACCAAAGTGTGTTTATACACTCTTAAGACAGAGTTTGGGTTGAGGTTTGGTGTAAAAAAATGAAGGAACAAACTAAAGCAGTGCTGCTGGAATTTTCAGAAAAACAGGACGCATTTGGAACAAAACTGGTAATAATCGGCCAGGCCAAAACTTCTAATTTTTGGTGGGCATATAGGTCTGGATGTTAGCTTTAAAATGACTCTTGAATTACCTTAATTTGAGGTATGTGGAGGACGTTATGGCCATTTTACTGAACCTAGGCAGAATGGATTTTCCAGCACTGAAACCTGACATGTTGGTGTTCTAACCCCATTTTATGGGACCTGTCATGGGAATCATGTTTCGTGTCCTGAATGAACGTTTTAGGGGACTTCCTAAGCTGTTTATATTGGGGTTTTACGTCTCATTTTGAAGTCGAGAGTATAAGTTGTGGACTACTCATTCCATACCCTCGTCATAAGCCCTTACCCCCCCTAAACTCGCTACCATACCTTAACTCAACATTTCTATACTTTGTTTAACTTTATAAGTTTATTCTATTAACTGGTTCGCATAAATTCTTCATAAGCCTTTTCTTTTATTTAAAGGTATCCATTGTGCGAATTTTATGTAAATGTATTCATTTTGAAAATAAGTTCATTTCTAACCTCATATGCCTATAATGATTTTTGAACAGAATCAAGGCCTAAACACTCATTCTATTCTCTCCGTGTTAGTGCATCTATTTACTCTGTGATCTAGCTTTTAAAAACCCCAGGAACGTTCATTGACTGTATCTTTAGAAATCAGCACGTATTTATTGAAATTATAATGTTTTGGTAACTACATCAATGAACCAATTGAATTAGTGATTTATTACATAATTAGTGACCCCATCAACTATCAGTTACAGGGCATTGCCCTCCAGTTACCCGTGCGGCTTCAGGTCAGGGCTTCCGGTCGACTTGGCAGGTGTACACCTATACATAGATCGTAACAGTTACTAAGGGGTGCACTAATAGAAAATAAATGGCAACTTAGTTTTATATACATCACATTCCCTGTTTTAAAATCAAAATGAATTGTAAAGCGGGCCATCATAATTTCATTGTCAGTGAATCTTTATCAGTACAGGGATGCATGTACTGAGCTTTGGCTCACAGTTCAAAATGTTTTTATGTTTCGTTTTAGGAAACTGTTCAGTAAACCGGTCTCCGGCGGGCAGGGAAGCTGGAGGTGAGAAATAAGTCAGGACCGTCCATATAATTGGCGGATAGAAGGGCTAAGATGCTTCCATGCCTTGTTGTGGTGCATTTTGGTGTCCCAGCTGTATATCTGAACTGCAATATGTATTTTGGTGTTACAACTGTATTATTAAACGGAGTTATGTATGTTGATGTAACCCTGGGAAGTTAGCATCATTCCTGTATGTACTTAAATGGTTTGAATGGACGTGATTGCCCCTTTGAGGATAAACTTTGATTTTATGGCTAAAATTTCATATTCAAGCGAAGCCTTGTCCTTGCGGACGACGGTAATGCCCGTTCATTGATTTCTTGGTGTTAAGCTTAGGTAGGTAAATGCAGCTATAATTTATGTATTATTAGGGCGTTACAATTCCAGTGACAAGCATAAAACCAAAAGTTTTGCTCAACTAGCAGAAGGGCCACTAATCTGATGAAAAGATAAATTCAAGAATCTGTTAGATTGGTAAAAGATCCGCTAATCTGGTGAAATCATAAAATCAAGAAGCTACTGAATTCAGGAACAATGACGCAATCGCTGACTCCCCAGCATAATCAGAGAATTTAACAACTACTACTGGCCTAGGACAATGGGACAACATCATGCTATAACCATGACGAAAGTCAGCATATGCCAAATCTCAGGACCCACAGAGGCCAGTTCGGATATCATATTGGCACCATAGACAATCAGCTAGAAGTGAAGATCATTACTTTAAGCGCCTTACGCAGGCTCAATCAAAGGAGGACTAACTGTATTCTGTAGATGCCTAAAAATGGTATTTGTTTTTTTAATAGCCCAATGATAAAAATAATGCCCCAACGATGAACGTGCAGGCCCAACAAGGTGATTTCAAAAAAAAGAGTCCAATTAGTGGAATGAAGTGCGAGGAGAGCAAGCATATAAGTTAGCCTAATTGTCCAACTTAAGCTAAACCAACTGGTTCTTCAACAGTGAGCCAGCCCGGGTTCTCTTGTTTTCCTAACCTCGAAATTGAGCCTAGAAAACTAGTCCTAGTTTTAGATTTAGGTGGATTAGTCTGTCGCGTGTTAATTACTTAGGCACCTAGTTAAATTAGTGTGCCAATTAAGATTAAAGTTGTGTTTGGTTGGGGGGAAAATGATTTTGTAATTTTCCGTTGTTTGGTAAAAAAGGATGGAAAAGTATTATCCAAGTAAAATGATTTTCCTTCCAATGGAGGAAAATGATTTCCTTTTAGAGAAGATAGGAAGTTGACTTTTTCTCTTCATCTTTTTGATGATATGACCATCCAAAATTTAGGTGCAAACTTCAATTTCAATGGTTTGGATCGAAACTTGATTATTTGATGGGAAATATTAAAATAAACCCAAATCTAGATTTTAAGCTCAAATTACTTCCATTTGGCCAACATTTATCTTCGTCACGACAATTTAATCAACATTGTTTACTACTAAAATAATTCAGTTGACTCGCCACTGGAACATTTTGAACGGTTTGGATTGGAACTTGATCAATAGATAGAAAAAATGGGCACATATTCAAATTTTGAGCTCTACATTCTTTCATTTGACCAACATTTTTTTCCACAATGACAATTCAATTGATATTTTTCAGCAAATAAACAATGCAGTCAATATTTTTCACCACTAAAATAATTTCAACAGTTTGAATCGAAATTTGTTCATCGAATAGGAAAGATTAAAGTGGGTTATTCCTACTAAACCAATTTTGACGGTTTAGATCGAAACTTGATTATCTAATAGATAATAGTAAAAGAAGTTCAAATATGAGTTTTAGGCTCAACATTCCTTCATTCGGTCAACATTTATTTCTGCTATGACCATTTATTTGACATTTTTTGCAACATAAAAAATTCAGTTGACATTTTTCTTTTTTCCATGAAAAATGCTTGATCTCGTACCAAACAACGGAAAGCGTGACATGAAAATCAATTTTCCTTAGAAAAGCATTCTCCATGAAAAATGACTTTCCGGGAAAACCATTTTCCTTCCAACCGAACACTACCTATGTCGAATAAGACTAGGAGTCGATCTCCTTTTCCTAGGCTATGTTGACTTATCCAACCACTATAAAAAGGGGCTATCCCCAAGGGTTAGAAGCATAAAAAAATCATCAGCCAATTGGCATCAATTGAGCATAAGAAAATCGATGTCAATTAGGCATTGAGAAACTGGCATTATGGGAGAGTTAAAAAATAGCAAGAGATTTCTAGCAGAGTGGTTCTAGAGATTAGATAGGTGCGCATTGAAGCTTTAAACAGGAAAGGCATCCTTTTGTTCGGTTCCTAGGTAAACTAGAGTGGGTTATCCTAAGGGTAAAATTTCTATCTTTCTCGTGCTCTTCTTTCTTATGTGATTTTTGATTTTACAATTACCAAAGATGTACTACCTAGGCAGTTCCTCCGCTACTGTAATTTGTTTAATTTACTTTTTTCTTGTTGAACCCAACATTATGTCTGTTGCGTTATTAATGGTTATTCATACTAATTTGCTGCATGCTTGTGTATACTGTGATTAATATTTTGATTTCTCATATTGAATAGTAGAGGCCGTTTGTGATGACTGGCGATGATGTGATGAATCCCATTATATTGACGTACCGTCACCCATGAATATAGTTCCTCGGTTCAAGACTAAGGAATCAAGATGGTCCCCACATTAGGATTGCTCGGGGGCCTTTGCAGAAGCTTATGGAAGAAAAATCAATTGTCCATTTGGTGTCCCTTCGGTTGTCCCTTTCCATTACGATTTGCTTTGAAAAGTGATTATAATTTGTAAGTTTTCCTAATACGCACTAGCAACTCTAGTGACCTAATTGTTTTGTTTTGTTTTTCCATTCTTTTTTAGTTTATTTTATTTTTTAGGAAGAACAGTATTGTTCTAAGCCAATGAAGTTCTGGGCTAGGAATTGGGTTGTACACTAGCTCAGGAACCCGATCAAGTTCCTGCATCAGCCAGGCTGTCGTATTCCTAGAACAGGCAACAATCACTATCAAGGATGAGGATAAGCCAACTGGGCTTAACTCTGCCCTAATATCCTGGGTTGGGTTCATAGATCAAAATATGGATATGGTTTCCTGATCTGTTCGTATAAATCCGCAAATTTCTGATTTCTAAGGTAAAAAAAATACTCAATTTTGAAAATAAATGAAAGTATATACCCAACAAACAAAATTGAACGATTCGTAGGGGACTTGTGAGCAGGTCCCTGAGGATCGTTGGTCCTTTCACGCACTTTCATTTCTATGCTTATTCTTGTGTTCTCATTCTTACATCCATATAAGTCTCATGCTTAAGTGTTTAATAAGCTGTTAAGAGCTTTGACGACATCTGAAGTACTGTCCTGTGCCCTGAGATAAGGAGGTGTGCTTAATGCTTTTCGAGCCTCCCACAACACAATCTTAAGGAGTCGACAGTTTAGGTGCACTTACACTAGTACATTTGTTTTAACCCTTGTATAAACTCCACTTCCTTTGCCTTTTTTGGATAGCTAGGGGTTTTCGATTTGTGATTTTAGTGATGTTCAATATTAAGGATGAACTTGGAGACGTGCTGAGCCATGATGGTTAAGATCATCATTTTTTTCCTTGTGTACATATGTTATGTTTGGTAGCTGGTGGTGTTGTTGGTTTTATATATCTTTGTTGTTGATGTTATTGGTTTTTTGAATATTTGCATTGAATTTGGATGTATTATGTGTGGTTGTGTGGTTGGTTATCACTTCTTCGCTTCTAGTGAGGACATTGCAATATTTTAGGTGTAAGGGTCCTTTGGTATGGCAAATATGCCACAACCCGTGTGTATTCTCCAAAATACTTGGCCTTAGGTTGCTTTAGGTTTTGAATATTCCATTTTGATTATCTTGAGGTCCAACTTGAGGGTCCTTTGTTTTTTTAATTTGGGAAAATCTTTTTGTGGTAACTCCTTTCTTCTTTTCTGGTTTTCTAAAAAAATCTTCTCTTCTAGGATCTCCAATTTTGTGCATTATGACAGAAAAATGGGCTCTTAGAGAAGAGATCATCATGCTCACTCTGCAAAGCCATTGTCAACAAATTCTAAATGTCAACCCTCACACTCTGTGGGTGAAAATGGGATGTAAAGCAACAATTTTCAGGAACAAGGGGTCAATGCCATGGACAAAATAGTAACCCTCATGATCAATGTGTTGGCCCAAATGAAAAGCCAATTCATGGCTAAACTTGGTGAGCAACAAAACCTCATAAATGACCTCACTAGAAACAACGCAAGCATGAATTCTGTAATTAAGGAGAGGATGATGCACAATCCATTTAGTTAGTTTGTGAAACAAATCCATCACCTTTAGGTAAAAGGATTATTAAATTAGAATAGATTTTAAGAAACTCTCAAATACTTCGAAATCAATTCATGAACCATACCCTTTTTGCATCCATCTCATAAGGCAAATTTCCCATCACCAATTTTTCCTTTCCTAAAACTTGAAGTTCCTAAATCTTAGGTAACCCTTCCTGCCACTTAAGGAATTTCATTAACAACAAGAGACAAGGCCTTCTTCTCTCAAATATTCTCTTGGACTTTAGGGGAAAAAAAAGCTAATAACTAGTTCCGTTTCCTTTACCTATAAAGAGTCAACCATTGGAATAGAATAAGGCACAATACTTGCATAACATGGAATTTCTTGGTATACTCCATGATTAGAGGTTGCTTAAGCAAGAAAAAAAGGGAAAGCTTCCTAGACTTTCTAGCTAGGGCTAAAACCTCCTTCGTTCTTAATCGTTTGGATGAAAGATACTAGGTCCATATGTTCTTTAACAAAACCTAAGGCCAAGTTATAAACAACATCTAAAGGTTCAACCTTTAAACACATTCTTAAGACTGCATGATGTCAGGATAGTCGTAAAAGAAGAAATGCAAAAAGGCCCCAAAGAACATCTACAAAGGAAAAAAAGAAACTTTGTTCAAGGATAATAAAACAACTATTGGCTCTACAACCAAAATAGTTAACAAGGGCAATGTTGTAGGAACTTCGAAACTCACGATAACTATCAAGTCTTCACCCATTTTGGAATGAAGCCTAGTGAAGGCTGGAGAGCCAAGGACTCTATAAGATCATCAGGCCCCCACATGATGTAACTAAAGAGAAAAAAAGTAGCGGCTATGACATCACTGTCTATTTGCAACTCCCACTGAGAGAAAGACCCATGCATGTATTGAAGCACAAAACACAGGACAATATAGATGATGGGACCTTGCCTATCTTGAAAGAGGCAAAGCTCACAAAACATGCTATCTCTTTGAGCAGTTTACTCGCTGTCTTCGCCAAAAATGAAGGGTTTGACCTATCCACTCTCATTGGGGTGAAAGCACATAGAATTTGAAGAGATAACTAGGAAGATGTTTGGGCAACCCTTCTTATTCCCATTGAAATTACTTAGGTAAAATGGGATGAAGAAGACGAACTCTAACTTCTCATCCAGAATGAGAGGCTTATAAAGGCCTATATTAAAAAGGAGTTGGGTTGAATATTAAAAAGGAGTTGGGGTGAATATGATTTTAGCAGAAGGAACTTATCGTGTTGAAGAAAACCACAGTCAAGTAACTATATTAAAGCTTCTTGCTTCATCCACCCAATCATATGATGGAGATTCAAGCAAGAATAAGAAAGAAAAGAAGTTACAAGAAATTGTTCAAACAAACTCTTGTAAACAGAACTAAAGTAGTTGATTGGAAACTCAAGAAAACAACACAAAATTGATCTAAGCTTGGATAAGACATACCACCAAACTAGAATCAGGGCCCTTGGTTGTAAATCGGATGAGATGCACCACCAATTAGTTTTAAAGTAGCTTCTATCATCCAATAGCTTTGTTGTGAGCTAGAAAATGAGTTAAGTTACTCACATATGAGACTTGATCCTCAATTGATCAAGTGACAGAATGTAGGCCTGAGAAACAAACCTAAGCTTTCAGTTGAGCTGTGACCTTGATCTAAGGTGTTGTCCATCACACACTGGATTATTTGAACTCAAGTGGCTGCGGTGGAAGTATCCATGGACTGATCTCCATCATCCTACCCTTGTTGAAAGAATTCAACCTCAAATTCTCAAGAATATTCGCAAAATTAGGGCTCAAGTATGCCACATTAAAAGTGGCTGATACTCTATAATCTCTTAGAAGCTTGATCTTGTAGGCATTGTCATTGATTCTTTTCAGGATCTGGAATTGGGCTTAGCTTGAACTTTCTCTTTTATGGGAGTCTTTGCCTTAAGGGAACCCATACAAGATGTCCTGGCTGGAAGACAAGCTTCTTTTTATGCTTGTTTGCATTGGACTGGTAGCTGGCATTACTTTTTTTGATCTTCTTTCTCACCTTGTCATGCAAGTCCTAGATCTCCTTTACTACCCTTTCATCGTCCACACTAGGCTTCCCTTCCAATGCTCTTGGTGCTAGATCCCTTAGGGTTGGGGGTTTAATCCCATACATAGTCTTGAAGGGGGACATGTATGTAGACTTATGTGGAGCTTTGTTGTAAGCAAACTCCACGTGGCGTAGTAAAAGGTCCTAAGCCCTGACATGAGTCACAATTAATACTCTTAGGAGGGCTCCAAGTGTCCTATTGGTGACTTTAGTCTACCCATCAAACTGGGGGTGACAAGTGATGCTAAACTTGAGCTTTATCCCTAGCTGCTTCCAAAGTGTGATCCAGAAATAGGTAAGGAACTTGGTATTCTAATATAAAATAATAGACCTATGGATCCCATGAAGCCTCATGACTTCCTTAAACTAGGGTTTAGTAACATGTGTGTCATTATTGGCCTTTGAATAGGCTATAAAGTGTGCTATCTTGGAGAATCTGTCCATAACCACCTAGATTGAATCTTTGCCTCTTTACATCCTAGGCAATCCCAATACAAAGTCCATGCTCACATTTGTCCAACGGCTAAGAGGGACAAGAATAGGTGTATATAGCCTTTGGGGTAGGGAATGAGTCTTGGCTATCTAACAAGTAGAACGCCTCTTGAGGATATCCTGGACATCCTTAGTCATACCTAGCCAACAATAACGCTCTTTGAGCATGGATGTCAAGTTGTTTTCTCCATAGTGGCCATATAAAGCTCCTCCATGGGCCTCTCCAATTAGTAGCTCCCTTGTTCCACAATTGGGAACACATAGTCTTGTTACCTTGAACAAATACCCAGCCTGATGTAGATAATTCCCCTTAGGTTTCTATTTGCAATTCTTATGCAACTCCTTGAAGTCTTCATCATGTTTATACAAGGACTTGAGATGCTTAAAACCTAATACACATGTTTCAAGCTGACACAAAAAAGGTGTCTCCTAGAAAGTGCATCAGCTCCTTGATTTAGTTTGCCTGACTTGTACTCGATTGTAAAATAAAAGCCAGAAGATACTCCACCTATTTGGTATGCCTGACATTGAGCTTGTATTGTCCCTAGATATACTTTAATGCCCCATGGTCATAATGTAGAATAAACTCTTGAACAATGAGATAGTGGCCCTAATGCTCCAATCACCTAATGATTGCATAGAATTCCTTATCATAGATGGAGTATTTCCTCTTAGACTCACATAGCTTCTCATTGAATAAGGCTAAAGGTCTAATTTGACGGGTCATACTGCCTCCAATGTCTACCCTGGGGCATGACACTTAACCTCAAATACTTTCTCAAAGCATGGTAAGGCCAACACTGGTGCCTAGGTCAACTTGCTCTTGATTTCCTTAAAGGCTTGTTAAGCCTTTAGAATCCAATGGGAAGAACTTCCTTTCATCACTTCAATTACGGGTGCCATGACAGTACTGAATTTTTTTATAAACCTCCTATAGCATGATGCTAGCTCATAGAAGCTCCTCACATTGTGGATGGTCTTAGGAACTGGCCAGTTCCTAACAGCCTCCACCCTGCACTCATCCACCTGGATTTCGTTAGCACTAACTATGTATCATAAGAATGTGACCTCATAAGTAAAGAAGATACACTTCTTGAGATTGCCATAGAGCTTTTCCCTTTCCAGAACCTGAATCACTTGCTTGAGATGGCTAACATGCTCCTCTTCTATCTTAATATAGATGAGGATATCATCAAAATATACAACAACAAATCTACCTACGAAGGGTCTGAATACATGGTTCATCAGTCTCATAAAAGTGCTGGGTGTATTGGATAGGCGAAAAGGCATAACCAACCACTCATACAAGCCTCCCTTGGTTTTTAAGGCAGTCATTCATTCATTACTCTCCCTAATCCTAATCTGGTAGTAACCACTCCTCAAATGCACCTTAGAAAATATTTTAGACCCATACAGCTCATTCAAAATATCTTTTACCCTTGGAATAGGATGTCTATACTTGATAGTTATCTTGTTGGTGGCTCTATTATCTACACGCATCCTTATGCTCGCATCTTTCTTAGGAACAAGCAAGGCTTGCATAACACATGGGCTCAAGCTCTCTCACACAATTCCCTTGGTGACTAATTCCTTCACCTGTCTTTATATCTCTTGAGTATATTTAGGGTTTATTCTATAGGCTAGTTCATTGTGCAAGACAACCCTTGGAATTAAGTCAATATGGTGTTGAATAGTTCTTTTAGGAGATAGGCTAGGAGGAATCTCCTTAGCAAAAACATGGGCATACAAGTCAGCTCAGCGATGGCTTGGGTTTGTGGTGGTAATGGTCAAGTCCCTTCTAGGCCAAAACTGGACTGAAGAATCCAATTACGAAAAGGTCTGAATTCATGCTTTGAAGCCTTTGTGCTAGGGTTCACTAGAGTAAGTAGCATTTTAGTTTGGTCTAAGGTTTCGGAGGGCTTGTGTTTTAGAAGTTGATGTGGAGCCAAAGGGAAAAGGGTTGTTTTATTTCCATCCTTAGTGAATGAATAGGTATTCAAGTAACCATCATAAATTATTCTCCTATCAAACAACTAGGGCCTTCCCAATAATGCATAACATACTTCCATGGGGATTATGTTACACCACACTTTATCAAAATAACTCTTGCCAATTGAGAAAGTAACTAAGCGCCTAGAATTAACTTGCAAAACCCTACCTTGATTGAGCCACTAGATCTAGTAAAGGTAGGGATGCACTAAAGTTTATAGCCCAAGCTTGAGTGATAGAAGCCACACTAGAGTAGCTCCCTCTATCTATGATCAAAGAGTAGACTTTGCTCTAGATGGTGCATCTGCCATAGAAAATGTTCTCCCTTTATTCATCCTTAGCACTTCTTTGGGCATTGAGGGCTCTTCTGATCACCAATGGTTCTCCCTCATCAGGATCAGCAACCATCTCCTCTCCTTCATATTCTTTCATCCGACATATCTCTCTTTCCACCTCCATCTCTGCCTCATGGGCAGTTTGATATTCTGCCAGGGTAATGACCATTTCGTTAGGACAATTAGAGGTTATAAGTCCCAAGCTATACCATTTGTAACACCTCCTATTAGCAGTGTAACCTGGTGGGGTTTGTTTTATGGAGTTAGGGTTTTAGGAGCAACTTGGGATGAGTTTCCAGTGGGTTTAGGGTTAATTGGGTGCTCCCCTTATTGAAAGATTTGGTTTTGGGAAAAGGTTTAGGGGTTCTTTCTTAATTGCCTTGGATTTCTGTTATTACTCAACTCTATGAGCCAACACACAAACATCCTTAAAAGTGATATACAACTGTAGTTCAACAATATGAGAGTACCTAGGATCAAGTCCACTTAGGTATCTCACTAGGTTCTAATCTTCTAGTTCTTAGAAGTCACACTTAATCAAGAGTTTCTCGAACTCTTGAGTATATTCCTCGACTGACATGTTCTCTTGAGTCAAGCTATGGAATTGAGTATAGTTGTCTTGAAGATAAGGTGGGGTAAAAACCTGGCTTTGAGCTTAGACTTCATCTTAGCCTTAGATATGATCTTGGTCTTTCCTCTTTTGGCTCTTTTACCATAAAGTTTGGTCCATTAGAGTGATGCATACTTCCTTAATTTCAAGGTCACTAGCTTGACCTTCTTATCTTCTGGAATGTTTGCGTAATCAAACACTCTCTTAACTTATGTAGCCAGTCAAGAAACTTATGAGGGTGTAGTCTCCCCTCAAACATAGGAACTTATCTTTTGAGATCATGGCTGGATTGTTGATGATGCTTCCTACTTCTTCTTGTACTTGGCTTAGAATAATCTTCATTGGAGGTGCCAAAAGGGTTTTCTTGGCTTCCAGATTCTCCATGAGATTGACCTAAGGAACATGTTGCAATGGATTGTAAAATTGTCCTTTTATTCTTGAGGGATTCCCCAAGTTGCTTCCTAAGATATTCGTTTGCTCCACTAGATGTTCATAATTCTTCATTAAGGCCTCAAAATTTTCTTCTAAGGTTATGCTACTATTCATCTTTCCTACACAGTAACTGGCTCTTTATAGCTATGTGTTTCGATGAGAGGGTTGTGTTTATGGCTAAGGTTTAGGCCTAGGAGATTAGGTTAAGCTCTGATACCAAATATAATGGAGATTCAGGCAAAAAACAAGAAAGAAAAGAATTTACAAGAAACTCTTCAAACAAACTCTTGTAAACAAAACTGAAGTAGTTGATTGGAAACTCAAGCAACCAACATTAAACTAATCTAAGCTTGGATAAGACAAACCACCAAACCAGAATCAGGGGCCTTGGCTAGAAATTGGATAAGATACACCACTAATTAGCAAGCCAAGACTCACTAGATCACCATCAATAATGGTCGGTTTGTAAGATAAGCTATAGAGAATTTAGAGAGAGAAGGAGCTATGCTCAACTTTTATATAACAATTGTACATTACAACAATAAAAATGAGGGTTTTAAACTAAGCCTTACTCCCTCTTACAATGGCTAGAATAGAGTACATCAAATTCTACAAACAGTAAACAAAAGTTCCGCCATAGTCTCTTATCCTGAGCCATGTCCTCCGTTAACCCTATGACTTTCAAGTCCTCTCTAATCACCTCGTTCAAACTCTTATTTTCTTGTCCCTTCTTTTATCTTTAGGGATGTTAATTCTTTCACATCTTCTCACTGGAGCATCCACACTCCTTTTCACATGGCCAAACCATCTGAGTCTTATTTCTTATAACTTTTCTTCAATGGCAACCACTTTAACTAAGTCTCAGATCGCTCCATTACTAATTCTATCCATTCTCATAAAACCACACATCCATCTAATCATCCTCATCTTTACCACCATTAACCTTTGACCCAGAGTCTTCTTTATTATCTAACACTACGATCTATATAACACAACAGTTCTAACTACCATACGATAAACTTTGCCTTTTAATCTTACAGGCATTCTCTTATCACACAGCCACCTGAAGTATACTTCCATTTTTGCTAGCCCACTTCTATGCGATGGCTAATATCTTTCTCAATATCCCCTTCATAATGAATGTTCGAGCCTAGATATTTAAACTTCTCGACCTTTGATATCTGCAACCCCCCAATGGTGACTTCTCCCCTCACATCTTCCCTTTCATCGAAACAGCAATAGAGGTATTCAGCCTTCGATCTAGTTATTCTAAAGCCTCTAGACTCCAGTGTATGTCTCAATCTCTCCGGTTTTCCATTTACTCCCTCCCTGGTCTCATCAACAAGAACAACGTCATCTGCGAATAACATACACCCAAGTAACTCATCTTGAATCCCTTTTGTAAGTTCATCCATAACTTGAGTGAAAAGAAAAGGGCTTAAAGCGGAACCTTAATGCAGGCCCATACTAATGTAGAAGTCGTCGGTAACCCCTCCTAGCATCCTAACACACATCCGACCTCCCTCATACATGTCCTTGATAAGTCAAATGTTCACCGGTGACACTCCTTTCTTTTCTAAGCATCTCTATAACACCTCACGTGGAATTCTATCATATGTTTTTTCCAAGTCAATGAACACCATATGAAGATCTACCTTTTGATCTCTGTACAATCCCATGAGCCTTCTACGGAGGTAAATTACCTCTGTGGTCGACCTGCCAGGCATAAAACCAAATTGGTTCTCTATTATCGAGATATCCTTCCGCAACCTTTTCTCCATCACCCTCTCCAACAACTTCATGCTGTGACTCAACAACTATATACCCCTATAATTATTGCAATCTTGAATATCGCCTTTGTTCTTGTACAATGGGATGACTGTACTAAACCTCCATTCTCTTGGCATCTTAGCTGTCATAAAAATAACATTGAAAAGCTCCACTAGCCACTTCTGTCCCTCTTCCCTCAAACACTTCCATACTTCTGCCGGTATCTAATCTGGTCCCTCTACCTTCCCATTTGTCATCTTCCTTAAAGACTCTTTAATCTCATCCTTGTCGATTGGTTCACAAAAATGAGGATCAAGTTGACTCTCACTACTCTGTCTAATCCTACTTTGAAAATCTTTCGTTATTTCGCCATTAAGGAGTTTAGAAAAGTATGTCTGCCATCTCTGCTTGATTCCTGCATCCTCAAATAGTACCCTACCATTTTCATCCTTGATGCACCTCATGACCGCCAAAATCCCTTGTTCTTCTTTCCCTAGCCCTCGTTAGTTTAAAAACTTCATTCTCACCTTCCTTGGTTTCCAGTTTTTGATATAACCTATCAAAAGCCATGCTCTTTGCTACAACAATAGCTTTCTTGGCTACCTTTTTTGCTGTCTTTTATCTAACTCTACTAATATCTTTTTCTTCATCCGTTCCGCTGTTTGTGAAAGTAGCGTATGCTTCTTTTTTGTCCTTAACCTTCTCTTTTACCTCCTTGTTCCACCACTAGGCTCCCTTCATTTTGTTGCCACCTCTTCTAGATGTACCACGGATTTCCATAGCCGACTTTCCAATACATTTTGTCATTTCCTCCCATATTGTATTTGCATCGTCTACTTTCTTCCAAACTCCTTCAGAAATCCTCTCTGCTAGCTTCATGTCGTTCTCCCTAGTAAGATTCCACCACTTAACTCTAGGCTCCCCAACACTCATCCTCTTCCAATTTGAACATTTGAGCTCCACACCCAACACTAGCAATCTATGCTGAGTTCCTAAATACTCACCTAGTATCACCTTACAATCCTTACGTAACCTTCTGCTATCTACCCTAATAAGGAAGTAATCAATTTGAGTATTTAAGGGACCGCTCCTAAAGGTCAGCAAGTGGTCCTCCTTCTGCTTAAAAAATGAGTTTGGGACCAACAAATCATAGGCGATCGCAATCCATTGTTTCTTTCCCTATAACCGAAACCTCCGTGAGCCGTATCATACCCTTCTGCTTCGACCCCAATATGACCATTGAAGTCACCTCCTTACGAAAAGTTTCTTGCTCTGAGGAACATCCTGAATATCCTCCCAAAACTGCTTCTTAATATCATCCGGTAAGCCTATTTGAGGTGCATAAACACTAAACACATTAAGGATTTCTGAGCCCACCACTACCTTAATGGCAATAATTCGATCACTTTTACGCCTGACTTCAACAACAAAGTTGACAAACTCCTTAACAACCAAAATACCAACTTCATTTCTCACCATGCTTGAACTTGAATACCACAACTTATACCCATCAACTTCTCTAGCTTTAGCCGCCACCTACTTACTCTCTTGCGCACATGCTGTGTTGATCCTACGTCTATGCAAAGACTTAACTAATTCTATTGACTTACCAGTAAGTGACCTAATATTTCAAGACGCTAGGCGCACCTTCTGAAACCCTACACAACTGCTCCCCCCATTTTCCCCCAGAGGATAGGCTGAAGCGACTACATTGCTCGCCACTAGCTAAGCTCCCAATACTAACTCCAACGACACTAATAATAGATACTACTGCTAATAATAAATTAAGTTTACACTCAACAGTAATGAGGGATTGAGCAATCAAAACACAACAACAGAATAACTGGGAACGCCCAACTAATAGAAAAAAAAATACTGAAACCAAAAGGCAAAGAGACGCTAACTAGAAAGACAAAATTAGTTAACAAGACTAGTACTCTACTTGGCAATAATACACAACTAGTCAAAAGAATGAATGAGCAAATACAATGAGCTAATAGCCCTATGCACTAACAATGGTAACAAAATAAAGGGAGTAAATAATATACTACGCAAAAAGAAAACAAAACTCGATTACCCCAATAATAAACTCAAAAATAAAAATAATAATAGCAAGTATGCGCAGTCCCCCTCCCCAAATCTAAAATTCGATGATGAAGCTTTTCAAGTGTCAACACTGAAATTCAAGGGGAAATTAACAAAAACTAACCTATACCTTATAAAACAATAGAGAAAGGCATTTACTAAATGAGCTGCTTATTTTAATACCTAATAATCCAATGCTATCAAAAGTCTCCAACTGCTATGCCCTTTTTCTCAAGTTGACAAAAAAGGTGTAATTAAGCCAAAGGGAATGTCTAAGGGGACAAGTTGAATCAGCCAGTACGTGGAATCAGAATCAACTAAAAATGGTTTCAAATAACAATTCCCAAATTTAGCCACTGAACTTGATTCAGTTAAAAAGAACCAAATTAAATATCTTAAAATTAAACAAGATTGAAATTAGAAGCAACACTAGAATATTAGCAACAAGATCCCTAACAGTAAGTAATCAAGGGTGGGACAATAATGGACTGACTTGATGTCAAGACAAACTCACAGACCAAAATTATTAACCAGAAATCACTCAAAAGACCAAAAATATAACAAACAAGCAACGCACAATTGCAAAATCAGGACAATGGAGCAACCCAACAGAATCTACGCAGCACTAAATGACAAAACCCAGAAAACCCCTTAAGAAACACAAATTCTCGCTGGGAAGTTCTACAATTCAACAATCCAGTAATAATCAAATCGACCACCGGTACATTAAACTAGCCCCATCGGAAAAACTGCCCAGCACAAGTGCCAAACCCAGCCAAAACACACAAAACCCAGATGAAATATAAACCCTGAAGAAAAGCTGTGAAACTGGCGAAAATAATGTTTACTTTGAAATAAATCATACGGGTAAGGGGTCAAAAATAGAACAGGGGTCATACGAACCCTCACAACTTTGGATCAAAATGGGGAAATAGACTCCCTTACCTTCCAACTCGCCGAAAAAGCGAATGCCTCTCGCAGCAGCCAATGGTGATGTTGACCGGGCGAAGTCGCCGTACAAGAAGGGCCAGCGAAGGAGCCGACCTGTCGGGGATGGCCTGGCTGGTGAGAGAGAGAGAAAGGTGGTAATTCATTTGAAAATAACCTTTTTCCACTAATGAAAATCTTTTTTCTCACCTTAACATGTCCTTTAATTTCTTTTGTAGTAATTGCTTGGATTAACTCTCTTCTTATACCCAATGCTTTTTCTGACTTGCTCCAATAAGACCCGACTTTGCTTAAGATTTTACTTTTATCAAAATGTCCTCATTTAGTGTTCTCAAGGCATCACCTGTTCTCCGCTCATCCGACTAATCAAAGGTCTGCTCCAATTCCACATTGGACATTGAAATGAATATCGTCAGGAATGAAAATGAGGGAATTGGTAGTTAAGCGAGTCATTAAGTCTAAAAGAAATATGCAATGAGATAGGAAAAGATTGATACAAAGGGGGATTAACATGGGTGGTTAGAATAAAGATATCCATAGGTGTATCATGAATTCTGAAATATAATGCCACAAGAAATGTGAATTATAATTTGATCATAAAGGGTCTAATAAATAATCAACTAAGGAGGAAGATGGCCCGGTCATACTCGAGTTTAACTAATGAATTGGAAATAAGATGACAAGCGACTGAGCTTCAACGATGTGACTTTATAGCAACAAGCAAACAAGATAAGTGCAATAGATAGATGGGACAAGCAACGTACAATAAGTAGATAGATAGATTTTATAAGCAAAGTGCAATAGATAGACAAATAGATTAGACAACCAAAGTGTAAAGGATGGATAAATGGATTGGACGAGCAAAGTGCCAATGGATAGTTAAGTAGATTGAGCAAGTTACAATACGAACATGCCTTTGCACATACGAAGCCAATTCGAGTACAACAATAAGATTAAATAGAGAATTCAGAAGTTTATTTATTAGAATGTGAATATATGTGTGGGAGTTAAAGTTCAAAATAAAGAGAGTAAGGGGATTATGACGATCGCAATCACCCAGACCAATAAGAGTTGAATTATGTTATGAATTCAAAATAAGTTATATGAGCTTATCATTATGAACAGATGAGATGTAAGGTAGATGTGTGAATTGACTCTCAAAGGAATGAACTACAACTCATGATCATGAAATAAAGATGGCGAAGGTCGAGAGTATTAGAATGTTAACAACCATACAAGGTCGAACGATAATGTATTGTGCATTTAACAATGGGTTTGCAAAGACATGGAAGATCACACTAATAGGAAATATTGTGTTGAAATGCTAGGGTGATTAAACAACATTGGATAGTATCAAGTTTTAAAGATGAGACAAGCGAACAATTTCAAGAATTACTATAAAAGAGCATTCTTGCAAAAGGTAAGCTGTCTAGGAAGTTGTCTAAGAATTAATGGGCCATGTGCAATACATTAATAGCCTTATATCAAAGATAATGAAGATAAGTGCACCTATATCTAGGAAGTTGAAGAAAGGAGTGAAACTAGAATGGGATTAGGAGTGCCATGAGGCATTCGATAAGATAAAAGAGTACTTATCCAACCCACTAGTATTGGTGCCTCTCTAGCCTAGCATTCCCCTCATTCTTTACCTCAAGACAATGATAACAACAATGAGCAGGCATGCTGACCCAGATGATAGAACGGGAGGAAAGGGCCATCCATTACCTGAGTAAAAAGTTTCTTGAGTATGAAACTCATAGCACCCCTTTAGAGAAACTTCTTTGACCTATGCTTGGGAATCCAAAAAACTTAGGCATTACATGTTAACCTGTACAGTATATGTAGTGGCGTTGATGGACTCAATAAGGTATTTGCTGTAACAACTAGTGATAAGTGGGAAGGTTGTCAAGTGGACAGTAATGCTATCAGAATTCGATCTCCTGCACATCCTATAGAAGTCTATTAAGCAGAGATTTGTGATTGACTTCTTAGCAGACCTGCCAACGAAAGATGAAAAGAAAGAAGCCTTTGATTTCCTGGGTGATCAAGTTATTCGAGGAGAAGAAGATGTTTAGACTATTTATTTTGATGGGGCTCAAATCAAAGTGAATTTAGGGTGGGCATCCTTTTAGTGTATGGGCACATACCCCTATCTTAGTTAAGCTAGATTTCGAAGTTACCAACAACGTCGTAGAATAAGAAGCCTGTATCATTAGGCTGCAAGCTACCATAGCAATAAGAGTGAAGAACATACAAGTGTATGGGGGCTCTAATTTGATAATTAATGAAATCTCATAAAAATGAGAATTGAGAAATGAAGCCTTGGCATCATACGAGACTCACTTTGTGGATCTTACTAAGAGCTTCACTCACATTACATATACCTACCTTCCCTGTGAAAATAATGAGTTTGTTGATGCCTTAGCAAAGCTAGCTTCGATGATCAACGTTCCCAGTAGTATCCACTCAATGCCATTACTAGTTGAAAGAAGAGATATGCCAACCCATTTCCATAATAATGAAGTATACAACATCGATCTTATTGTATGGTATTAAGACATCTATCAGTACTTAAACTAAGAAAGAGTACCCATTAGGGTCCTTGCCTAAGGCCTAATGAGCGTTAAGGTTGTTAGCCTTGCAGTATGTTGAGGACAAAAGGAAGCTATACAAGGAGATTGATATGGGCATAAACTTGCTCTATGTAGCATAGGTAGAAGCACAATAACTCAAGAAGGCACTTCATGCTTAAGAGTGATGGCTACATGAACGGTAGAATGCTAACCAATAAGGTCTAGAGAATGGGGCATTATTAGTCCACAGGTTGTACATGTGAGAAGATGCATTAAATGGCAAATATATGGTAATTTGCAGCATTAACATCCTTCTTTTCTCTCAATGCTTAGCTTACCATGACCATTTTTACTTTGGGGAATTGACATAATTGGAAAGGTGACCCCAAAGGTAATAGGTGGTCATGAGTGTGCGCTTGTAGTTATTGACTACTTTACAAAATAGGTAGGAGTGACCTCTTATGCTAAGATTACTTCAAAACATGTGACAAAGTTCCTCATCAACAAAGGATGGTGTACCACATGAGTTGATAAGTGATCAGGTGAGCCACCTTTGATAAGAAGTAGCAACACAAATTGAGAAATGTAAAATTGGGCATCATAAATCATCCCCTTATCGACCCCAAGCGAATAGAGCAATGGAACAGCTAATAAGAATTTTGATAGGATAATTGAGAAAATGACTGAGAACTATATGGATTGGCTAGACGAGCAATCATTTACTTATTAGTATATAAAATAGAGCAGTACTTCTAATTAGGAAAGCCATATCCTCATTGGGGTGATTATGGAAAGTCAAATTTCAGTATCAGAATCGTGTAAAGCTCGATATAAAGAGCTAGTCATGCTAGACAAAAAGAGATTGAGGGCAATATATAATGTCCAATTACACAACGCTTAGATTTAGAAAGCCTTCAATAAGAAAGTCTAATCTAGAGACCTATGAGAAGGCAACTTGCACTTAAACAAAATAAGGGCTCCAATAATGACCCAAAGTGGAAAATTTAGTCCCAATTGGCTAGGCTCATATGTGATAAAAACCAAATTGGTAGGAGGAGTAGTAAAACTTTTGGATATGAATGGAGAGGAATATACTTAGTATACAAATCTAGATCAGTTAACAAAGTATTACACTTAGTCGACCAATCAATGTCAAAGCTCATAATAGGCTTTGAAAGGTAGGAGGAGTAAAACTTGTTTGAGGGCCATAACAAGTTAAAAGGCCACACTAGACCTAAAAGAGCAATGATGTGATGTACTACAGAGGCCTAATTCTGTAATGTGGACATGCAGCAAATGTTAATGCCCAGACCCCATTACTCTCTATTAAAAGAACAATAATAAAGAAAAATAATATAAAACAGGGGATAATAACACAACACCATTGTGGGGTCGGTCCAACTAAGCAGGCCCAATCTCGACAATTAGAACCGGGTGCGGCTGCCATTGAAAACCGGGTAAGCTCATAGTAGCTAGGATGCCGATCGGGTTCCTATACACAATACTTGGGTCTGGCTTGAGAATGCTAGGGTAGGTTGCGCAGGTCAGACAGTTCAACAGCTAACAACTTTGCAATAAAGGCAATAATTTATTTAGAAAGGCTTCATACTTTTATTGTCATTAAAGTTCTAAATGCATACAGCTCCTAATAGTATTCTAATACAAAAGGCATAACACTTTATTTTTAAAAAAATAAGTGTCAAAGCTAGTTCCTAATTCTTCTTTAACTTCTTATCTTGGGATGTCCTCTTCTAGGGGGTAGGATCCTTAGTTTGCTTCTTTTCTTTATGTGACAAGTCTCCCTTTTTCTTGTTTGTCTCTATCTTCCTAGTCCTCCAAGACTTTGTAGCATCTTCTTTGTCTTGAATAGCCTCCCTTAACTCAGCATCACTACATTCATCTAGCTTAGATGGTATTTTGAGGCATATGTAGAGCACAAGGCATATGACAACATAATGACAGGATGGTGAAGCCAATAATCGACCTACGATTTGAGGCGAGTAGGATCATTCATGAAGCCCCAGCTAAGAGGCATGAATTCTAAGGGTGAGATTCTTTATCTATGCCTAAATTGTCTCATCAACCATCCTGTCAAGTAATAGGTTCCCATGGATAGGACAATGAGGCGAACTTGAGCCCTATGCTCCCCATTCATAAGAAATCACCGGATTTTCCACCAACGAAGTATGGATCGAAGAGATGGGTGTTTCCTCAAGAGGCTAATCTAATTCACCATCGATTTATCCTTAAGAAGCCTTTTCTTTGACTAAATTCAATAGCTAAGTATGCATTTATATTCCTCGGAAGCTCGATCAGTCAAAGGTGTTTTAGCAACCTAAATCCACACACTCCACACACAAAAGTGCACAAAAAAGGTAAAAAAATAAATAGGAACCCAATTGGGTTTGGTAGTCCAAACCAAATCAAACTTAAAAAAGTATAAAGGAGGCTTGTAAAAGGCAAGTTAGGCACAAGAGCCCAGTGCATGCCTAGGAGGAACCCAGGCGGGTCCTCGACGCATGAGGCAGGCAGATAAGGCCCAAACAAGGGAAGTCTAACTTAACTAGTTGTGAACTTCCTAAAAAGAATTTATCTAGGTTGTGCCAAAGTCGATCCAAGTATAGTATGGTCTCTATAACAACAAGAGGCAAATGAGTTTACTCACATCGAATCCCTTCAGCTTTGCTCATTAGCATCGCGGTTCTATTTTCGAAACCACCAATGAATAGGAAGGCTCCTAGGAGGAATATGAGAATTGCTTAACATTTTTGTATACTCCCAAGATCCTAGGAACTGATAGTACTAGGAGGACATATTTTTTGAAGAAGTTTGTACAACGAGGGAACAATAAAAGGGAAAACCTAATTCAACCCTAAACTGATGGGTTCAAGTGGATAACTCACCTCCCTCCAAACTGAAAGACATGCAGTTTAGAGTTCGAACAGGTGGAGGTCGCCCAAAGAAACTCCCAATAGATTTTCACTTGGCAAAGGCTAAGAGGGCTACTTATCCCTCCCCTCAGGTGTTAGAAATCAAGAGGAGGGAGCTTTCTCGAACGATGTGGTGAATTATGGCAAATTGCTTTCAGAATGGATGAAAATGAAATGCCATAAAGCCTTTATTTGTAGCTGCGCAAAACACGTAGTTCAAAGGTAGGTGGAACTCAGGGTGGCACATAAATAGGAACCCATTCGGCTTCCTCTGTCCGGAGTAGACCCATGCAAAAAACTGAATAGGATAAGGCTGGGAAACCTCCAGAGTACCCCAAGATCCAAATTGAACTCGCTAGAGTAGCTGGTCGGGATCTAGGCTTGGGAAAGCCATGTAGTTTTATTTTCTGCTTTGACCAGTATACTTGCAATTTTAACCAGGATATTTCCAGCTTTGATTATTTGACTGGAATAGTTATAACTTTGACCGATCATAAATAAAATTAGTTACTTAGGACCACACAACTTTTGATACTTATTGATGTTGTTTTATTTTTATTCTTTTTTGTTTTTGGGGGAGTGAGGGCTATATCTACATAGCGTTATATTTAGAGTAGTTTGCACGATCATAACATTTTGCATAGTAATGACATTCATAGTAAGCAGCGTTCATCATAGTGAAATCAACATACATTAGTGTTTCGGACCACTTCTAGTTATAATTTGGGAACTTGCTACTACTTCCATCAAAGAGGTAGTCAGCACAAATAGACGTGAAACCAATATCAACTGCTGAGCACTGGTGCTAACATTAGATAGGAGATTACCTCCTAAGGCCCAACAATGACGACAAGGATCGGTGTGCATCGTCTCAGATGACCGTTCATTATACAAAATCTGAGGTACATATGGCTCTCAAAAGGAAGAAGCATGGGAATAAAAGTCCTGTGGATCCTAAACATTGGGCGGTTCAACAAACCTTAATTGGCAAACTTGGATGAGGCTCCATATCTTTAGCATAAAAAGACATTGGGGTATCTTGCGCCTTTGTTGAACCACGAATCCTTGAATGAGATCTATGAAATCTCAAACTAGATCTTCAAGGGCTTGCATCTGGTCCCTCAGTATAGATAAAGGAAATTTAGTAGAAACATAAAATCATAATAAAAGGGGCAGGTTACCTCAGCTGTTTGTGGACATCGACAAGTAAAGAGGTTTACAAATGCCTTTTTCATGGAATAAAAATGTCAAACCACTAAAATCGATTGCTACCAATTGTATTGAAAGAAAGAAGAGGCAAATGACTATATGAACATTCAAGGAATTAAAGTAAGCAACATACTTACCCCCCTAAAGGTTGGAAGAAATAGAAGCTCAACCATTCAACCCGTCGTTACCAGCAGGACATCTATGTGCATCGCTTCTTCTCCTTCTGTTGCCACGTGTACAGAATCAACTAGATAAGGGAGCGTTAGCACTCAAGTCCTACGAAAAGCCCACATGATTAAAAGTTTGAAAAATATAATGGAAAAAGAGGAGAACGGCAGCATATGCTGCCAAATAGGTAATGATGCGGTGAAGATAGGCAGCATAATCACACTTGTGATGGATACAATCAATAAATTAATGACCTTCACCTAGTCATTGTCCTTTAGGTAAAGACCGGGTCCTAAAACATGAAACGAGGTGGATCTCTAGGGACGAAAGGATGCCATTGGTTGGTGTGCTGGGTACTGACTCCCTCAGCCAAGTACCAAATAAAACTAAATGGACTTTCACAATTATCCGATGTTGAATATAGTACCAAGCATCCCGTACCCCGAAGGTAGAGGCCCAACGTTCCCACATGTCAAAAACTTCCTACTGAATAGGAAATTTAAAAAAAATTGGAAGACAAAAACTAGCAAATTTCAACAAGTCATTCATGGCAATGACACCATGGTCAGATCATTTATCACTTCTCGAAGCTATTGAGGACTTCCAACTTGGAATTCTCAATGAGTTTAATTTTCCTTCGTCCATGAGGCTATGGTCAGAAAATGGGTGAGTTTCCTTGATCCTGGTGAAAGCTTGGGAAACTATTCATAGAACGAGAGTTGTAAAAAGTAGAAAACAATGATGAGAGCCGCCAACGAAAACAACAAAAATAATTTTTTCAAGAAAGATGATTATCACCCACGAACAAACTAGGATTGCGTTCCCTGTGAGTTGCTTTGGTTTTTCACACCCCAGCTCCCATACCATGAATAATTGTGACTATGCAGTGGGCCGCTAGTTCAAGTCTTTTACTCTATGAAGGTCAACTAGATTGACTAGATAGTGAAAATAGCAGTGATTGCCCAAGTCGGCAAAAATATGTTAAGAAGAAAAGCTGAAATAATACAGTGTTGATTAGAAAAATGCTTAGTGTAGAACTCATCATCAGTAACCATGTCAAAAAGAATGCTTTAGGTGAAGCGATTCCCATGAAGGATTCTATTGGAAAAGATGGTTAGACTGGAGATGGAAGTTTTCTTGGTAAACTAGTGGATGTTCGGAAAAATTAAGATTTATTTACGCTGCAAAATTAAGAGGGGTTATGGTTCCTCCCCAAAAGGGAGATAAAAAGTATTAGGAGTATCCCAAAACCTCTTGACTACTGCTTGAGTAGCACATAAATAAGTTAAATCTACTATTCCTTTTGAAGCGGAATGGAAGGCACCAAAGCTAGCATTGTTTAGCAAACATAAGACCTAAGCTTCTCTACTTCTTAGATCCATCATAAATTTCCTAGGGGCATCTAAAGCAAGCATTATTAAGTCTATGATCTTTACAAATATAAACTATATAAAAGGAAAGAAGAATTCTTACTACTGTTAAAGCAGCCTGGTTAGATACATGGCATCCACCCTCCACTAAGAATCTTAAGGGAGTTTTCCTTGCCTAGTTCTGCATGGTGGATGTGCTTTCATTACACTTATGATTTTAGAGCACAAATTACACACTCTTAACTAAAGAAATTACAAGGAGGAGGAGTTAAACTCAACTAAGATGTGAAGAGAAGCTTGTAAGAGATTGCTATTCGAAACCAAAGGCAAGAGAAAGAAAGAAGAGGGCCAAAAAAGAGGGACTCAGCTGGGTTTCCATGTGGTTGCATGCATGTACTACACACACATAAAACCAAGTGTAAAGAAATATGAAGAAGAGAAAGAAAAGGCACCAAAGAAGGGGAGACCCAGTGGGGTATCCCCTAAATGCAATACGTGCATATGCTACACCTACATGAAAACAAGTGCAAAGGGGGCCCTGGCTGGGTTCCTTCATGCAATGCATTCATGCACTACGCATGCATAGAACAAGCAACGAAAGAACATGAGACAAGAAAGCAAGAGAAAAGTGTCGGGGACTTGATCGGGTTCTTTTATGCCATGGCATATTTATGCATGTCAATTGCATAAAACAATCACAAGAAAGCAAAAGAAAAAAGGCGAAAGGGAGGTAGACCCTAGATGGGAATCTTGGCATGTAAAATAAGCCAAGTTCAAGCTCTATTAATCCACGATGCGTGAAAAAAAAAAGAGGGCATACGGACCCGATTGGGATCTCTATAGAAGGGAGCTTCACACCAACATCATCATTATCTTTAGTAAAAGGAGCAATAAAACAAAGGTTTAAGCATACATAGGGACTCTGTCCCAATTCTCAAATGCATGAAGCCAAATTTCGACCATAGTGACCCCTTTTGAAAAAAAAAAAACAATTAAAAAAATGGATTTAAGCCAAAACACCAAGCAACGAGTCTAACCATTCATGGGGATCCACCCCCCTGGGGTGAACTACTAGATGTGGTCCTTACACATGCCTACAGGTATAAAACACAATAAAGTTTCATATCTAGTAAGGAACAAGTTCATACTAACAACTAGTTGAAAATGGTTTGTCAGTCAATATATGGTCCTTCAGAATGCACGTAGGCATAACTAACGAAGACATGATGCCTTAATTCAAGGCTTACATGCCTAATATATCACTCACAAAGCAATTTTGGGGACTATCACCCTCAATATACCTATTGGGGAGAGAGAAAGGAAAGTAGATTTTCAATTCATAGGTACTCACGCTCCTTTCAACCTTTTGCTTGGAGGTCGATGGTTATAAGATCAAAAGGCAGCTCCTTTTACCTTTCATTGGGATGTCAATATGAAAGTGAAAATGGGTGGTTGCCGCAACTATAAGCAGTGGTCCTATTATTACAACAAAAGAAAAAATGCTCCGATCCCTGAGGTTGAATATGGTGATAATGACATAAAAATTTAGGGATTTGTTAGCGACAGATGTGTTGTTGTCGAATTGAAAGGTAGTGTCCCATTTAACTTTGATCCCTATTTAAATTAAGCATGCCTAACACTAAACTAGGAAAGAAATAATGAACACCCACTCCTCGCCTGAAGGTGAACCCCTTTGCTTACCCATTTGGCTTGGGGTAATGGCCTTCCCCTTAGAAGTCTCATTTAAAGATTCGAGAGGTGAAGCTCAAAAAGCAGCAGTAAGATGAAGAGAGCTATCTATACCATGTCCTCTTTACCCCCTACCCCTTAATAGGAGTTTTGTAAGGGCAGTAGAAGATGCATTAAATTATTAGTTCCCCTGGTCGAAATACATCCTTCATTGAGGAAAGGCCCTCTCAGGATTTAAGATCTTCTATGAGTTTGCTCTTCTAGACCAAGATGTATTATTCTCTTAAAGCACGTAATCTAAGACATAATAGACTCATGAGGCCGGCTAAATAATTTTGGGTTGCTACTCGGAGTAGATAAGACAAAGCATGAACATCCTAAATGGGTGCTAGCCATGACCAACTAAGATGGTTATCCCATAGAGATATTACTGATGAAGTTAAAGTGGAATGCACCGAGGTGATGTGCACCACAATCAATGGAAGGAACATGGGCAAGATGAGTAGTGGAGAGCTTAAGGGCTGATAGCCATGCCAAATGAAAATATCAGTTTTACGCCAAAATGCTTTTAATAAAATTTATCCTTTTGAGGATGATTCTTGTGTTTGTAATAATAACAATCTAATCCCCCAAAATGCCTAATAAACTATGAACAACACAGTAATAAAGTTGCCATCCTTGAAAAGAGCAAAAAAAAAACTCAATATTGGAACAAAGGAAGAGTAAAAAAGGCTTAAATTAGGCTCATCTATGACACTAAAGAGAAGAAGAAATTTACTCCCATCTACTCCCACTACTCTTAGTAAAAATAATTGATTGAGAGGAGCTGCTCATAATTGATTGAGAGGTTATAGAACATAAAATCCCACTACAACTAGATGTAAAGCTTGTAGGCAGAAAGTCTATCAAATTTAATAAACAGGTTAATTTCGTGTCGGCATTCAAAATAGCTTAGATTTGCTCAAAATTGAAAAATACCAAATCTTCACTCTAAATGGTTAAATTGTGTCGACTTCAGGTCAAAATTGGTTCAGTTCAGGCAGGTTCGTGTTTCTCTCAGTAACTTTAGGTCGGGTTCGTATCGTGTTATCGTGTCGATCAGACTTTCCCGACTCTAATCCAATTAAACCTGAATGGGCTTTGGGCATGAAAAAAGGAACTAAGTAAACAGTTAGACGTCAGTCTCCTAAGGGTCTCCAATTATCCAAATGGGTAGCCAACATTGTCTTAGCGATAAAGAATGATAGGTATGCCCGCATTTTTGTGGGTATTTTGGACATAACTAAAGTAAGTCCAAAGGGTGACTTTCCTTTACCTCATGCAGACCTTCTTATAGAAAACACATGCTTGTGTCACCTGTCATAATTTATGGATGCATGTGTTAGTTATAACAAAATAAAAAAAGCTGAAGAAGACTAAGAAAAAACTATCTTGATATCCTAATATGGTAGTTTCTTGTACAACATGTTGTATTTTGGCCTAACAAACTCCGGAGCCACCTATCAAAGGATGACCCAAACTTTGCTGCATGATATGATACGTAAAGAGGTGAAAGTCTATGTGTAGAAGATAGTTGAAATAAAAAAGTAGAAATAGACGTGCTGTACTCTCAGAAAATTCTTTAATAGACCACAGAAATATAAAATGCATATGAACTCGCAAAAGTGCACCTTTGGCCTCACCTTGGGAAAACTTTTACGATACATATCAACTTGAGAGGAACTAAGGTTACTCCATCCATGATTAAGGCTGTAATTGAAATATGGCCTGCTAAAGCAGAAAAGAAATTCATTCTTAGGAGTGTGCAATTTGTTAGTCATTTCTTCCAAAAATTAACTATCATTTATGAGCCGATCCTTAAGAAATTGAGGAAAAGTGGTCGAATAGAGTAGGATGAGCATTGTCAGTGATAAGAGAGTACTTCAGAAACCTGCCGACATTACAACTATTAGAGCCATTACTGCTGTACCTGATAACAACAAAAGACTCCTATATGCGTAATGCTAGCCTAAGAAAACAAAAAAAAATGACGTTTGTTTCTTAAGTAAAAGTTCCTTAATTCTGAGTATGATACGGATAAATTGAGAAAATGTACGTACCTCTCCTGTGGGCTATGAAGAGATTAAGGTCTTGCATTCTCAATATCACAATAAATAGCATGGTCCAGGCAGATCTTCTAAAGCATGTCATGGCACAGTGCAACTTTCACGAGAGGATCTAACAATGGATGGTTTAGTTCTCCTAATTGATATGGAATTTTAGGCAAACAAATATGTAAAATGGAGAGCAGTTTCATATTCCATAGTTGATCACCCTATGAACCAAGTTGAAGAAAATTATGATAACTTTAAGGAAGACATCCTCTTAGTAAGAGATTTTGACTACGTGTTTAAGCATGAGGGTTATAGATCGGGATTGTATTAATATCACCACAATGGACACACACCTTGATCTCCACAAAGTTATATTTCAGATAGATCTGATCAAATATACAGCTTGTGACATAGGAATGCAAGCCTCTCGAACTGTCCAAATCAAAGTCTTAAAAATGTACAGAGACTTGAGGTTAACAATACATTGGATAAAAATGAGAACTTAGCACTTTATCCTACACATTTAGCAACATACCATTTTGATGATATAAAGTTTAACTACCTCGTAAGAGTGGAAACTCAATTAGTAGACACACTAGTAAAGCTGGTATATGTGATCGCTATGCGAGATGAAGAATCCAAAACGATAATCACTATCGGTAGGCGAGGCAAGCCACCTTATTGCTTGGGGATACTACCTGAAAATGGGGGAATATCCCTATTGTTAGTGGCCAACGTCCACTAAGCTAAAATAAAGGAAAGTTGAGGGTTTTTAGAGAGCCATTTTTAGTAAATGGTTATGGCTGAGTGCCATATAAAAACCCCAAGTTGTTTTGACAAAAATAGATACAACATCATACAGCATTTCTGTGATTCCTTACTCTCACTACTCTTAGTAAAAAACGTGTGTGTGTTTCGGGTTTGAGTCGTGGTCGCATTGCCGGGAGTCTAGTAGCCACCGGGGTACAGATCGTGGAGCAAAAGGCATCAAACAGATCAGTTCCCTTCCGCCGTTTTAGGTACGTCCTAAAACCCTAAGTATTCTAACAGGGGTATCAGAGACGAATTTGATGTTTTTGCTCTCGATGAATAGAAAAGGCATGCCTAATTTATCTGTTAAATTCATGCATCTTAACAAGTTTTTTTTCCTCCCTGCATTTTTTTTTCTGGGAAGGTTTCATTAGCTCTCAATTGTCAGACCCACGCCTACTTTTTTTACCGTTGACCCTATAAAAAAAAGGGGGAAAGGGTGGTTTTAAGCATACCATCAGTCGCCACCATAGCCGACCCAGAGGGGTGGCGCGTGGGTAGCACGCGCCGCCGAGAGAGACCCGATTTTCTCTCTTTCCTCTTCACTTTGCCCTCCACGAACCCCGATCTGTCGCCCGAACTGAACAAAACAACCGACCGCCCAGACATGGCGTTGCGTGAGTAGCATGCGCCACCACCTGAGTGGCACGTAGCGCGCGTACCACGTACTGACGAGACCACCGCCGACCGATGTATGTGAAGGCGCCGGTGGTTTGAATGTGGGGCAGAGATTGAGGAGTTTTTTCAACAGGGGGCGGCGACGGGATTTCCTCATTTGGTTTTTTTTTTGGGGGGGTTAGGGTGCCGAGAAAAGACCGGGAAGACCGGCAGGCCAGCGGACAACGGGCATGGTGCTCGGAATCCATGGTGGCCGGGCCTTCCCAGGCCTTTTTTCGGCACGAGCCGAAATCGAGAGTGGAGAGACAGAAAACCACAAAACCGAAAAGGAACACAGGCTGGGTGCTCGTTTTCCATGGTGGTCGACCAAAGCTTAAGTAGGAGAGTGGTCTAGAGAAGAAGAAGTATGGAGAGGTAAGGGGAGCATGGAGAGGCAAGTAAAAGAAAGAAGATCCCAGACTTAATCATAGGCACATCGACCTCCCCTCCCCTCTCACACGCCTCCCTTGCCTTAACAGAAAAAGGCACACCGACCCTTTAATAAAAAAAAAAGGGTCTCGTTCTTTTAAAACTTCTTAGTTTAAAATCATGCTTAGCCTCGGAAAATTATAACAATGTGTTTGTTTTTTTTTTTTTTCTGGGCAAAAGTTGTTTGTTTGTCTGATTGTATCATTCTAAACA
>JACYFF010002017.1:2103951-2122256 GCA_017589665.1 Selenicereus undatus | reverse complement strand
CCTGATGTCCATTTTTTAAAATTGTAGATATGGATTCTAAGACCTTTATGATTCGTGAGTTAACCACAAATGAAAAGTTGGATGGGTCCAACTATGACATGTGGCGCCGGAAAATTCAGTTTCTTCTGGATGAATGTGAGGTGTTAGAGCACCTCACAACCACAATGTCTGCACCCTTGACTAGAGAGGAGGACGACAAGGATATTACTCATACTGATGAGTATAAAGCCAGCTTGGTTGCATATCAAGATTGGTGCAAAAAGGACCGTAAGGCACGTTATACTATGCTTTTCTGCTTGCATAACGACCTTATATGTGAGTTTGAAGTTTATCCCACTACTAAGGAAATGTGGGATAATATCCGCTTCAGGTACGATCAAACTTCGGAAACGAGGCTTCGTGCGTTGCATCTTAAGTGGATGACGTACACAATAGACTCGAATCGAAGTACAACCGAGCATGTGCGAACTTTGCAGGTCATGCTACGGGACCTAAAAGCTGCTGGTGTGGACATTTCCGAACGCAAACAGCGGACAAATGTGCTCCGTGCACTTCCCGCTGGGGACGAAAAATGGAAACCGTTCATCACCATGATGACTCACAACGAGAGCATCAAGACTTTCGCCGACATCACCAAACACCTTGAGCTGGAAGATGAGTGCTTGAAGGCCTGCGCTCCTCCCCCTGTAGCTTTAGTGGCCAGGGTGGACAGGCCTAAGGGCAACAAGTTTAGACGAGGGAAAAAGAAGAGTCTTCATCCCTCTAAGAAACTTGGCCCTAAAGGTGGTATTGCTAAAAAGCAATCGAAGGCCAAGGGTAAGGTGACGGATAAAATGGCCCGAGTGACGTGCTATAACTGTAGGAAGAAGGGCCATTTTGCTCGAGAGTGTCCCGAGCCTGCTCAGGTACCTTCTTCGTTTCCTACTGTTGAACTACTTGTATGTTCCCATGCATTCGTTGCTAAATCCTTTCCTAATTGGATTGTAGATTCGGGAGCGAGCAAGCACGTAGTTCAAGATCGAGTTGGGTTTGTAGACTTTCACCCTTATCTGGTGGGGTTGCAAACTGTGACTCTTGTAAATGGCACTGCAGAGGACGTTCTAGGAGTTGGAACGTATCGGCTTAAGTTGCGTGGAGGGAATTCATTACTCCTTCACGACACTCTCTATGCGCCTGGAGTCCGATGTTCCTTAGTGTCTTATGTCTCTTTAATGAAATTAGGTTTCCAGTTTGTTTCTTGTATTGACGGTTTAGACATTTTTTATAGTGGCAATTTGTTTGGCCACGCATCTTTGGTAGATGATTTCCTTGTTTTGGACTTGGATAATGAGTATTATAGTAATAATACGTCTTCTGTTTTTGTGTCATCTGTTGATTCAGACCATGATTCTGTTGTTTGGAATGCTAGACTAGGCCATATTGGTCAAGAAAGAATGACTAGACTAACTAAAGAAGGTCTATTAGGATCGCTTACTAAAGTTAGGCTACCTAAATGTGAACCTTGTTTAGCTGGCAAGGCAACCAAGAAACCTTTTTGTAAGGCTTCTAGGGCGCTTGGTACCTTAGACCTCATTCACTCCGACATTTACGTACCTATGAATATAAAGGCACGTAATGGTGCCATTTACTTCCTCACTTTAATTGACGATTACTCAACATACGGATATGTTTATCTGTTATCACATCGTCATGAAGCTTTAGATGTGTTCAAACGCTTCGTATCAGAGGTAGAGACTAAGTTGGATCGAAGAGTTAAGACTTTTCGGACCGACCGTGGTCGCAAATACCTCTCTGATATGTTCAAGGGTTTCTGTGAGGAAAAGGGTATAGTTAGACATCTTACGATTCCTTACACTCCACAACAAAATGGTGTTGCTGAGCGCAGGAATCGTACATTACTTGACATAGTCAAGTCCATGATGGCTCGCTCAAGCTAATCTCCCAATTAGCTTCTGGGGTGATGCGTTGCTTTTAGGAACTTATATCTTAAACCGAGTACCCAGTAAGAGCGTTTCGACTACTCCATATGAGTTGTGAAACGGTAGGAAACCTCTTTTGGACCATCTACGACCATGGGGGTCGGGAGGCTATGTGTATAACTCGACTCATAGATATGGCAAACTTGGTCCAAGAGCAACCAAGATGGTCTTTATTAGATACCCTGAACATTCAAAAGGTTATGTAATGTACGGACAACATCCTAGCGGCGGCATGAAGGAAATTGATTCCCGAAATGTCGACTTTCTTGAGGATGAGTTCCCAACTATTGGTGAAGTCAAACAAGACTTATAGTTGTATGAGTTACAACCAAACCTACCTCTCGGTGAAGGGGAGGATATGTACACTAACCGTATCACCGAGGATAGGGAACTTATCCGTGATGCTGGAGATAGTGGGAGTGTACCCATTATTCCTGCTGAAGGGAGCCTGTCTGCTCAGGATACCCAACTCGAGAACGAGGAAGACCCTCAATCTCCCGTTAACGGAAATGAGGATAGTCCTTGTACTCACCAGCCCACACCCCAAGGGGGTAGTGGGAGTGGCATCTCCCCTATTCGAGGTTCTGTGCCTCGAGGGACTTCTCCTATTCAAGGTTTGGTACCTCGAAGGAAAAGGGGGAGAGAAGATTCAGAACCTGAACAGACAATGCAACCAGGTCCTAGCATAACCCGAAGGAGTGAGCGCGGAAGAGTTCCTCGCCGATTTTTTCAAATCGAAGAGAACATTTTCTTCTGCATGCCTTTGGAAATAGAAGAGCCCACGTCTTATGTAGAGGCTGTTGACTAACCAAATAAGGAAGAAGGGATGGATGCCATAAGGGATGAGTTGGACTCAATGGCCAGGAATAAAGTTTAGGATCTAGTCAACCTTCCTCCTGGACGTAAAGCCATTGGAAACAAGTGGGTTTTCAAAGTAAAACGTCAGGCGGATGGGTCAATTGATAAGTTCAAAGACCGGTTGGTGGCGAAAGGCTACACCCAAGTTGAGGGAGTAGACTATGAGGAAACCTTTTCTCCTCTGGTGAGATTAGCCTCTATTCGCCTACTTCTAGCACTAGTTGCCCATCTGGACTTAGAATAGTTCTAGATGGATGTGAAGACTGCTTTCCTTAATGGGTCCCTTGAGGAAGAGATATATATGGTACAACCTTTTGGTTTCGTATCAAAAGGGCGAGAAGACAAAGTTTGTCGTCATAAAAAATCCATATATAACCTCAAACAGTCTTCAAGAGCGTGGTACTTCAGATTTTATGAGGCCATTACTGCATTTGGCTTAACCATGGTCTCAGAAGACCACTGTGTATATGTCAAGAAGAAAAAACTAGGAATTATGTTTCTTACTTTGTATGTCGATGACATTCTACTAGCTGGGAGTGACTTGGAGATGATCAATGCCACCAAGTGGTGGTTGCCCTCTGTCTTTGAGATGAAGGACATGGGTGAAGCTAGGAATGTCCTAGGGGTGGAAATAATCAGAGATCGTTCTAGGAAACTTCTCGGTTTATGCCAAAAGGCATATATTGAGAAAGTCTTAGAACGGTTTCGGATGCATTATTCCAAACCTGTTGATACTCCGATCGACAAGGGTTTGACCTTGAGTCTAGAATAGTGTCCAACAACAGATGAGGAAAAACAGAAAATGAGTAGTGTCCCTTATGCTAGTGCAGTCGGAAGCCTAATGTATACCATGTTATGTACGCGGCCTGACATTTGCTTCGCGGTTGATTTGGTAAGTCGTTACCAAAGCAACCCTGGGAACGCTCATTGGCAAGCCGTCAAGAGGATAATGCGTTATCTTTGAGGAACTACTGACTTGGTACTTTGCTACCAAGGAGGAGACCTAAAGTTGAGGGGGTACACTGATGCTGACTGGGGTGGAGACTTGGATGAGTCCAAGTCCACCTCTGGATATGTCTTCACCCTGGGTGGGGGAGCCATATCTTGGTGCAGCAAGAAGCAAGATTGCATAGCTCTATCAACTATGGAAGCAGAATAGGTCGCTTGTTGCCTCGCCACTCAGGAGGCGGTTTGGCTGAGGCGTTTTCTCCAGGATCTTGATCTTACTCCACAAGTTAATGATCCTGTAGAAATTTGGTGCGACAATACTGCTGCTATCCAATATGCTAAGAATCCTAAATTCCATAGGAAGTCCAAGCATATTAAAAGGCGTTATCATTTTGTAAGAGACGCCATAAAGTCGAAAGAAGTTATTGTAAAATACTTATCTACTGTTAAGATGATAGCAGATCCATTAACTAAACCTACTCCAAGAGATGTGTTCAAAACTCATATGATGAGTCTTGGTCTTCGTAGAGTTTAGTCAATTAGAATATCCTGTTTTTGGTTTGGACAAGTAAGTAATGAACATTTTATTGATGTCTCTTTTATATAAAATGGTCATTATTTTACTCTGGTTGTTTGATTAGGCATATCTAAATTTCACCAGGCTTTTTGATTATCTTGTCACGTGGATAATCAATCCTAACGCTTAAGTTACGGGTAGGGTAAGACTTGGTCATATTGGCACTAGGTGTGCAATATTGATTATCATTGTACCTTGGCTGGTACGAGTGATGTGGAGAAATAGTCGCCTTAGTAAGTCTTAGATGAGATTCTGAGTGAATCAGATATAACACAACCTTATATCAAAGCCTGAAGCCAAATTTTGAGTATCGAGGTTACGTTTAGTACGTTAACTGAGTAACTCGAATCAGTGCTGAGGAGCAACTGGACTTGTAATTCGCATGGTATAAATAGTTTCAGACTCACCTTAGTGAGAGTTATACCATGACACACATTTCATACTGTGTGTGCTTAAGTCGACCTAGTGGAGTGATAACTGATTCCCTTCCTTGTCACTGTGTGATCCCTGAAACATCAGTATTTCATATAACGATTCCCTTGGACTTAGGGCTATGGCATGAATTCCCAATAAGATGTTGCTACTTTAATGCGTACTCCAAGAGCTATAGATCTATGCAGCTCAGCGGAACACATTAGGAAAGCAATCTTATTGAGATGTAATGTTATGAGTTGCTAAGGAAAACCATTGCATATTCACCATATCAGCTCGGGCGGTTATATTTCGGAATATAACCATGATATATTAGCAGCCATAAAGGGATAGCGCGTGCCTCAGGTGATGTCTTGAATGGTTTAGGGAGTTGTCAGCCTTGAAAGTGTTTTGTTAGACTGATGGTGTCTTAACAAAAGCACTACTTGTTTATTTCTGGTCGCAAGTCTCATTCCTGGTATGACGCGTTTAAAAGAGGAAACAATGTTTTAGAAACATTTGTTACGGCTTGAGTGGCCGAGTGGGAGATGTTAGTGGCCAACGTCCACTAAGCTAAAATAAAGGAAAGTTGAGGGTTTTTAGAGAGCCATTTTTAGTAAATGGTTATGGCTGAGTGCCATATAAAAACCCTAAGCTGTTTTGACAAAAATAGATATAACATCATACAGCATTTCTGTGATTCCTTACTCTCACTACTCTCAGTCAAAAACGTGTGCGTGTGTTGTGGAGCAAAAGGCATCAAACAGATCAGTTCACTTCCGCCGTTTTAGGTACGTCCTAAAACCCTAAGTATTCACCTATGATACACAGAAATATTAAATTACCTAATAAAAAAGCAATGTGCTCCTGATTCTTCAAAATGAGCTCCAGGAGCACTTTCCTATTTGGCATCTTAATTCATAGAAGACCGACGGTGTACTCTATAAAAAAACCACATATGACATTAATCACGATGCATAAACAAGGAGAAGGCTAACATCTATATGGAAAAAATCGATGGAGGTGAGTGCAATACTCATATGGATGGGTACTTCCTATCCAACAAAATGTAAAGACTAGGTTATTACTGGATAACAATGGATCGAGGATAGTATCAATTAGTTTGAAGGGGCAAAAAAAAAGCCAAGAATGTGCCCCTGTTCAACAGATGCCTCCGTCATAATTATACACGCATACCTCATTATTAGCAAAATTACACCAAAAAGGAGTAATGGCCATGAATACATCCTAGAAGCAATAGACCACTTCACCAAATGGATTGAGGTGACATCCTATGCAGCCCTCACTTCTAAAAAGGTTGGGCATTTCACTGCAATAAACATTATTTGTTATTAAGGAGTACTATATGAGGTAATAAGAGATTATGGGACTTACTTTAAAGATGAGATTGCTAAATTGTTCAAAAAATGTAAGATCTAACACTGACAATCAACCATTATATAGGCTGCAAACCAACAGAGCTATGAAAGCGGCCAATAGGAGTATCAAGAACATCATAACTAAGGTGATTGAAAACTATAAAGATTTGCCAGTAAGATCCCTATTGCACTATGTGGATACCAAAAGTTCATAAGACAATCTACAGGTGCGACACCGTTTTCCCTCATCTTTGTGGTAGAAGTTGTCCTCCAATAGGTGAAAATTTCATCATTCCAAGTTGATAGAGTGACAAGTGTTTAAAAATGATTGGACACAAGCATGATATGAAGAAATAGTTGGCATTAAATGAAAAAAATTACAAGCCATCCATCGTTTATAGGAATATCAACGAAGGATGGTAAGATCTTTTAAATCAAAAGTGCATCCATGTAACCTAAGCGAGAGACAAGGTGATAAAGGCTATTTAGGAGCGTATCATTGATCCATGACAAAGGTTCAAACCTATTTAGACCAACCTTATTATGTGGAGAAGATTCTTTCAAGAGGGCTGTAAAATTGACGGATCTAAATGAGTGTGATTTTTTGCAACTTATAAATATGGACTTGCTAGAGGCGCCTGGAGTCAAACGCGAAGACTTTATGGCGCAGAGCCTCCACTGGTTTCCGGTGGCATAAATAGCACAATTGCTTGCGACCTAGCTACATGGTTCTACTGCCACTGGGTTAGTCAAGCGGCCCAATAGGCCTTGTTATTTAAAAATTCTGTAAAAAAATTATAAAAAAAAGTGATAGTCCCACTTCGAGTGCATTTTTGCTTCACAAAAATGAATATAAATATCTGCACGGATTTTTAAAAAAATAATTGTTGCTAATACCCAAAACAAAAAGGCATCATCGCTTCACAAATTAGGAAAAAAGGGTTAATAGTAAACTAGACATTGCGACAGACAATAATGAGCAGTAAGATTGCCAGGTGGGTAGTAATATTATCAGAATTTTGACATGCATTACATCTTGTAAAAGTCAATTAACGGAGCAGCTGTGTCGGACTTCTTAGTAGATTTACCAGTGAAAAATTGAAAGGAAAAGGCCTTTGATTTTCCTGATGAAGAACTCCTAATGGGGGAAGACCTAAGGACAATGTATTTTGATAAGACTTTAAACCAAAAAGGATTTGGAGTGGGCATCCTCCTAGTATCACCAAAGGGGGGAAAACCCGTAAGCTATATGTAGTTAGATTTCAAGGTTAGTAATAATGCTTTAGAATAAGAGGCCGGCATTATCGTGCTGCAAGCAACCATGGAAATAGGAGTAAAGCATAGATGAGTGTATGGGACTGCAATTTAGCAATCAACCAAAACTTACGAAGGTGGGAAGTGAGAAGTGAAGCCTTGGCACCATGCTAAGGCCAGTTGGTTGAATTCACAATGAAATTCACCCATATTACTCACACTTTCCTTGTTCATGAGGATAACACATTTGCTGATGCCCTGGAAAATTTATCTTAATGATCAATATTCCAAGTGGCATCCATTCGATGCCATTATCATTGGAAAGGAGACACAAACTTGCACGATGCTATACATTAGAAATATACAACATCGACCTTCCTCCTTGAAATTATGATATCTATCAATATCTAATAAAGAATAAGCACCCTCTTTGTTAACCAACGAGCATTGAGATTATTAGTTTTGCAATATTTCGAAGATAAGGGAGATTATACTAGAAGATAGAAATGTCCATACGGAAAAGTTTGGGCCGCATGTGAATAGTCGGATGTTACTAAGAAAGGTTTGGAGGTTGGGGTATTACTTGTCCAGAATAGAAGCTGACTGCCATGCATTTGTTAGAAAATGCTATAAGTTCCTTATATATGCAAAGTTCACAATCTAGGGAATTGACATAATTGGAAGGATAATAGCAAAATGAACAAGTTGTTTGAGCTAAAAATGTGCTATTTTTAAGGTACTTTTTCACCGGTTTTAGACTCGTTTTAATAATATTTTTTAGGTTTTTAATTTATTTTATTTTATTGTGCAGATTTTTAATAAATATGAAAAAAGGGCTGAAAGTAGCGAAAATGCGAGAAATGTGGGGAAAATGACGGGAATTCAAAAACCGGTCCAAAATTCCACAGAATTAGTCCAGATTTGAAGGAAAAAACCAGACCGGTCCAGATTAAACCAGACTAGCCGGTTCAGAGAAAACCCGGTCCAGCGTGAACCGGTTCAGCTTAAAACCCCCTCCCCTTCTTCTTTCTTCATTTCATCTTCTTCGTTTCCCAGACCCTAGACCAGAACCCGTCTCCATCCCTAGAAACTCTCGACCCAGAACTAAACCCTCACTTACTTGCCTTCGCCATGCCCATTCTCTGTTTACCCACCTCATCTCCTCTCTCTCTCTTCCAGCACATCCCCCAAACCCAGAAACCAGAAACCCCACCCACGGTTTCACCTTCGTCCAACCCATCCCACCACCTTTCCTTCACGTTGCACACGCCACGACACCAGCATCGTCACCACCTTCATCCACCGTCCATGCACACCACCCAATTGACGGTCGAAATTCAAGATGGCTTTGGGTATAAAGCAAGGAAGAAGACGATGCCATAGAGGCAGTCGAGTAGGTAATTGTAGGTAATTAGGAGTAGGATTAGGTTTACATTCCAGTTTTAGGGTTTAGATTTAGTTTAATTTCGATTTCATTTTCGCATTTCAGAAATTTCAATTAGGTTAGGGTTTCGTTCTTAGGTTCGATTTCAGCATTTAAATCCGTGTAATTAAGCTTTGATTTGGGATATTTGTTCATGAATCGCGAAGTTTAGTAGAATCAGTTTAGTTTGGTTGAATGTTGATCGATGTTTGCGTTCGTGTTCTTCTCTTTCCTTGCGTAACCGTGTCCTGGTGACGTTCCTGGTGGTGTTCCTGGTAGCCAGCGAAGTTGAGTTACAGCTAGGTTCGAAAATTTCCCCTTCCCCTGCTGCTATTTTAGTTTGTTGTTCTGTTTCAGTTCTGTTTACCCCCTTCCCCTGTTGCTTCGATTTTGCTTATGATATATTGGTTGGGTGTTTCGGTTGCTTGATTGCCTCTGGTATTGTTTGATTAAATGTTGCTGGGCAGGATTGAACTCCATTCACTCTCAGTTTTGCTTCTCTGATTAATAAGCTAGGTTTAGTTTGTTTGCTGGGATCGTCCTATTCTTAATTTAGGTGTTAATTGTCTAATTTAATCCGGGCTTTATTGCAGTTTCATGAGCTTAAATTTTGATAGCTTTAAAATCCCCTGTGTTGGTTCTGTTTGGCCTTGATTTAGTTTACTGATGATGACTTAGAATTAGTCGTTTATCATTTTAGTTAGGTTAGAATGATTCTAAATTAATTCCTCACTTTTCAATGACCATAATTTCAAACGTCGTCCCTCCGGATTAGCCCTCAAAGTATTACAACTGACAATCGTGTGCTTGAGGTTTTCTCTTTTCTTTAATTTAGTTTTCACCCCCTCAAAAAACCACCAACACAAGTGGTCATTGATACGTTCTCATGGCAATTGACTACTTCACAAAATGGGTAGAAGCAACTTCCTATGTTAAGATTTCCATAAAACATGTGGCAAAATTCATCCTCAATAGCATAATATGTAGGTAAGGTGTAGTACATGAATTGACAAGTGATCGAGGTAGTTATAGGTCATCCCCTAACTGACCTTAAATGAATGGTGCAGTTAAGGCCGCCAATAAGAATGTGGAAAGGATAATTGAGAAAATGGCTGAAAATTATAAGGATTGGCCCTACAAAATACCCTTCACCTCATTGGGACATAGAACATCAGTCCACACATGCATGGGAGCAACACCTTACTCAGTATATGGAGTGGAAACTATCCTCCCAATAGAAATAGCCATGCTATAACTCATTATCGTAATGGAAAGCCAAATGTCAAAGTCAAAGTGGGCAAAAGCTCGATATGAGGAATTGGTCATGTTAGATGAAAGAAGGTTGAGAGCTTTACATAATGTCCAACTGTACTAAGCACAAATTTGAAGAGCTTTTAATAGAAAGTTAAGCCCCAAGGTCTGTAAGAAAGAGGCATGGTTTTAAAGAATATCATGGCTCCTATACAGGAGCCATGGAGAAAATTTAGGCCTAATTAGTGAGGCCCATAAATCATGAAAACCATTTTGCTGGATGCAGCGGTACAACCTATGGGTATGGGCAAGGACAAATATACTTAGTATGCAAATGTTGATCATTTGAAGAAGTAATATGCCCAATAAGTTCGCTCTTCACTAAAGCCTATAATAGGCTTCAAAAGAAAACGAGAAAAGAACTTGTGTATCTCCCTATAGTCGGACCCATAATAGGTTCATAAGGCCTATACTAGGCCTAAAAAAATTAATAATAATAAGACTAATCAACTATGAAGGCTAGATTTCACAAAGTGATTATGTAGAAGCCCCCATGGCTCCATTCTAGTCACTTATTACTAATTGGTTGCCCATGCTTAAGCATGAAAAAAGGTGTTAAGTGGACTATTGAGGTCCAAAAGGAACATCCTAATGTGTCACCTAAGAGGACTGGCTGGGTTTATCAAGGAAATTGGGTCAGGTCTCTAGTGAACTCGAGTCGGGCTCCCTCAAGGGGAATCAGACCGGGCTGTTTGACTTTGTTAATGTGAAACGGGGTCGAAACATGGAATTTGGAAGTTCAAATAATTTATAGACTTGCGATAATGGCAATAAGAGCAAAATTATTATGCTTTTCTTACTATTAAACATTCTAAAAAGCATAAAATTTGAAACGAAAGTCCTATTAGCATATCACTATGCAAAAGTATTAAAACTTCGTTCTAAAACAAGAGGCAAAGCAAAATTACTAATCCTTTTTCAACTTCTTGTCCTTCTTCATTTGGGGTGTTGTCTTCCGGAGGAGATGAGTCGCACCTAGCCACTTCTGTCTTCTTAGGCTTTATTGTCATAGTAGTGTTATATTTGGCATAGAAAACCTTCTTTACCACGGCTTTAGGTTCTTTATCCACTGCAGATAATGCTCTGAGACATATGTAGAGCGTGAGAAGGGTGGCATCATAATGGTGGGTGTAACACCCCTACCCCTAGGGCTAGAAGTGTTAATGATTTCCTAAATTTTGAAACAAAATGAATAGATTTTTGCCTAAACCTGAGCACAACTTAGGGTTAAACCCTCACATTAGGTACCTGTAACAATCAAAACATGAAGTATATGTTCAACAAACTCAATGGCACACGCTGGAATTAACTCTGTAGGCCACATGCTTGAGGTTCATAAGTTATGTTGCTAAATAACATATAGAAATAAAAGATACAGTTTAACGGATCACACACCGGAGCACTAGGGTTACATCCTGAAAACACAACCCAACTCCAACCCTCAACGCGACTGGCTATTTAGTTGGTTGGCCACACGGCCATTCAGAGCGATTGCTAGTCAATATGCATTATATGAACTATAGTAATCAGCTTACATATGCTCATGAACTTACAAATATATCACATTACATCATTTAACTCATGCATCCATGTATATTCACATATAACTCCTTTTCCAAAGAAAAAGGGAGGTTCTGAATCGGCTTACGAGAGATGACATCTGTCTGTCCTTTCAAGGACTTGGGGGAAAAAGGAATAAGTAGTAAATAATTCTCTACCCTAAGAAAACAGAACCGTTGTTTGCAATACTTTTAAGTGGCATTCATCACAGAAATTGATATTTAATATCATGTAATAAACATATAAGGCCATCCATATCCAACAACACCTGAATAACCTCCAGAATTCAAACGACATCCTTTCCCTTCTTTTGTTCATCACACACAAGCCTTTGCCTTATTTACCTACAACTCTTGTATCTTAACAGGCCATCACGTACACTTACTTAACATCACATAATAGGCATACATGGCCCAATAGGAGATTGACTCTTACTAGGACTTTGGCATTGAGGATAGTGGGCTGTTCGATTCACATATAAACACTTACCATCAAAGGGTTCCCATTGTATTACAATAATGGAATTTCCATTCTCAACAAGGTTTAAATGGTTTAATAACATCAAGTCAACTTGTGAAAAGCATATGACCATTCATTTTGGCTAAAGTATGCTTGTAACCAAATTAACGACCAAGCAAACTTCTAAATTCATATAAAAGGAAAAAGTCGTTTCAGATGCTGTTAGTTTATAACATACTCATAAGTAGTTTCGCGTACAAGAACTTTAGCAGTTTGGTTCTATAAATTAGCTACATAATTTGGGTTTACTAAATTCATTTCAAGTTTACACGAATGAGGAATTTAAAACAAGCTCACCATCTTTATAGAGAACTTCACTTATTCAAAGAACACGTTTCAAAGTTTTGGTCAATGGTTCAACCAGCTGAACAATTCAGCCGAGTCACGTTCTCATCTCACCATCGCGGTGTACAACGCCCTAGCAGCCACCTCACCTGCTTTCTCGCCGGTGACAAAGGTATAACAAGCAGCTAGGTAGTGTCACGGTCGTTCCTCCCGTTTGGGGTCTTTGTCGGTCCCGCTCTCCCCTTTCTGTCTCTGGTTGTTCCATCGAATGCCTCATGGATGCCATACCCATCTCTAAACAGTGACAAGGTGGCTGGCGAGTCAAGCAACACCGTTGCCATTGACATCACCAACACCTCTGTTCCCTCTCTCCAACATGCTTTAGCTCTCCCTCTCTTGCTCTCTGCGCGTTTGGTGCAAAGCAGTGGTGAAGGTAAAGCTTCCTTGTTCTTCCTTTTCCCGTGGAGGAATCAGGGTTTGACCTGCCCTTTTGTGTGTGTGTGTGTATGTGTGTGTGTGTTTTTTTTTTTACTCCATTAACTAAACCCCAAAAAAAACTTGCCCCCAAATATGCTAAGCCCAATGATCTTGACACCAAGTGCTCGATTCAGCTTCGCTAATTCTCTATAATCCCAACTCAAACTAATTTTAATTGGGTTCAATAATTCCAGGTAATCGCATAATAAATCAAGAAAAGCCTAAAAATTATTAATTTACTATTACACTTAATTAGCACGCAAAATTTTATCTAATATAGTTAATTTAATAAATATACCTATTAAAATTATTAATCGTCTAGTTAGCTTGAACTTGAAATTTTTCAACTATTACACGCTCTCTCACTTAAAAGGATTTTATCCTCGAAATTCTAGAGCCCATGGTGCAATAAGACATAGGGTTCACACACATAGCACAAATCGCACAAATTCAAGACAAATTTCAAAATCTTAATTTACACTAAATATAGTTTTCAAATCAAAAAAGAAGTTCATGGTATCCAGTCTTCTCCTCGCCGCCCTCTTCAAGCGTCTACTCACTCCATATAAGGGGCCCATGGCAAATCGCATAGTAGAGGAGAAAATGAATTGGCTCAGATAGCCATATCAAACTTTTTTCAAAACACACGTACATTCATTCTTATATCTAACTAGTACAAGTTGATATCTAAAGGTTTCCCACTCTTGATAGTGAATGGAGTAGTCAAAGGCAAGCCGCACAACTAGATTTAATTAATCTCATTCCAACGCAAGAAGAAATTGAATCATTTTGGAATCAAGTCAATCAATAAGGAAGCTTTTTCATATCGTAGCCAAGCAAAAGAAACATCACATATCTCCACATAACATTACATTCATAACAACACTCAGATGGCACCCAAAGTCTTAACTTCACATAGAACAACAACTCAAGACCACAAAGACCAAGGATAATAAGAAGCATAAACGAACGTTACAATATTAGAAGGATATGATATGGAATTATTACAGATAACACAAATAAAAAGGCAACTTGTTAGTTTTGAGAGTACACAAACACAAGAGGGGGGTGAACTGTGTTGCCAAATTTTCGCAGTTTTCTGGGAACAAGCTTAGGCCCTGTTTGCACAGGCTGTTTGTAACACGCCCAGAAACTGAAATGCAGCGAAAATAAGTAGAAGAAAAAGGTGAACACAGGATTTTTACGTGGAAACACCTCTAGCCCAACTGAGGTGGAAAACCACGATCTACCCCTGTAGGATTTGCACACAATTTCACTATACGGGCTAAACACGTTACAAAGTAACCTTCACCGTTACAACTTGTAACACACAAGTAACTGTCTTCCCCAAGACTAGTTACCCCACGTCCAATAGTCCCCTTGACTTGGACACACTCAACTAACTTTTAAACAATAGAGAACAAGATGAACACCTTACTTTTGAATGCTTCCCATAAGCTAGTGTAAGGTACAATTAAGCTCCTAGTATGCCAATTTTGAAAGCTTTATTTTTGTACACACTTTGGTCGGTGTTCTCTCCACAAATTTTGCTCATAAAACTCTTGAAAGTTGCTGTGAAAAACCGATATTTGAATGAGTTGTAGAAATCAACCTTTTATAGAGAACTTTGAAGGGTAAGACGATTTATCTTCGCATATATTTTTTTGTTCAGATTTGGAAAACAAAATCCCTAAAGGAAATAGAGTCCTTTAGCCGCAAGTAGTGGAGTAACGAGGGTTGGAAAAAATTCCTTAACTGCTTGAGTAAGGCGGTGGTTCTCAACCACAAGGACTCAACCACTAGCCCATGATTTTCTCAACAAATTTATCCACTTGCCAAAAATTAGAGATTCTTTTTATTTCAAAAAGATCTTGCAGAACCCCTTAGTTAAAGATAACCATTTGGGGTTAAAATACTCCACAGAAAATCTTGTTTGCAAGTCTCAGAGACGTTAGCCCAAAAATCAAATAGAGAATCGTGAAAAATCAGCTTTGCAGCTTTGGCTAAAAAACACCTTGAACACCCTGTTCTCAGAACTGTTCTAAGACAGTGTTATGAAATTATTTTCAAAGAGAAAAAACCATTTCAAAGTGAATGTTAAATCAAGACTTTCTAATTGTCATATTAATAAGAATCTAAAAAAATAAAAACCATAGCAAAACAAAGACTCTTGTTGAATCAACCAGACATCTTGTATAAACTTAACTTGCTGCTCCAAACACTCCTACGAGCTGTTCTTAAGGTTGTTCTGAAGTTCTGGAAAGTCTTGCCAGCCAACTGATCTTGAGTTCCTGTTCTTGAGCATTGTTAGCCAAGCAATTTCAAATTATTCAATATTTAGAACCTGTTCAATCAACACACTCAAGTATATATTACATTTGTGTTTGTTATCATCAAAACCTTACATTACATAAGGATAGGGTCAACAATTTTCCCCTTTTTGGTGATGACAAACCAAATGACCATATTGACACAAAAGGCGAAAGCAAGTTAGTGCCAAAACATTCAAGCCATAGAAGAGAAAAATTTGGAGAAGTCAACTTAAGCCAAGTCACACTAAATCAACCATGGTCATGCTCATCTTCCCCCTTTGGACATCATCGAAAAAGAGTGGTCAGATCAAATAGAGAGAGTTAGGGTGTTTACAATCACCACCACTTGGGTAATGGAGGAAGACAACCAGCGATACACTCAAGTATACGGTACGATAATGATATTGGCCATCCGAGTCACGCACAAACAAACAACAACAAGAAACAAGCAAGGCAGATCATGAAAATATAACCAACCAAGATTAGGATAACCATAATTTATCAGACCGTGTAAGACAAGTAGTTTAGAACAGTGTTAAGAACAGGTTGAAAAATAAGGGAAGACAGAACAGGGAAGGGATCAGGGGGTAGGGCTGATTCAGGGACGAGGAGAAGAGAATTTGGCGGTGAGGACGGAAAGAATCGATATTAGATCCTCATGGCGCTTGGTGTTGAGAACCTTCTCCTCAGCAAGAGCAGCTTTAACCTCAGCGAGCTCGGTCTTCAACCGGGATTGATCCAGTAGCAAGGCATCAACAGAAGGCTCACTGGACGAAGAACCAGGAACAGGGGGAAAAGGTGTTCTAGACCCCTGTTCCGAAGCTACGTGGGCTCCTTTGACCAATTTGAACCCGCACGCCATTGGAGTGTTATTCCCTATTTCATCAACCATTTACACCCCCACTTTTTTCTGAAGAGAAATCCCAAAGTGCTCAAACACAAGAGTCAGAAACAAACCATACCCCAGGTCATGTTCTCTTGAGGTGTTCGCAATCCTGGAGATATGGCGAATCATGATTGCTGGGAGATTGATTTGCTCTCCTCTATCCATAAGGTCAATAAAACATTGATCCATAGCATCCACGAGATTGTTGCCTTGACCTCTAGGGATGATATTCTTAATAATGAACCAAAAGAGCAATTGATGAAGAGAAGTCATGTCACCCTTTTTGACGGATTGGGGGGTTTTCAACCTTGTTTGCTGGCTCAATGTTTGAGTTAATTGCAGCAGCCGAGTTGTCCCAAGTACGGTCTTGTTTGCCCGGACATACACATCGAAACCCTCAGTAGGAACACCCAAAATTGCACCTAGATCTTTGGCATTGAATTTCAGTTTCTTCCCATTAATTTCACTTGTCACCACAGCATTGGTGACATTGCAATTCGCACAAAAGTCGGCCAAATCTGGGACAGAATACCCCAGGCAGGTGTTTGCAAACAGTTCTAGCCACCCCTGGGCCCTGAGCTTGTCCAGGAACACCTCCAAGCCCTGTTCCTAAAAGTATGGCACTTTCACAACTTTGCCCCGCACCACACTTCTCTGAAGAAATTGGGCCAATTTTGTAGTGGTGGGTGCTGCCTTCTTTGCCTTTTTGGAGCTGGGGAAAATCTTGGGTTTTTAGGGTTTTGGGTTTGAGAGAGAGATTTTTCGGTGGCAGATGAGCGAAGTGTGCGGGCGAGGGATCTAAAGAGTCGACTGGCTTTCAACTGAAAACGAAGAGCATTAAGTCTCCCAGCCGCGCACGCTTCGGGGAAAGAAAAAAATTCTCAACAACTGAATTAACTACCTGATTTGTACACCTTTGACAAACAGTGGCCATACCTATTCTTGGTGCTTGTTCCTGTGGTCAGTTGTTCGGTAACATAGGACAATAACGGCAATATCATCAGACCTCAACGATTGTCAGCAGGTTGTAATCCACACATGTGCTAATTTTGACACAAAAGTTGACTGCATCCAATGAATCAAAATGTTTGACCTGGAAAACCTTTTAACTAGACAAGCATTGGGGTTTAATGGAGCATGCTCAAGTTGTTTTAATTAGACCCAATTCCAGTCTGTTCTTCTCAAACTGTTCTCTATTCAGTGCCTTGGTAAAAATATCAGCAATTTGTTTATTAGTGGCACAATAATTCATTGAAACCAAGCCCTTTTCAACATTGTCTCTCAAAAAGTGATGACGAATGTCAATATGTTTAGTCCTTTTATGTTGACATGGGCTTTTGGAAATATTAATTGCACTTGTATTATCACAAAAAATGGGAATGCATCCCGTGTCAACACAAAAGTCTTTGAGTTGTTGCCTTATCCACAGCACTTGAGCACAGCAAGAAGCAGCTGCAACATATTGAGCTTCTGCTGTGGACATGGCAACTGAGTGTTGTTTCTTGGTTGCCCAAGATACCAAACAGGGTCCAAGAAAATGAGCCATACCTGAGGTGTTTTTTCTATCAACCAAAAAGCTTGCATAGTCAGCATTAGCATAACCAACAAGGTTAAAGTTGCATCCTCTAGGATACCATAAAGCAAAATCAGGTGTATGTTTTAAATATCTAAAGATCCGTTTAACAGCCTTTAAATGAGATTTTTTAGGCTTAGACTGAAAATGGGCACACAAAGCAACACTAAAAACAATGTCAGGTCTACTAGCAGTTAGGTAAAGAAGCGACCCTATCATGCCCCTATAATATTTGTCCTCGACTGAGGGACTCCCATCCTCCATTTCCAACCTGGTTGAAGGAGAAATGGGAGTATTAATGGGCTTGGCTGATTCCATTCCAAATCACTTAAGTAATTCTTTGACATATTTTTATTGATGTATCATGGTGCCGTTTGAAGTTTGTTTGATTTGCAAGCCTAAGAAAAAGTTAAGCTCACCTATCATGCTCATTTCAAACTCACTCCTCATCATTTTTGAAAACTCTTCACATAAATCATTGTGTGTTGCACCAAATATAATGTCAACGACATATACTTGAACAATCAACAAATGTTCCCCCTTAGATTTTAGA
>JACYFF010002017.1:2010240-2040901 GCA_017589665.1 Selenicereus undatus | reverse complement strand
CAACAATTTTATGAGCTTATTCTTGTAGACACTCAGTCTGCAGATATTTCTCATACTTATGACAAAATCAACACAAATCACATCCTATTTTCCAAATGCATCATTAAGCAAGCTCTTAGTGCCAAACAATGGAAAGACCCCTTTGAAGAAAGACTCTTTTCCATTCCATTTGCCCCTCAAACATTTGATTACAATGATTATAGGATGGCATGGTTTCGTGCCTTTCTATTCCAACCAGATACGTATTCCTGGTTCTACAATTTCCATGATTCATGTCCCCTTCAATTTCCTATTTGGTTTTATTATTGGTGGACATGGTTTGGTTGCAGTATTTTTGTTCTCCCCACTGAAGCTCAAGGAGGATGGAACTTTTGGGAAAAGAATATGACTTCCCTTGAAGCTTATACAAAAGAAGTTCAATTCTTCAAAATTTTTAATGTTGCCTGGATATTCTGTTGGGAATACAGGCTTCAAAATTTTTTGAAGAATTCTTTCCCTCTTTCTTTAGTCAGGGTATACAAAATGAAATGGTGGAATGAGTTCAAAACAAAGCTATGTGGCAGTGAAAATGTTGAACATTACTGTCGTACAAAAACAAAAAAATTTACTCTTCCCAACCTTCACACATTTGATGTTCAAGCAGGCATTGGACCCTCTACTCCAAGAAAGAAAGATAGTCCCGCCTCATCAAAATCCAAGACAAAAGGCCTGACCACTAAGGAAAAGGAAGTCCTCGAATATCTGAAAGATGATCCTCAAATGAGGCAAATTTTCCTACAAAAGATTCAGGATGACATGTATCAGGACTCTCAAGATCCATATGATATGTGATCTTTCTTTTTGCAAAATTCAAAAACAAATTAATGCACCTGCAAAGGACATTTAACCTTTGGCAAAAGTTAAGGGCAAAAACAAAAAGAGCCTGCAAGGGTCATTTGACTCTTGGCAAAAGGAAAGGCCATTCTTAACGAATCATTTTCTTTTGCAGGTTTCCGACAAAATTTACTATTGCTCTACAGTGTATATGTTAAGTTATGAATCTTTGCTTAAAACTACCATCTTTAGTGTATTTGTGGGTTGTTTGTGTATGTTGATTGAGGACCTGGATCGGGCATGTGAGGGATTATTTGAGTGTTCTAAATAATAACATAGTTGAGTGAAGTATTTAAAGTTTGTGGAAACTATTTAGAGTTGGGATAAGATGATTGTTGTTGTCGTCTTTTATGCCAATTGCAAAGTCTAATATAATAAGTTTCGAATTATTATCATTTACTTGTTTATTTAAAAACAAAACTATAAACTTATCCATCTGATTAGATTTTGCTTTTGTATTTATTAATATTTCATTTGTTCATATTATGATTTATTTACCTATATTCCATGGAAGTGATAACCTTTATCCGTCTTCACACATGACAACTTTCTATTTTGTTAGAAGTTTTGAATGATTTTGTAATGAGCACGATTCATTTTTATTTCGAGGCCACTCTGTTGTCTCAACCCACAACTGCATAAATTAGATGAATGCTGAATTGAGATGCGGCTATAATCATAAATTACAAAGATTGAATTTTTATAGATTCAATTGATTTGAATTGGTACAATCTGTACAAATACAAAATCCTCTGATTCTTTCTCTTTCAGATATGGATTTTCCAACCTTTGAATAAAGAGGGGCAAGGACCTATTTATAGAAAAGTCTTCCCCTTGAAAGTCAAGACAAGCCTTGACTTGGGTTTCGGGCTTTGACCTAGGCTTTGGGCATTTCAATCAGGCTTTATCCTAGACTACTTTGACTTTCATTTATTTTAATTTGACTTTGACTTTGACTTTGACTTAGACTTAGACTTGGGAGTCTCCCGGGCTTGAGCCGAGCATTGACTTGGAAGTCGCCTCGAACTTTGATCAGACGTTGACTTGAGAGTCATTTTTTACGTTTGACTTGTGAGTCGATGTAGGTTCTGACATTTGACTTTGACTTTGACTTTGACCGCCCCATGACTTGGACGTCGTTCGGGCTTTAGGTCGTGACTTGACTTGGTAGTCGTCTTCAGTCTCGATTTAGGCTTTGACTCGAATTTTGACTGAGCCTGGGCTTGCTAGTCATTTGGGCTTCATTTTAGACTTGACTTGTGAGTCTTTTGGACTTGATTAAATTAATTAAAAGGGTTGACCCAATTAACTAATTTAATTTAATTTTGGTACGGCACAGATAAATTTTTAATGCCTACAAATTGCCCCCTCGAGATAAGGTCACGCGCAAGACTTTTGTCATTGTCAAATCGTGGTCGTCGTCTCGATGTTTGTATATTTGATTTGTCATATTGAGAGCCTGCTTGTGTCTCAAAAATATGTTGATCAATGATGTGCCACCTCTTGGATCGAGTCTAGTAGGCAAAGGGCCAATGTTCGGTTCGTAGATGCGAGCCGAAAAGAAACAAAATACAATATGAGGCCCAAGGTGTCAGGCCGAATTTTGGTCCAATAACAAGCTAGTCAAGGTTTGCCTTCCTATTTTTCCTTGAGTGTAGGCTTGGCTACCATGATCCAATGTTCACTTTTTTCTGTTTGTTCTTAGGTCGGCCTGTCCTGTTTCTCCTCTCTTTTTTTTATTTGCTTTCCAGGCGGGATGGGATGGAGTTTTATTTCCTTTTCATGCCTGATACATTATGGCTTCATTAAAAGATCACGTGGGGCGCACATGACGTCCTCTTCTTTTCGCTTGGGCCTGGGCCGGTTGTATCTTTCCACTTTTTTTTCCCTTTTTCACGATTGGGCTTGGACATTCTTCTATAACTCAGCCTGGGTTCTTATTTCTTAAATGGTCAGTTGCAACTCACGTGTTTGGGCACTGTTCACCCTTCTTCCTGTCCAGCCTTCGACAGCCACCAAAACGCCCTAACCCACTATTCTTCATTCTCTTTGTCATTCTCCAACCACCAGAACGCCCTAAGCTACCATTGCTGCTACTGTTGGTCTTCACAGTGAAGGCACCCCCAAGCTCGACCCCTTTGCTTCACCACTTAACTGGGCACGCCTAGTGTTCATGACGTATAACGCCTTCTTCTTCTTCCTTTACTGCTTGACCCCCAGAACCCAGATGATGGCGTCGTCGCTGGCCAAGCACTGAAAACCCCTCTCCAAAATTAATCTTGAGCCGCCATTTCACAACCTTGTGGATGATCAAGGGTAATGACTTTCTAATCCTTTCTTCCATCTCTATTTTTTTTTTAAATCAAAAGTATCACCTTTCTCACTCCATAAAGCTTGTTGCTTTGGTTTTCTCCGTGGGGGTAGGCTATTGCCATAGTTGTCACGTTCGCCCAGTGTCCATCACCTTGGTTCAGAAGCTCTAACAGTGCCCCTTGTGCTTGCTTTGGAAGGTAAAAGTCTTCCCCTTTCTTCCTTTTTTGTCTCTCTGGTAAAGAGCCATGCTTTCCTCTGTTTTTTGTTTGTTTGTTTTGTTTTTGGCTTGCCTGGGTTTCATTGGATGTTGTTCAGATCACCTCCAGTCATGAATTTCGTTTGATTCATCATCTTCAGTAATGCTTTTTCTTGCTCTGTTTTTCTTTGGCCTGAGTTAATGTTCTCTCTCTGTCCATTTGACTCGGTTGGTGTGGCAAAAGTGGTGTGTGTTATATTTATTTTTTTTTGGAGTTGGGTTTGGGTGGTATAAAGAGAGAGAAGAGTGGGAAGAAAATGAACATGGCCCCTTGTGAGCTATTGTGGACATGTGTGTGAGAAGAGGGAAAAGGAGGGTGAAAAGAATAAGCTTGTTGACAATGGTAGCTTGGCCCCTGTTTTTTATTTCGCTTCTCTGGAAATGGATAGTTAGTGCCACCAAATTTCACCAAGGTGTTCCTGCCTTTACAGTTTGCATGTGGATGCTCTTGTTACTTTTTATAACTTCAGACTTTGGCCTTTTCTCGGCAAGGGAGGTATCTCTTGTTTTTTGGATTGAATAACTTGCATAAAGCCAAGTACCAATCTTTAGAAGCAAGGAATTTTCCTCTCTTTTCTCTCTCTCTCTCTCTCTCTCTCTCTCTCTCTCTTTTTGGCCACATCATGAGTAAAAATGAGAAAAAAAAAATTTATGCTCATTGAGTCCCGGGTTGCTTGTGACTTGCCCCTTTATTGAAGCTTGCAATGTTGTGTCTTGGCTTTGAAGGACGTTGCATTTTTTTTTTACGACCATGAGCAATTAAAGTGGTAACTTTGACTGAAATGAGACCAAAAGAAGCAACTTCATAGTCTTGAAAGTCTTCTCATGCCTGCTTGAGTTGTTGTAACATCGCATTCATTTATTGTCGCATTTTCGCGCATCACGACGTCATGCTCACTTGTTGAAAGATCGCATTTGTTTTGTCGCTTATGCTCATTTGCTGGTAGATCGCATTTTTTTTTAATGCGGAGACCCCTTTTCTTTTTCTTTTTTTTTTTGCTCTTGTACTGTTGCTTGTGCAAGTTGAAAAGCCATTTAAAGAACCACTTGCGACACGATTCGCTACTTGGCCAAGGGGCCTTGAACGGAACTGATACGCACAAAAGTGGTATGAAGACTTGAAGAACCACTTGCGACGCGGTTCGCTACTTGGCCATAGGCCTTGAACGGAACTGATACGCACGAAAGTGGTATGAAAACTTGAAGAACCACACTTGTGACACGGTTCGCTGCTTGGCCATGGGCCTTGAACGGAACTGATACACACGAAAGTGGTATGAGCAGTGAGGAGCAGCTAGCGCGGCGGTCAACGGACATTTTGATTGATTTTGCTCCATGCTTCACCCTTCTTTAGCATTTATTTTGTCTGGATGCCGCTTTGTTTACTGATTTCTTTCCTGAAAAGGAATTTAACTTCGTATTTTCTTCTATTTTCAGGTGATTCATAATGGTGTTAGTCGCGAGAAAAGGCTTGGCGGCAGAAAGATGATGTCTTTGATCTCTTCTCTTTTATGCCCCCTTTTTTTGTGTGATGTGTTTGACTGCACTTGGTGATTTGCTGAAGCTGCCTACGTACTTATGGGTACTTGCAATTTTCAATAAGATCAAGTTGTTACATAGTTCAACTAAGTCTCCTTTTTTTTTCATTTGTTTTTCCATTCACAGTTTATAGTCTTGCGGGCCAGGAGCAGTACAAAGTTGTTTTTTTTTTTTTAGCTTGAGTGAACAGTTTATACTCTTTCTCAGGAGTTAGCATTTTCTTGATGTGTGTGAAAGGTTTAGACTCTTGTTCAGGAACCCTCTTTTTTTTAATATGCGAACAGTTTAGTCTCTTGTTCGGGAGTTTTCTTCCTTTGAATGTGCGAACAGTTTTTCCTCTTGTTCGGGAGTCTTCTTTTTGAATGTGTGAACAGTTTAGCCTCTTGTTCGGGAGTCTTCTTTTTTAATGTGTGAACAGTTTTTTCTCTTGTTCGGGACTCTTCTTTTTTAATGTGTGAACAATTTAGCCTCTTGCCCAGGAGCTAATCCAGCATTTCCTCAATGGAGGACGTCGACCTCTTAGCTTGCGTCGCGGATGGAAAAAGTTTGCTCATTTGTTCTTTCTTTTGAACTGGCCTTAGCCCATTGGCGAGTGAGAATCAGGACTCGCCACTTTACTTTCAGTGAGTCATCGACTTTCACATCCAAAGTGGAAACACGCTTCATGTGTGAAGGAATTGAACTTTGGACTTCATTTGTTTTGCCGAGGCGGCTGAGCGCTGAATCTTTTTTTTTTTGGTGAGGGCGGTGCGCTTGATGACGTCTCACCTATCTTGATTTTGGCAATGACCGAGGGTTTACGTAAGACAGAGGACTTCGGGATTTTACCCTTTCCAATCCTTTTAAACATAGAACGGTGTTGGCGCGACGTTGATAGCTGCAACCTATCGAACACCATCGTTTTGGGGTTGGTCTTGGCATTTTCACCCTCATTATCATCAATCTCTTCAGTTGTCATATATTGCGTGAGGACTTGCTTGTCCTTACGTCGTCCTGAAACCCTCATAGGTTGGGGCAGTACGTAGCTAAGACCAACTTTAGGCGTTGCGGCGTTGCGGCCTTGACTTTGTATGACCCTTTACGTACTGTCAAGTTTGCAGGGCTTAGCTTTGATCACATACCCCAAAGATGTTGGCTGGCTGAAGTCATGGCTGAACCTATTCACTAACCTGTGCGCATTAGGATCACACCCATCACTGATGCGCATATTTGACAACTCACTTTCTTCTTGGAGCGAGCCTTTAGAAGAGGCAACAAAACCAGGGAGAGAAGCCTTGGTTAATTTGCTTGAGTTCGCCTAATGAACTGGAATCACACCCTTTTCTTTCAAAAGGCACCAATTTGCTTCATTGAACTTATGTTCAACCTTGGTTGCACTTTTAGGACTTGTACATTTGAAGACTGGCGTCGCGGAATTTGCCGCGACATTTGCTTGCTTGACTGATGATACTGAAATTGTCCTCTCATTCTTTTCTTTCCGTTGTTGTTGTGGCTGGATTCTGCCATCACCACTTTCTTCATGAGGGAAATTCAGCTCTTCATTTGTTTCGTCGTCGTCAATTTCAAAATATGAGGTTTGGTAGACAGCCACACTATCAAGGAAGCTTTTTATGAAGCATTCTCTTGAGCCCTCTAGTACTTTAACATGATCCATTTCAGAATCTGACTCATCAGCCTCTTGCACTGTGATGTGGCCAACTTCTGCTGTTTCATCCAAATCTAAAATGATTCTTCCTTCCTCAGCCAGTTGCATGATGCGTTCCTTAAGTGTAACGCACTTTTCAAGAGGGTGATTAACAATTCTATGGTATCGACAATATTTAGGGTCAGCGGTCCTCCCAACTTCTTCTAGGCGCTTTGGCTCGGGCAATTCGATGACACCCTTTTCGAGTAAGTCATCTAGCATGCTTGACAAATCTGAGTCAAGAAATAGATACTTCTTTTCCTGAAATTCTTTTAGTGTGGTACGCTTATTTGTCACAACTTTGAACGACGGGCTCTTCTTGCCCCTTAGTGTTGGCTTTTCCATAATGCGAATTGGCTGACTTGTAGAGGTGGACATCAATTCTTTGGTCGTGCCCTTAGAAAAGTTAACATTCTTTTCGAATTCAACTTTGCCCCTCTTTGATTCAGTAGAATAGAAGGAATTGGCGCGACAATTAGCTATCGTCACTTGCATGTCATGCGTCTTGGTCGCCAATTCTTGAAAAGTCCTAGGTTTGCTCATCTGTAGGACATATAGCAAGTCCAAGTGCATGCCTTGGGTGCACATTTTAACGACGAAAGCTTCAGACAACCAATCCTTGCACTCAATGCTTAGTGTGCGCCAGCGGTTAATGTAGTCAAGAACTGGCTCGTCTTTCCACTGTTTTGTGTTTGTCAGCTCAGTCATGCTGACAACGTGCTGAGTGCCATAGAACATGTTGAGGAACTCTTGCTCTATCTGTTCCCAGTTATCAATGGACTCGGGTCCTAAGTCTGTATACCAGTCGAACGCAATCCCTTTCAGAGTATGGACAAACTGCTTCACTAGTCGGTCTCCCTCTGTGCCAGCATTACTGCACGTCTCAATGAAGTGTGCTACATGCTGTTTAAGGTTGCCCTTGCCATCAAACTGGTTGAACTTGGGAGGCTGATAGCCATAGGGCATGCGCAGCACGTCAATCCTCTTTGTGTAGGGCTTAGTGTATAAGTGGGTCATGTGAGACCCTCCTCCTAACTGAGCCTTGACTGCGTTCGCTATCAAGCTCTGAATCTGCTCAACCGACATTGAGCCTAAGGAGCAGTCCTTCTTAGCTTTGCGGTCATTATCAGATTCCTCGTTGTGATGTGACTCTTTGTCAGAGTCTTCAGCGTCCGAACCCTTGTTAGAAGCTTCAGAGAACTTCTTTTCCAGCCTCTTCGTCAGTTCAACAATTTGGTCGTTTTGGCGCTTGATTTGGGCGTCCTTCTTTGCACTCTCTTGTGAGAGTTTATCCAAGATTGCCTTCATACTTGCCAGCTGCTCTTTAAGGTTAGCAACTCATGTCATCATGACTGGCATGATGACAGTATCGGAAGATTCAACTTCAATCTCTGACATGCGTGCTCCCTTTGGCGTGGGCGTAGAGGAGTCACTACTATAGTAGTCTTCAACCTCGCAGATTGGAGATTGAAGGCTAAGTTTTGAATTTCATCCATCCAGGACGACGCTTTGTGCGGCGTCTTTGAGTCTTGGAAGTTAGATGTGGGCGACACAGTATGCCTGGTAGCGGTCGACGGAGCAGCTTTTGCCATGCTCTTGGTCTTCATTGTATGAGCGCGCTTGCTAGAAGTAACGCTCGTTTCACATGATCTGAGAGAGAAAGATCCCGTGTTGTTCTTCTTCGAAGCTTGCGTGGTGACATTCTTTGTAACCATGTCTCCGTTGAAGATGATGTGCTTGTGACTTGACAGTCTTGATCTTTAACAGAAAGAGATCAGAGGTAGAGATGTTCAACCAGACGTGCCAAATCTGTAATCACAAATTACAAAGATTGAATTTTTATAGATTCAATTGATTTGAATGGGTACAATCTCTATGAATACAAAATTCTCTGATTCTTTCTTTTTCAAAGATGGATTTTTCAACCTTTGAATAAAGAGGGGCAAGAACCTATTTATAAGAAAGCCTCCCCCATGAAAGTTAAGGCAAGTCTTGACTTAGGTTTTGGGCTTTGACCTAGGTTTTAGGTTTTTCAATCAGGTTTTATCCTATACTACTTTGACTTTAACTTGTTTGACTTTGACTTTGACTTAACTTAGACTTGGGAGTCTTCCGGGCTTGAGCCGAGCATTGATTTGGAAGTCGCCTCAAACTTTGACCGGACGTTGACTTGAGAGTCGTTTTTTACGGTTGACTTGTGAGTCGATGTATGTTTTGACCTTTGACTTTGACTTTGACCGTGTCATGACTTGGACGTCGTTCGGGTTTTAGGTTGTGACTTGACTTGGTAGTCGTCTTGAGCCTCGGTTTGGACTTTGACTCGAATTTTGACTGAGCCCGAACTTGCTAGTCATTTGGGCTTCATTTTGGGCTTGACTTGTGAGTCTTTTGGGCTTGATTAAATTAATTAAAAAGGTTGACCCAATTAATTAATTTAATTTAATTATGGTACGAAACGGAGAAATTTTTAATGCCTACAACGGCGCTTAAGTTTATTAATTAAAATGGAGATTAACCAAAGTAATTAACATAATTTTGGTTCAGGCTATTACAAACAAGCACAAGTATAGTAGCATCTAGGCACACCTCATATCTTCACATGTCATCACTCTAGTGCATCATTACACTCAATTGGTTTAACATAATAGAATCAATGTCTTCTTAGATCCAACAATCTCCCCCTTTTTGATTTTGAAAGATAATTTATACGTATTGCATTCAAGCATGTGTTTCTCCCTTTTTGTATCTACACGTTTTCACCCCTTTGTCATCATTAGAAAGAAATGAGGATGTGACTAATAAGATCAACTTATCTTCCCCCTTTCCACGCACAGTACAATATTGTGCAATAATGATGTTTAAATTCAATGTTCATAGTTTAATGTTGTCCATAAACAATAACAAATGAGTGCATGGAAAGGACAGATGTGTAGAGACTTACGAGGAATTGTGAGCTTGGAGGAGCAGAGTCTTTATCACTACTCCCAAACGCAACAAGCTGAAGAGTCGAGGGAGGTATGGACTCTACCATCGGATTTATGGCTTGTCTTGTTTAACAATAAGGAGTGGTGATTAGTTGTAAAGATTTGTGAAAAAGAGTGGTGGGAAGCAACAAAGTATTAAAAAATGGCAAAGAGTCGGAAGATTCAATAATAATAATTATAAGCAATAAAGTATTTGACAAAGACAAAGGTAGGTCGTCAAACTCCCGCCAACATTGATAACAGCAGAAGGTAGGTTAACAACTTGACGTACCACTTTGATTTTTCTTAATAGTATATTTTTTTATCATTATTCCCAAATGCAACAACCTGAAGAGCCAAATGAGATATGGACTCTATCATCGGATTTATGGTTGTTCCGTTTAGCGATAAGAACTGGTAATTGCCTGTAAAGATTTGTGTAAAGGAGTGATAAGAAGCAACAAAAAATAGTCAGGGGTCGGCAGGGTCAATAGTAACTACAAGAACTGTAAGAAACGGCAAAGCCGGTATACTGACGTTGAAAGTTGAAACGAAGTGGCCCTTGATTGCCTGGTACACTCGCAGAGCCGAGCTGGATAAGAAATTCCACCGTTGCCTGTCTGGTTTTCTCCGCATTATCTTCAAATTACATTGTACTATTCTTCCATGGCTTCCTGCAGTCTACTCTGTCACTCTTGTCATTGCTTCGCCTCCAATTCTCAGGTTCTCTCTCTCTCTCTCTGCCCGCGTTGGTTCGCCTCAAATTTCTATTGCCATCTCACTGTTCGGGTTATGTAATCCAGCGCTACAGCTTCAAAAATGGCTTCCTACAGAGCAGGATTCCTTGTTCAACAGTTTCTACTGCAGAAAGAGCCGTTCGCCCTATCAAAGCTGTGTCTGAGAGCCCGCCATTTCCGCTCGTTCAACCTCCCCAGCTTGATGGACCTGCTCCCGAGGTACTCTCACTTAACTTCATATTGCTGGAAAGTTTGAAAGAGAGGAAATCCGGGCTAAGGGGCATGAAGTTGTGATTGTGGAGGGTTCTTACGCATATGTTTGGTATTTTTTTTTTTTTTTTTGGGGATGTTCTGTTTTTCGGAATTCAATGGGCCATAGTGTTACACTTCAAGGGGGGGGGGGGTTGGGGTGGGAATTTGAATTTTCGTATTTTACAAGTAATTTTTATTTATAAAGTTATGGTTGTCAAGTTTGGAAGAGCATACATTCAGTTTGTGGAAGATCCTTGGGTGTGGGTTTAATTTGTTGTTGTTACTTATATTGGATGGATTGGTGAAATTGAATGAAGGGGTTGCATTCGTTTTTGCTCCCCTTTATTTGGTCTAACGAAGTTTCTATTGCTCTGGGATGATTGTCGGAAAGAATTTGGGCAAATTGCAGCATTGATTTTCATTTGGGGGATGAGGATTGATTTTTCCCTCTTTGGTGTGAACCAAAATTGGGGAAATTGTATAAAAGAGGGATTTTGTTTCATATTGGAAAGTACATTCTTTTAGTAAATATACATCTGGTAAGCGGTTAAATTTGTGTGGGGTTGTCCAATGTTTGAATCCGTTTCTGATAGTATTTGTTCTTCACTTTATTTGTTTATTGATATCTGCATGCTTTTTCGAATCGTTGGGCTTGTAGATGGATCTAGCAGATCCAGACTTCTATAAGATAGGATTTGTTCGAAGTTTCAGAGCTTATGGTGTTGAATTCAGAGAAGGGCCTGATGGATTTGGGGTCTTTGCTTCAAAAGATGTTGAGCCTCTTCGTCGTGCTAGGGTGAGATAAACTTTAAAGTATGAGTAACTAATCCCATGAATTTTACTTTTTGTTTCTGTTATTTATAATAATTTTTTGTTTGTATAAATTCTGCTTTTCTAGATGTAAGTGGAAGAATTTTTAGGCTTTTTAACTAGCGTGTTTGCTGAAGCTGTATTGCATCACTGCTTTTTTTCTTTGGGAAAACTGCACTGAGGGCCTGTTGCAAAGACTTTGCTGCCTTCGCGGCCATTTTTGTACATTGGTGGCCAGAATGAAACTTAGCTTTGGGAATTTCACTTCTTTTAATTTGGCCAAAATCAGCATGTCAAAAGGCAACTCCCAAACTATGTGATGTAGGACGCTCTATGAACAATTCCTAGAACGAGAAACTCTCCCACAAATAATTGAACACTCACAAATGTTCTTTAAATTCAATTCAATTTCATTCAAATTTGACTCCATAATGCATAATAGGGAGTTTAAATGGAGAAGAGACCTAAAACAATAAAGAAACTAAAAGAAATCTATTCCTAAATTGTAATCTACAATGATAATAAAATATCAAACTACTAACATATGCAAATATTATGATATACAATATCTTCTTATTGATCTTTTATCCTTATCTTGGATCATTCTCCCCCGGTTGGAAAAAAAACTCATCCTCGAGTTTTGTACCAGGGTAGGCAGAAGACAGCCAAGCAAGAAACTAACTCCACTTCGTTGCACAAATGAAAAAATTGTAATGCCTCCAGCTTCTCCGAGAAAGTAGCAATGCTATTAGTGAATGCAGCTTCTTGCTAGCTAGAAGTTCTGGAGGGATGAAAAAATTAGCATACTTAATCACTAGTCTTGACATCTCCACATGCTTAAATTCTGGACACCCAGACTGAAAATCTCTAGAATTAGGCATTGTCTTGCATTCATATGCAACCTTTTGATACTACTCATCGGCATTCATCGCTGCCCTCATCATTTGGACTAGACCTGAGCAAGACCGGGTGCCCGATCCAGTTTCAAGGAACCGGAACTTTTCCTGTTTGTTACCGGGTCCAAGAATCTGGAACTAGTCCCGGTCCCGGTTGAAACTGGGTCCAAGGTTTTTGGAACCAGTCCCAGAAACGGGGCGGGACCTTGGTACCTGATTCCTTTTTTTGTTTTTTTTGGGTCATAGAACAATCAATTTGAAGTTGCTTTGCGGTTCCTTTATTAATTAAAGTTGGGTGTGTAATATTATGAATAATATTTACATGCATGAACTATTATTTATGGTGGAGAAAGAAATTAGGCAAAAATTGCAGGCCTAACCCGTCGGAGAAGACGCAGCAGATCGTCGCCGGAGAAATGCAGTAGACCATCGCCGGAGACACCTGCGATCAAAGCCAGACAAACCCAAAGTGAGAGAGAGGTGAGCGATGAAATCGATGTAGTCACGGTGAGAGGGAGGTGAGAGACAAACACACCTGCGAAGGAACACACCGTGGAACACGCAAAGATTGTCGCCGATCGGATGAGAATGCTGGAAAAGTAGTGAGAGAGGGCTAGGGGCCAGGGGGGTGGGAGAGGATGCGACTGACGAGTGAGGAGAGGATTAACTGATTGAGGAATGAAATTAGGGTATGGTTTGGGGCGTCTAACTTAGAAGTATTTATACCTCTTTTTTTTTTTTTTTTTTTTAAAGAGCTTGGACCGGGTACCAGGTATTGGGTCCGGTTCTGGGTCCATATTTTCATTACCCGGTTGCAACCGGTTCCAGAATTACTCGGTCCTGGACCCAGTTCAACCGGTTCTTGGTCTGGATCCGGCGGGTCCAAACCGGTTCGGGATTGGGACTGGGTACCCGGTTTTTTTGCTTAGCCCTAGTTCGGACCCTCTTTAACTTCATTCTCCTTGATTTGTATAATTTCATCTATAAATGAAATAATTTCTTGAAGTGGAATATGAGATGCACATGTGTTGAATGCTCTTTCACTCATAATTGCAGTAGTAGAGAAAATGTTACGACTCATAGATTGACTCCGAGAGAGTATGAAAACAAGAAATTCCAACAAGACGTCATCAGCTTCAAGTACCGACTAGGGTGGATTCTATATGTGCAAGCATCATAGAACAATGATAATCTTTAGTGGATGGCACTGGATGCTAAAAGATGGTGGAAAATGTCCAAGACAAGAGTATCGCATTGAAGTTCTAACGGCATAACATAAGATTTTACTCAAGCCATAAACTCAAGTATGCGAAGTCTCTTATGAAAGGATTTGTTACGTGGTAGTAGCATTATATAGGGCCTGAAAAGATGATACATGGAGGTGGAAAGCCCTCTTCATGGGTTCATCTTCGAACGAGGGATTAACTGCTGTAATTCGAACGAGTTTAGAAAGACAAGAAGGTAGAGATACCTGAATATCATCAATGTCTGCATTATTGAGAGGTGCTTCTGAGGTCAAAACTCCTTTTAGGGGCACTAAGACGTCTTGTATGGACGTTTGGGAGTCTTGGTGTACTTGAGCCAAAAGGCTTTCAAAATTTTCCAACAATTTAAGTAGATAGTTGGAAGATGGCAGGAAAGTAAGCAATTGAGTCCCAACTTTGAAAAGTTGGTTTCGAAGATCTTGTTCCAACTACCATGCTGGTTTTAGTAACACCATGACACTCATAAATCTAACTCTGTCATCAGTAAGCAACAGAAGATTACAGTGGACCCGGTAGCAAACGGTAATTGCACAGATAAAGCTTTCCAGCACCAGCAGTAGCAGAAAACAGAAAAGAATTGAGCAGGGGCCAGGGAATGAGGGAGCAACAATCTAAAGCAGAAACAGATTCCCCAGCAACTCTTGACAGCAACAATAGCAGCAGCACAAGAATAGGAATGGGCCCAAACAGCGGAATACTGAACAAAATGGATTGGGCAGTGGAGGGATGAAGCCAATTTGGAATGATCTTGATGGGTGGAATAGGGGTTTTGAAAATTGGGGAGATTCACAGATTAGGGTTTGCGAATTAGGGAATTTAGGGTTCCAAGGAGCGGGTGGCATCAGTGACAGTTGGGTGGAGGTCAACTGGTGGTTGGTAGGCAGCGGGCACTGTGCAGCTGACCAAGGAGGTGGCGTAATGGAGGTGGAATTGATGGCTGGGTGTACGTGGATTAGGGTTTGAGATAGTTTATTTTTTTTTGGGAGGGTTCAAGACAATCTTTGGCTTGGCTGATTTAGAGGGAAATACTAGAAATGTGGGAGGAAGAAAGAACCAAAGGCGTTGACTCTGATACCAATTTGATGTAGGACGCTTTAAGAGCAATTCCTACCACGAGAAACTCTCACACAAATTATTGAACACCCATTCTTTTCCCTATCAAAAAAAAAAAAAAAAGAACACTCACAAATATTCTTCAAATTCAATTCATTTTCATTCAAGTCTGACTCCCTAATGCATAATAGGGAGTTCAAATAGAGAAGAGACCTAAAACAATAAGGAAACTAAAGACAAACAAGATCACAAAGATGTTATTTTATAGCTAAGAAGACAACTAAAAGATAATCTATTCCTAAAAGATAAACTACAATGATAATAAAATATCAAAATACTTCACATATGCAAATATTAAGAGGTACTGATGTCTTCTTATTCCTCTTTTGTTCTTATCCTGCACTGTGGCTCTTTAGCCTTTGCAATTCCTAGAAGAAATATACCTCTTGGAATAGATTAAGAGAAAACCTCTGGACATTGATGCACCGCCAAGGTTTACAGATAAAGCTCCACCCACCACAACGCTTGTAGTTTTTCCTAAATCTCATAGAGCAACTTCATTGAGATATGTTTATGACAGCCCAATTTATAAGCATGGGGTATGGTTATTACTACTAAAGTGACTAAATATTTCACCATTGGTTTGTTTCTTCTGATTGGGATATTCTTTTGTCTTTCTGAATGCTGACTTCTAGTCGATCATGTGTAACTCTGTTTGTTAGGCTTTTGGAGGTTAAGTCTTCCTTTGTTGATAAATGTTACTCATGCTCTGTTCATTCACACTTTCTATAGCAGAAAGATGACTAATCTAATTCTACTGTTGTTAAACCTTAAACTTCTGCTAAATTTGTCTCTGGTGTAAACTATTCGCTAGTTTTGTTGGACTCATTGCTTCTGATACTGATGAACATGCACTGCAATGACCTGCTAAATAATGCAGATGATCATGGAGATCCCTCTAGAGCTCATGTTAACAATCAGCAAAAAGCTTCCATGGATGTTCTTTCCAGATATTATCCCAATTGGCCATCCTATATTTGATATAATAAACTCCACTAACCCAGAGGTATTCTACTGCTTGTTCAACTTCATTTCATGATGTTACCTTATCAGCCAGATTGCCTTTTTGCTAATAATGACGAAACCGATGAGACATTTATGGTTTTCAAATCCTGGTTTAAACTTGTGGTTTACGACTCATTGTTGTTTATAAATTCTTTATCTTTTGTCTGGTGGCAGTCAGATTGGGACTTGAGATTGGCTTGCCTTCTTTTATTTGCTTTTGATCGAGGGGACAACTTTTGGCAATTATATGGCGACTTCTTGCCAAGCGCTGATGCGTGCACTAGCTTACTTCTAGCAACTGAGGTGTGACTATTATCCTTTCGAAATTCTTTGACGATAAGTGTAGCTTTCTTTTAGCAACAGTGATGTTACTATTATCCTTTCATGGAATTCTTTCCTGGTATAATCAAGTGTTCTGGTAATTGGATTTATGAACTCTTGGCTTTATTATTAACTAGGATTTGTGCTTCACGCCTTCATGTTTTTAATGAAAAATACTACCAAATTCATCTTCTGCTATGGAGTTCTGCTTCTGATTAAATAGCTTTACATTCGTAGGATAAAGTATGACAATGATTCATCATGAGAAGCGCATGTGTTTTGTTTCTTATTACTTTCTTCTCCATTCTAACTTCTTTATAGTTTACCAAACAAGATTTAAGCCTTTTTGAGTATTTTCCCTTTTTGTTTTTTTTTTTTTTGGGGGGGGGGGGTTGGTTGCACTGTGGGATAACCGTCAAGATTATGAATTAGAGGACTTATTGAATACTTCCTAGCTAAGTATACTGGATACAACTTTTTCTTATTTTTGTGTAAAGGATCTGTTATCATATTCGTGGCTCACTTCTCTTGCCACATTCTTTCTATGGTCAATAAAAGGACTACATGCTAGGACTTTGCATGTCCTAGTTGCTACTTTCATTTGAAGGTCAACACTAGCAATGTTTTGCTTAGAATGCTGCGTTGGATAGTTGATAATTGTGGGAGGCTGTAAATCTTGAGGCTAAATAGAGCAATCTCTCTTGATATGTGCTTTATATTGCTGAAGAGTGGAAATGCTGGAAATCCTTTGTTTCTGCATCGAGGTGGTCTGTCCGCTGTGTCACAACCGGTTTATTGTGCAAATGTGAGGGTGGGCATGACCAAAGCAATATTTGCACATTAGCAGGTTGGATATTGGTTTTGGGCGGGACAGCAGGCAAACATTGATTAGGAAAGTGTCGATGTGGATATTATTTGGTTTTTGTGGTTGGAAAGGAATGATAGAATCTTTTCAGACCCAGCTTGTGCTTCAACTAATTATGGGACCAAATTGTTTTATCAGCTTTGTCGTGTTCTGGACTCAGCTCAGTGTTTCTACACAGTTCTCATTTTGATTCACAGCATGATTCGTGCACGCTTTGAATAGTTGTACTTGTCAGTGGTTTGTCCACTTCAAGTTGTACGCTACAATCAGCAATGCCAATCCTATTGAATTGGGGTTTGGGAGAGTGCAGATGTAAGCTTACAGCAACCCCTAGCAAGTGAGAGGTTGTTTTTGGGGGACCCACAACAAGAGCACTTTGGAAAGAGATAAGTGTTTTCTTTTTTTTGGGGGGGGGGGAGATCAAAAGCGTATGATGTAAACAATAATTGGCAAGACGGGGGGGGGGTGATGCAAGTGACATGCAAAATCTGGATGAGCTATGAGGAAGGAAAAAGGAAACTAGCAACAGAAGTACTCCCCAGCTATTTTCATGCATGTAATCCTAGTTTGCCATAGGCCCACAACATCATATGGAGTCTCTTCCCTCACTTATGTTCTTTTTGGATCTAATCATTTTTCTTTTTTTTTTCTTCTGGAAATAGTAATTTATGACCTTTCCTGGCTTCACATGTCTTTTCCTAACATGCTTGAACCATCTAGGCCTTCTTTTATGTATTTTATATGCCATCATAACATAGTCATCTTAGGGCATCCTTTGGACTTGAGCAGATTTGACTAGCCAACACTGAACAGCACAAAATATTATGGGCATGATAGAATTTCCTTCGTCTCAAGATGGGATCCTCTTGTTGCATAGGCTTCCAAGGCACTCCCTTTCGGTTATTGTACTTGAATGTGGTGAGAGATTTCGTCTTTGGTTTCCTTTGTTAGCTCGTATGATAGACTCGTCATTTCTGAAGTTGTCTTGTTTGTTGTCATTCCCATTCTGACTTGGACGTCCAAAGTGCTTCTATGGATGTCAAATCTGCGGTCTAGGTGCTCAACCTGAATCCTTTTGGCAGTAGTGTGCTTCTTTGTAGCCTCCTTTCGATACATTTCTTTGTCTCATCCTCTAGTATAATACCATCTGCCAAATGCATGATCGATGGAACCTTGCTGAATCTTCATAAGCTAATTACTGTCCTTTGCAAAGAGGAAGTCATATCCTCATGGTGCTCAATAAGGATAGGCAAGTCGTCAATATCTCCCCTGGTGCATGCATCGAACTTGTCTGATGGCCTGTTTCTAGTGTATTGCAAAACCTTTTCCTCTGAACACCTCAAAGGATCTATCGTAGCAACGTGTCTCATGTTTTCCCCAATTCGATGAATACTGTGTACTAGTCCTTTGGTCTTTCTCTGTATAGCTTTGTGATATGCCAGTTTAGGTGCACTTTCGTATCATAATGACCACGTTTAAGGTCTGTGAAAATGGTGGAGGAATCCGACTTGGCATCATTCAAAAATGAGTTACCTCTCCAGACTCCAGGAAGCATTGTTCTGCTTCGTTAACTTCCCTGCTCCAGGTGATGCAAAATCAAGTGCACCAGATATCAGAAAAGCAAACTTTCCCGTAATTTTAGAAACATAATCGATGTCAGATAAGGATTATCTGGAAAGCAATCAAGGATTTCTATCAATAATAATCCAAGCCATCCTCGATTAAAAATCTCAGTTAAGGTACCTAATAAAAATCAATTATAAGTGCAGATCTTGCATGTATATGCCTGTTACCTTTCTTACAAGGTTCTATATCTCTCTCTCCCTTGCCATGTGACTGATAGGCAGAGCCCCAATTTAGTCTGCATTTTTTATTTTATATTTGTATGTTGCCTGATGATTTGTATATTACCTTTTTAACTTATATCTTTAGATGTAACTTTGGTAATGATCAGGGAGGAAAAACATGATCCCAAGATATAGTCAATTATAGCACTTTTACCGTAGGAGTGAGTCTCTGATGGTATCTTCTTTGTCTTGTAGTTCAACCTGGAATTCAGATTCAATGGGCTGGACTTAATATGTAATCTAGTTTGTGACTTTGTGTTCACTAGCATTAGCATAACAGTACAGAGGGCTGTAAACGAGCCAAAGCCAGTTCGCCCAGCCCTTGGGGTTTGGCTTGGTCAAAACTCGGCTCAAGCTGGGTTTGACCAAAGTTCGGGCTTGGACTGGATGCTTAGTGAACCAGGTCCAAGCCTTGGGGATTTCAATTCGGCTGGGTTCGGCTCGGTTGAGCTTTTTTTATTTTGGAAGGAATTATGCTGTGCTCCATGGTCTTACTTACAATTTAGATATTGATATTTCAACTTGAAGCATGCTGTGGATTCCTCTTGTTTTAAGTTGGGTGTTATAGTTTTTAAGGTTAAAATATGTGTCAGATAACTCCTGTGAAGATCCAAATCATATAAGGAAAAAGTAGTATCGTCAAGGCTCAGATATGCTCGGGCTCGTCCAAGTCAAACCCTGCTTGGTTAAAGCTTGGCTCATGTTTGGGCATGGCCGGTTTGCCGAACAAGCCAAGTCAAGCTTAGCAAAGCTCGGGCTCAGCTCAACTTGAGTACCCCCTGGAGTAAATATGTGTAATTTTACATCACTAGAGGTACAATCATGAGTTTTATGACAAGTTCTGCAGTTATGAGTTTATGGCGAGTTCTTTTAGAACTTTGTCTCCTTGTGAAAGATCTAGGCTGCTGTGGCACTGTACTAGCTTGATGTCTGGCTTTATGATAATACCTAGTGCTTTGTGTTAGTCCTAAAAGGAAACAGCTAGGATTCTTGATTTGTTATAAAGATTTCTAACTAATGGAGCCATATCATTTCAGTTTGATGCCAAAAAGTGGGCTCTATCTCGTTATGACAATTGTTGATCTTCTGGCAAGAGAACAGCAAAAACTTATATCATCAATCCTTGTTATAGGAGGATCTCTTGGAGTTGCAGGATCCAAAATTGGAATCTATTATGAGAGTGCAACAAAATCGAGCTTTAGAATTCTGGGAAAAGAACTGGGTATTTATTTTTCTTATCTTGTTCAAGTTCTATTTCCTTTTTCTTTTCTCCACCGCCCATTATTAATATACTTTATTTCCTCTCTTGAAATATGATTTGCTCAGCACTCTGGTGTAGCCCTCAAAATAAAGCGTCTGGCACGTGATCCTGAGACATTTATGTGGGCTGTTGGTGTTGCTCAAAGTCGATGCATAAACATGCAGATGAGGGTTGGCGCCCTTGTTCAAGATGCAAATATGTTGGTTCCTTATGCTGGTGAGTTAGATGCCTGCAATGAGATTTACGCCTCACTGTTCTGGCTATGGACTATTTTCTTAAGAAGCATGCAATTTGAAGGATAATATTTATTTTGGGACCAATATACAAAACATAATGTGGCATCCTTTGTATTATGTTATTTTGCAGGATTAATGATTACAACAATAGTAACAACTCCCAATGCGGGTCCCGTTTTCATGGGGCCTGGGGAGATCCAGATGTAAGCAGCCTTACCCCTACGCACATGACTGCATATAGAGAGACTGTTTCTTGTAGGATTAATGATTGTTTAATTTAATTGATCTAATCCGCATTACACGGATTTAGATAGGAGAGCAGTACATGGGGTGTGTACAAAAGTCGGACTTGCCCATACCTTTTGTTGTCGTTGTTGTTGAGATTTACGTATATTATAGGCCTAATTTGAAGTGTCAAATGTCATACCTAAGGCTGAGCCCTTAGCATGCGGTTCTTGGCTTATGCTGTATCCTGAGTTGAGTCAAAAGAGCAAGTACCTGTGCTTCTATCTCTGACAAAACATGGATGGGTGGGGATACACTATTTACAATTATGAGCTTCCATTGACTTGAAGATTGATAGCATGGGGCTTGTGACATGGATAATCATAGCAGAATCAAGAGTCAAAGTAACATAGGGTATATCACTTATGCTGCATCATCAGCACAGTCAAATGGAGCAGATATCTGTTCTTTTGTCTCCAACAAAACCTGTATGAGTGGGGATACATCATTTATAGTTCTAGCTTCCATTGCTTGAGGAATGACGTTGAGGGCATCCGTCACCCAATGGAGTTCAATTCTCTGCAGATGTGGCATACTAAGCTGCTTCTCCGCCTGCTTCTTCTGCTAGGTGAGGACCTATGTTGTTGAGGTTGCAAAAAGAAACAAGTCCAGCCTTATAGTGCAATTAGATGAAAGGGGGTGGCGGGTGGGAGTGTATATTTGCTTTTATTGACCTCATAAACTATCCCAAAAAGGCCATTTTGTTCTGTTGGACTCTGCCACAGGTATAATTTACTTGAATGATTGGCGAGGAAGATTGATGAAGCATCTCTTTCTGTGTGTGTGTGCCTTGTATCTGTGCATTTAGAATTCCAAATTAAGGGGGAGGCTGACAAACTGTACTTATGGAAGTATGGAACAGAGCTCATAGGTGCACATAACTCATAAGTAGTTCTAATGTTTCTGGCCTTTAAAGTCTAGTTATGCCTAGATATTCGGTTGGAAGAGGAAATAGGTACAACAACAATAACAACAACTCCCACCAATGTGGGTTCCGCTTTCGCGGGGTCTAGGGAGATCCAGATGTAGGCAACCTTATCTTGACCGGCAATCCTGCTTGTAGAGGGGTTGATTTCAAGAGACCTATAAAAATTAGATTTTGTGAAAGCATAATATAGAGGAAGGATTTTGTGAAAACATTTTATGGGGAAAAACTAAGGATAAGTGGCAGGGAACGAATTAAGAAATACGAAAAAGTCGAAAAAAATCAGGTGGCAGTAACTATGTAACCATAAGTGCAACAGGGCAAATAAAGGGAGATACTGTACCTTAACAAACAGAGATAGGCAAATAATGTCTCCTCCCAGATGCATAAACTACTTGCATGCAAACATAACATACAAAAAACCATAACCAAACTCACTCTACTGCAACCGAGTGACTGACTATGAGGCTAACTCTCTGCGATCTAAGATCTTAATCCTATTCCGCCATAGTGTCCTATCTTGAGCCATGTCATCCGTTAACCCTACAACTTTCAAGTCCTCTCTAATCATCTCGTCTAAACTCTTCTTTGGATGTCCCTTTCCTTTTTTACCCTTTGGGATGTTAATACTCTCACATTTCCTTACTGGAGCGTCCTCATTCCTTCTTTTCACATGCCAAACCACCTGAGTTTTATTTATCTTAGCTTATCTTCAATGGGGGCCACTTTAATTAAGTTTCTGATCACCTCATTACTAATTCTATCTATTCTCGTATAACCACACATCCATCTAATCGTCCTCATCTCTGCTACCATTAACCTTTGGACCTGAGTCTTCTTTAAAGGCCAACACTCTTATCCATATAACACAGCAGGTCTAACTACCATATGATAAACTTTGTCTTTTAGTCTTGAAGGCATTTCTCTTATCGCACAGCATACCTGAAGCATACTTTCATTTTTGCCCGCATACTTTTATGCGATGGCTCATGTCTTCGTCAATGTCTCCTTCATGATGAATGATCGAGCCTAGATATTTAAACTTTTTGACCTTTGGTATCTGCATCCCCTCAATGGTGACTACTCCCCTCTCATCTTCCCTTCCACTGAAACAACAATGAAGGTATTCAATCTTCGATCTACTAATTCTAAAGCCTCTAGACTTTAGTGTATGTCTCTATCGCTCCAGTTTACCATTAACTCCCTCCACGGTCTTATCAACAAGAACAATGTCATCTGCGAAGAACATACACCAGGGTAACTCATCTTGAATCCCTCTTGTAAGTTCATCCATGACTAGAGTGAAAAGAAAAGGGTTTAAAGCGGAACCCTGATGCAGGCCCATACCAACATAGAAGTTGTTGGTAATCCCTCATAGCGTCCTAACACTCGTCCTACCTCCCTTATACATGTCCTTAATAAGTTGAGTATATACCGGAGACACTTCTTTCTTTTCCAAGCATCCCCATAACACTTCACGCGGGATTCTATCATATGCCTTTTCTAGGTCAATGAACACCATATGAAGATCTATATTTCTATTTCTGTACAATTCCATGAGCCTTCTAAAGAGGTAAATCGCCTCTGAGGTCGACCTGCTAGGCATAAAACTAAATTGGTTCTCTATTATCAAGATATCCTTCTGTAACGTTTTCACAATCACCCTCTCCCACAACTTTATACCCCTATAATTATTATAATCCTGAATATCACCTTTGTTCTTATACAATGGGGTGACTGTATTAAACCTCCATTCTCTCGGCATCTTAGCAGTCCTAAACATGGATTCAAAATGTGGCCGAACTGCGACGAAACGGCCGCATTGGAAAGGTTTTGGAGTTGAGCGATCCGCGTTTTCATGCGGCGATAGCCACGATATGGAACGCGATTGCCGTTTTAGAGCAATTTTGCCGTACCGCTACTGAAACCGAAATTGCGACCGAAATCGCATTTTGAATCCTTGGTCCTAAAAATAACATTGAAAAGCTCTGCTGGCCACTTCAATCGCTCTTCACCCAAATACTTCCACACTTTCATCGGAATCTGATCTGGTCCCTCTATCTTTCCATTTGCCTTTTTTCTTAGGGACTCTTTAATCTTGTCCTTACTGATAGGTTCACAAATACGAGGATCAAGTTGACTCGCACTACTCTCTCTACTCCTACTTTGAAAATCTTCCATCATTTCACCATTTAGGAGTTTAGACAAATACATCTACCATCTCTGCTTGATTTCTGCATCCTCACATAGTACCATACCATTTTCATCTTTGATGCACCTCACGAGACCTAAATCCCTTGTTCTTCTTTCCCTAGCCCTCGTTAGTTTAAAGACTTCTTTCTCATCTTCCTTGGTCTCCAGTCTTTGATATAACCTATCATAAGTCATGCTCTTAGCTACAACAACAGCTTTCTTGGCTACCTTTTTTGCTGCTTTATATCTAACTCTACTAATTTCTTTCTCTTCATCCGTTCCGCTGTTTGTGAAAGTGGCGTATGCTTCTTTTTTCTCTTTGACTTTCTCCTTTACCTCGTTCCATTACCAGGCTCCCTTCATTTTGTTGTCCCCTCTTCTAGATGTACCAAGGATTTCCTTAGCTGACCTTCGAATACATTTTGCCATTGTCTCCCACATTGTATTTGCCTCCTCTGCCTTCTTCCAAACTCCTTCACCAGAAATCCTCTCTGCTAACTTCATAACGTTCTCCCTAGTAAGATTTCAGTACTTAATTCTAGGCTCTCCAGTACTCATCCTCTTCCATTTTGAACCTTTGAGCTCTACATCCAACATTAGTAATCTATGTTGAGTTCCTAAATACTCACTTGGTATCACCTTACAATCATTACATAATCTTCTACTATCTGCCCTAATCACAAAGTAATCAATTTGAGTCTTTAAGGGACCACTCCTAAAGGTCACCAAGTGGTTCTCCTTCTTCTTAAAGAAGGAGTTTGCTACCAACAATTCATAGGCGATCGCAAAGTCCAGGATGGAAACCCCTCCGTTGTTTCTCTCCCCAAAACCGAAACCTCCGTGAGCCTTCGGCCTCAATATGTCCATTAAAGTCTCCTCCTACGAAAAGTTTCTCGCTCCAAGGTACGTCCTGAATGACTCTATCCAAATCCTCCCAAAATTGTTTCTTAATATCGTCCGGCAAACCTATTTGAGGTGCATAAACACTAACCATATCAAGGATTTCCGACCCCACTACCACCTTAATGGCCATAATCGGATCATTTTTACGCCTCACTTCAACAGCAAAGTCGACCAACTCCTTATTAACCAAAATACCAACTCCATTTCTCGCCTTACTTGAACCCGAATACCACAACTTAAACCCATCAATTTCTCTAGCTTTAGCCCCCACCCACTTAGTCTCTTGCACATGCTATGCTGATCCTACGCCTATGCAAAGAATTAACTAATTCTATAGACTTACCAGTAAGTGACCCAATATTCCAAGACGCTAGGCACACCTGCCGAAGCCCTACACCCCTCCTACCCCCATTTTCCCCCGGAGGACAAGTTGACGTGACTACATTGCTCGCCACTAGCTTAAGCAACCAATATTAACCCCAACGACACTAATAATAGATACTACTGCTAATAATAAACTGAGTTTGCACTCAACAATAATGAGGGATTAAACAATCAAAACACACCAAAAGAATAATTGGGTGGGCCCAACTAATAGGAAAGGGACAAAGTATTGAAACCAAAAGGCAAAGAGACGCTACCTAGAAACACAAAATTAGTTAACAAGACTACTAATTCACTTGGCAAGAAAACAACTAGTCAAAAGGATGAATGAGCAAATACAATGAGCCACTAGCCCTCCTTAATAACACTGGTAACAAAATAACGGGCGTAAATAATATAATACGCAAAAGGAAATCAATACTAAGGCTTAACTAACTGAATAAATTACCGTAAAATACAAACAACAACAACCACAATAACAACAACAATAATAATAGTAATACTAGGGTAACACTAACAATACTACTATTAGTTAAGGCTTAACTAACTAAATAAATAAATAACAGAATAAATAGAATAACTAGATAAATAAATAAACACTAGAACCAATGCAACTATTAAGGAAGAGGAAATAGGTACTATGGACTTAATGACGTAGTGCCCCGAACAAGACAATAATCTCCTGCACCATGCATTTCTAAACACTAGATTCTGTTGCTATACAATTGCTAAACATGGATGCCAGTGTCATACTTGGCCATTTTCTAAAAATTCTCGGTATAGTCTAGAATAAAATTGTCTAGTGTTTTAGGTACAGTGCAATGGAGTCGTGGTGCACAGATGCAACTGTTTAATAGATAACTAGTTAACTGCGACTATGAAGCATATGATGCCTATGACCTTATGAAGAGAAAAACTAGCCCATTTGTTCATTAGAACTCTTGTGCAGATTACAGTGATGAGGATCATGGATCACACTGGTAGCAGATTGTGGTTTTGGAATTTAGTTGGCTACTTCAGTATAAAATTTTAGTCTTGTTTTTGCTTTTGGAGTGGGTTTGTTTATGGCCTTGTTTGGCACATAGCTGTGAGCTGTTAGCTGTTTGAATTAACTGTTTGTAATAGCTGTTTGAATTAGTTGTTTTTAGAAAAAGTGTTCGGTAAAACTAGCTGTTTCTAAAAAATACATTTGTAGAATTTCATTTATGCCCTTGTCTATAAATTCCTTTTTAATAGCATGTGGCGTAATTTTTCCAAACTTGTGGACATTTGTGTCATTTATACAAAAAACTATTACCAAGAGGATAATGGGAATAACTTTTTCAAAAAGAGCTTTTTGGAGTCAAACAACTATTTGCCAAACACCTTTGGCTGTTTGACTTGGTTGAAACAACTAACATCCTCCCAAACGGCTATTTTTGCCCAAACAACTGTTGTTACCAAACTCCCCCTATGTTGTTTTGAATCACCTTGAAGGTGAGCATAGATCGCTGAGGTTTGGTTGTTGTCATAACTATGAGTGCTAAGCAACTCTTCCAATGGTTCATGAAAGAACCATTCTGTTTTAGTTCCATGTAGTCATCTCGATAATATAGAGCCTTCAAGGTGAGTTCAATTTGTTCTCGATCAGCAGCAAACCACTGAACATCGTGAAATAAGATTTTTACTTTCTGTTTTTCTTTGGTTCAAGCACTTTGTTGTGTTGCTGTGGTGCTTATGTTTGATCAACTTAGGAACATGTTATGTTTCTCTAGTGTCATTTGAGATGTGTGAATCAATTTGTTGCAGACATGTTAAACCATTCTTTTCAACCAAATTGCTTTTTTCACTGGCGTTTCAAGGATCGGATGCTTGAAGTTATGATTAATGCTGGACAAAGGATTGAGAAAGGAGAGGAGGTAAGGACTCATAACATTTTGTTAGTGCACGTTTGAAGCTCATCTTGTTGTGCAATGAAGGGGAAAAAAGGGCCGTCTTACTAATTCAAATTGTTCTTTTCGTGATGCTAGTAGAGCTTTAGCAGTTCCTTTTCACTGTAGAATCCATTTCAGAATTTATTTGAGATATTAACTGGAGTGCATATTATGAAGTTTGCAACACCAACTACTTTTAAAGGAAAATTAAGTCTTCTGTCCTTCCCCCCCTTCCTTTCCTTCATCTCTCTCATCTTGTCTAGAGGTTTTGTAAGGACCTGAGGACTTTTTGTTGTTGTGAGGAGCTTTACTATAATAATTCGGCTTTTTGAGTGTGAAAATCATACATATATGTGAGTGTTCTATATTCAACTTTTTCCTTGCATTTCTCTGACTCACATTCAAGCTGCTTTTGTCCACTGCGTCATTTATTTTTTTGGGGGGGGGGTTGTGGAGGGGGAAATAAGGAAACCAAACTTTCATCATCTCTTGTCCTGCATGTTATGTTTGTGAATCATAAAGCTTGGAAGTCTCCCTTATCAGGTATAAGGCTCCGGACAGTATGTTTCGGAAACCAAACAAGAGCAGTCTAACCTTGCCCCGTTGCAGAAGGCACTCCTGGTTCCAGTTAGTTTAATATGAAAAAAGATCAGAGTGCTTGTGAATCCTTTTTGAATGGAGGGGGTAGGATCTTTTTAAATTTTTACCCCTCTCTCTCTGACACACACACATACACAGGCTCTTGAGCTCTGACGCACGCACACATATCAAGACCACAATCCAGAGAGGGTTTAGTCTGCTTTTGAAACACAACTCGAAGCTTCTAGAGAGGAACTTTTTTTTTGTGTTTTTTGTTGGAACCTCAACTTCAACTTGCTAACAGAAGTTATTTATTATTTCTTTTTTATTACTTTTCAATAGAAACAACTATCTTCTAAAGAAGTAGGGAGTTTGACAATAAGAATGGAAGTTAAAATGCAAGAACAAGAGGAGCATGAGGACTAGAGAAGACTTGCCACAAAGGCTTGGTTAAAACTCAATCCTTTGATCCGGAATACAAGAACCTCCATTGCCTAAATCATGCTTACGCCACCAACCCCTCTAAAAGCAAGGCCACCAAAGGATTGAACAAAGAAGCCATTCTCACAGTTAGTATCTTTCAAAGGACAAACAGACAGATTTTAGATAGAAACAAAATTCTAGACATAGAGATTGTAAGAGAGTCACTAGATTTTATTTATTCCTTTAGGAAATTTCAACTTGAATTTTCATGCTTGCAAAGAAAGGGTACAAGCCTAGTTATATGATTCAGTAGGCTGGTCCTGGTAGAATTTATTAGGTTTCCAAGTGGGGTAAAATACACAAGGTAGTCACATCCTTAACTTGATCCTTTCTTCGTCAACTACTTGGTGATGCAGGCAGATATCATGGAAAATATACTCCAGAAGAAATGGGAAATTTAGATTTTAGGAATTTGTATTTAGGACGACGTTGTCTTTTAGTTATTTTCTTCTATCATTTAGCTAGCAAGTAATATCCTTTTGATTACATTATCATTTTAGTTTCCTTATTGTTTTAGGTTGTACTTTTCTTTTTAAACTCCTGAATATGCTTTAGGGAGGCAGACTTGAATAGAATAGAATTGAATTATTGAGTGTTTGAAAGTTCTTGTGTGAATTTTCCTAGTGTAGGAATTCCTACATCACTTGGTAAACATCATTGGAACTGAATTGATCACAAGGTTTTGAGTAACTCAAGAATCTGTTTTCAGTAAGTCCAACAAGGTGCAATCTTATCTCACGATATCAAGCGAGCAAGCAAGCAAGTAATTGATAAAGCATAACACTTGAGCTGCTTGTCTGCTAGCTTGTTTGTTTCTCATCGTAACAAAATAAGCTCCTTCCTTGACATGGACAAGCTTCCGATTCTTAGGTGTGTTCTTTCCTTATCCAATCAAGCAAGTGGATAGCCTCGGCAACCAAAAGCAGAGGAATCCTCCCCCTTTCTCCCCAATTTGTTCAAACCTGAAAGAAATAAATCAAATCAAATCATGCCTTCCAGCACAAGTCTCTAATCCTTTGGTGGCTGCATCATTCTTGGGCATATTTCAAATGAAAGTAGGCACCCAAGTTACTAGAGACAACTGATATGTCCCATTTGCCCTACAACTTAAGTTACAAGCATGAAGAAGGCAGTTGAAACAGAGCTTCACTGCCAGCGGGTTAGCTTCAAAATCAGTAGCTCGTTCTGGCCGTTTTGTGATGTCTTGGCCATGCAATCTACTCCGCAAGAAACTTTAAGGTGTCCTGTTTCATTTCCAAAGGACAGATCTCAAAATCTTTGGCTCTTAGATCACAGTACATGAATGGACACAAGTGAGCACATTGCCAAGCGTTCTGCGCAGTCTGGTAGACTTGTTCCATTCTTAATTCTTGTGATGATCGCTATCAAAATGGTATGCCTGAGGATGCTAGGAAGATAGGTCATACACCAAGGCGTGTCCATATTCATGGTTGGTTAGATCATGTGAAATTGGACATGATGGAGCTCATACCTACGTCAGCCTTTCTTGTACCAATGGTGGGGAAGGTTGATGCTGACACCTAATTAATTTTGCTCACAGAGGAAAAACAATGGCTTTTGCAATTAGATAAACTTGTAAAGTAATGTCAACTATGATTTTTATGTGCTTGGGAATTTTCCCACTTATATAGGTTGATTTTTATTTGCTTGTAAAAGTCCTTAGAAAACCTGTGCTGTGTGATTGTAAGATTGTTTGCCTTTATATGCAATGAAATGCTTTTCTTATCTTTAAAAACCCATGCTAGAAAAACTACTTCTTAGTATGCCTTAAAAGTAAAACAACGCCTAATGTAGGCTCTGCACCTTTACCTCCAGAAACTTTGCCATAAGTCATGTCCTTCCTAAGTTGCAAATGTTTCATTTCTTGTCCAATTGCCTCATGTCCTTCATTCTGCTTCATATTAACCACACATTCATCTAATCATCTTCATCCCTTCTGCAACCATCAAGCCTTGCACTTGTGTCTTCCTTTTGACCCACAATCAAAGCCGCATATGGCCGGTCTGACTATATGGTTTAAAGCTCTTGTAAACACATACTCAGAGTAAACCAGGAAGGTGAGAGGAGTGACATGTGAAGGTAAAGGGTTCCTGGGTAAAGATTATGTGGGATACGATTGGTAAGAATGTTTCAGGAGCCTTAGAAATTACCATACATTTTGGTCATTATATTATGGTTAGCACCATGGATTTAAAATGTGGCCATTCCATAAACAACCGCATTGGATAGGTTTTCAAGTTGAGTGAACCACATCATCACCCTGGATAATATGTGGTTGCCACATTAGAGCGATTTTGTAATACTGTGACTGAAACCACCACCACATTTTGAATCCTTGGACTTAGTGCTGACAAAAATTCAGGTCCAGGTCAATTTAGGTGTCGGCAAATTGAACATTTGAGCAGAACCCCATACCCGAATCCTATTTGAATTATCTATTCGGATATCCTCACTAGACTTGGACCTGAAGTTGAATGTCCAAGTGTCCAAAATTTTTAATTTAACTTTTGGAATTTTTGACCAAAATTATATTTATGGACAACCCGTATTTTCGACATTTAGATTGGTTTTCTGAATTTTGTGTCTGAACTTTTGGAGATCTTAGACCAAATCGTACCTGAACCTGATTTTGGAGATTCTAGACCAAATTGTGCCTAAATCCGATTGTTCAATGTCTGAATCTGATTATCCTATTGTTGTGTTATAAATGTACCGCAAGTGCACGGTGCCGACTGCAGC
>JACYFF010002017.1:1965686-2000240 GCA_017589665.1 Selenicereus undatus | reverse complement strand
AAGAAGTAAAAATCAGGCCTAAAAGCATGTAAAATATAGGTTTATCACCTATTGCCTTAATTTGTTTGAACCCGAGTGATCATGAATTCGGACCATTTGGAACTAGATTGTTAGACCCAAACCTGACCTGATTTTCAATTCGGGTATGACTGAGTCCTAATTTTGAATTTGGAAGGAAATTTTTTAACTGGACCCTGTTTTCCTGGGTGGAGAAATTTGGGTGATTGGACTGGGCGGATTATTGCGAGGGACCCTAACTATGAATCTGTGATGGTCAATCCTCAAGCCTGACTATACTTTATACGTAATCGCCTCAAACACACTGAAGCGCAGCATCGAGGGAGCTGCTGCCTAGGCACATGCCTTGGTGCCCTGCGTAGACCACTCAGCCTGTTCTGCCTTACTGAATTTGACTCAAATTCAAGAAAACTAAGTTATCACTAATTCACTATAAGCTTAGTTGAACATCCTTTATCCCTGGATTCAGAGTTAATTGCCTGATAAGATCAATTAATTGATGTTAGTTTCACATCTAGTATTTTAAACACTAGATCTGGGGATTGGAAGGTCAGTTGGCAGAACTCAACGTTGGAAGTTGTCGGCTTTTGTCCGGCCAAAGCGCTCAACTGGTGAGTTTCTGAGCATCAGAAATGGTGGTCTGCTAGTGGTTGCCAGCGATTTTGAAGCATTGAGCATTGGGTATGAGGACAATGAAGACTTCTGAATTCTTGTATGATTATTCTCTCTTAGATGTTTAGTTATTAGCTTATCCCTTGTTATTTGTTGCCTTTTCTCTATTATGTTGGCCGCCTTTTTGGGGGGGTGGGTCTTTCTTTGTTTCTCTTTTTTTCTCTCCCCTTTTTTTGTTTGATTTTTCCTTTTTTGGGGGCAGGTGGTTGTAGGAGCTTCCTCATCCTCGTCTCTCCTCCTCTAGTCTCTTTTGATAGGGAGTTGCTTTTTGGGGGTGATGTGATGGTAAGGCGGGGCACCCCCCTCCCTGACCTTGGTTTGTTTTTCCTCAGTATGTCTGGACCATAATACTGTGATTTTTCCTCATATAAATTGCTATTGAGAGTGTATAATAACAGGATTTTTGGTTTTTAACTTGAATGATAATTAAAAATTTCCTAGATGATACATTACTCTTATATTATGGCAGATATGTAGCTTCTTAGTAGAAAATACGTTTTCCAAGATTATTAATTCATTTTTACAGAAGTTCCCTTTACATATGATGATGCTTCTTTGTTCGCCTTGCAATCCTGCTTTTCCTTTCCATTTATACAGTGTACATATGACCTCCTTGCTGATTCATTTTGGAGTCTATCCTTCAGTTTGAATATTTTTTAAGATTGGGGGAGTACATATTTTGTGTATCTTTGCAGATGACTGTCAATTACATAAGTGGACAGAGCCATGTGCTTATGCAGAGATATGGATTCTCCTCGCCTGTGGTAATCTATGGGTTGTACACTCATTTGTTATCTGTTCATTCCTTTTATTTTGTTAACTTCCCCTAAGGAAGCCTAGTATCTATTTTCATTTACCAAAAGGAGCTGCATGTTTTACCTCATGCAACAGGAAATATAGAACTGTAAGTTAATTAATCACATCATGAGTAACTTGATTTTGCTATCTTTCTATAGAACTGAGAGAATTTGATACAAACAGTGTAATTCTGGTCTTCACACATAGAGGGGATTAACAAACACACATATTTGCTACAAACAAAAACACGAAGTTTTCAGGGCAAACACAACTATATCTATCGCTGATGCCATGACCTAATTAGATCAATAATTGTAGTTTCCGGTGGCTGGGTTCAAGTATAATTCCATAATTTGGTTTTTATGCATTTATGAATATGAAACCTGTATTGAAACTGGAATCTAGTATCACATATTTTCAGCCTCCCAGGCTGAATCCTAAGAAGCACTCAAACTCTCCACGGCTGCACGTATCCCTGTCCAATATGTGTCGGATATCGAAATACTTGGACACTCTCAAATGCATGCCGAATATACAGGTGGCTTAAAAAAACCGGATTTTGTTAGCGATAGTTGTAATATATGACAACAACAACAACTCCCAGTGTGGGTCCCGCTTTCGCGGGGTCTGGGGAGATCCAGATGTAAGCAACCTTACCTCTACCAGCATTTCTGCCCATAGAGAGGCTGATTCCAAAAGACCCACAAAAATCCTATTTTGAGAAAACATTTTGTAGATGAAAGGTTTTGGAAAAACATTTTAAGGTGGAAGCGAAAGGTAATTATCAAGGAATGAGTTAAGAAATACGAAAAACAACAAAAAAGAAAAAGAAAAAATCAGGCGGTAGTAACTATGAGACCATAAGTGCATCAAAGCAGAGGGAGGAACTGTATCTTAACAATCAGAAGTAGGCAAATAATGTCTCTTCTCAGATGCAAGAACTATCTGTATGCAAACAAAACTTACGAGGAAACCGCAATCAGACTCATTCTACTGCAACCGAGTGACCCACTACGAGGCTAACTCTCTGCGCTCTAAGATCTTAATCCTATCCCGCTAAAGTCTCATATCCTGAGTCATGTCCTCTGTTAACCCTACAACTCTCAAGTCCTCTCTAATAACTTCTTCCAAACTCTTCTTTGGTCTTCCCCTCCCTTTTTTACCTCTTGGGACGTTAATCCCCTTCTTTTCACATGGCCAAACCACTTGAGTCTTCTCTCAGCTTATCTTTGATGGGGGTCACTTTAATTAAGTCTCTGATCACTCCATTACCAATTCTATCCATTCTCGTGTAACTACACATCCATCTAATCATCCTCATCTCTGCCACCATTAGCCTTTGAACCTGAGTCTTCTTTATAGGCCAACACTCCGATCCATATAACACAGCAGGTCGAATTACCATATGATAAACTTTGGCTTTTAGACCTATAGGCATTCTCTTATCGCATAGCATTTCTGAAGCATACTTCCATTTTTGTCAGCCCACTTTTATGCGATGGCTAATAGCTTCGTCAATGTCCCTTCATGATGAATGATCGAACCTAGATATTTAAACTTCTCGACCTTTGGTATCTGCATTTTCTCAAAGGTAACTTCCCCCCTCACATCTACCCTTCCACTAAAACAGCAATGAAGGTATTCAGTCTTCGATCTATTAATTCTAAAGCCTCTAGACTCTAGTGTATGCCTCTACCGCTCCAATTTTCTATTAACACCCTCCCTGGTCACATCAACAAGAACAATGTTGTCTGCAAATCACATACACCATTAACACCATAATGTATGCACATTTTTTAATCACATACACCATTAACACCATAATGTATGCACATTTTTTAATTATTCCCATCCAAACATGACCTCTCCAAGGTTAAAGATGCAGAACAAGTTATAAACACATGATTACCTATGTAATAAATAGATATTTTATCATCACTTCCTGTCCCTTATAAATGTCATATCCTAATTTATTTTTTTGGGGGGGAAAACACGTGTCCAAGTGTCACTATTGCATCGTGTCCATGCTTCTTACGTTGAATCACTTGCGTTTTTCCCTCTGCTTTGTTGAACTGCTTTCTTTTCTTTGTTGCCCTTTTTAAGAAAAAGGAAACACAAAACAAGAGGGAAAAGAAGCGATGGTAAGATTGGTCTTGAGCTATTAGACAATGTTTCCCCTTTAAAAACTTGTCATGGACTGCTTCAAACACATGCTGAAGTAGTGTTGGTGTTCCATTACTCTCAATATATGGGTCATGGACTCTGCAGTACCTAGCATGTTGAAGTCTCAGTGCTTAACAATATTGAACGTAGATGATTGCAAGCTTCGAGTCATTCTATGAAGGTTTCAGTATGTTCATTGTTTATCATAAGAAGCCCTTTAGTGTTTTTTGTAGAGGAAAATAAATTTTGCTTTAGTCGACAGTATAATTTTTCCTTCCTATTTATTTTCATTTATGATTATCACTTTTCTAATGTTTCAACCTTTTCTCCCAGAACCCTTGGGATGTAATCTCATTTTCTGGCGAGTCTCGAATTCATCTGGATACATTCTTGTCTGTCTTCAATATCAGTGGTTTTCCCGAAGAATACTATCATAACAGTAAGATCTAAATCTTATGGAAGTATCATCATGCTTTGCACATTTTCAACTTCTGCAAGTTCATTTATTCTCTTTTTCATTCTAAAACAGGTCAATTAGCAACTGGAGGAGATAATTTTGTTGACGGAGCAGTTATTGCTGCAGCCAGGACATTGCCCACTTGGTCAAATGGAGATGTGCCTTCAATCCCAAGTGTGGAAAGAAAGGCTGCAAAGGAGTTGCAGAAGCAATGCGAAGAGATCCTTGCCAAATATCCTACAACTTCTGAGCAGGATCAACAGATCCTAGGTAATTTCTATTGCAATTACCTTACAACCCTTCATATTATGCTCGAAACAAATTGATGCTGAGCTTTAATTAGCTACTGGACCTGCAGATGTTGGTTTTAGTTAGAAAGGGTCTATTCGTGCAATGTACCATTGAGAAGCTTTAGTTAATGTTTTATTCCTGTTCGTCACATCTAGTTTCACAAGTTGAGTATTTCAGGTCCTAAGACATCGACCTATGTTTCTTGAACTTGCTAGTAGTGTTTAGAACAAGTATCATTTCCAGAGGTGTTCTCGGCTGTTTTCCATTTCCAGAGGTGTTCTCAGCTGTTTTCTGAAAATATTGTGTTTTCATCCTAAAGTGATATGTCAGGGGTATCTATCTACATCAGAATTTTGAGTATTGAAATTGGTACTTCAGGCAAAATGGAGGGCCCATCAATGGTGCCATCCTTGAGTCTGTTCTAATGCTTGAATACTGACAAAATTTGCCGCAGCCAGGCAAAATAAATCCAACGATAGTTCAGTGTCCAAGGGCATCCTAGGCCATGGTCTTGCATGAACTCAGCCAGACTCCAGTTGCTTAGAAATCATGTGACCTTGAAAGAAATGGAAATTTTGTAATCAAGATTTGAAAATGGACTCCTGGAAGTGAAAACAACTCCTCCTAGTGTGGATCTTGCTTGCGCAGGGTTTGGGGAGATCCAGATTAAGCGGACTTAACTTTGTAGGTATTAGTATCCACAAAGAAGCCAATTCTAATAGACCTACAGAAGATTTGAGAAAACAATTGGAGTTTTTAAAAATCTTTTCATATAGAACGGAGGCCAAACAAACCGCAAAGAGTCCTAGAAGTGAAAAATATCTAAATTTTGAAACCTCATATAGCTGCACAGTATTAGCGCTGTTCAGTGGAAAGTAATTATCGGATCGAGCAAGCATCATGAAATTTGCTTCTTTTTCCTTGTCAGATTCAGTTACCTTCAAGTCAATGCCAATGTCAAATACAACTCAAGGATAGGTTGTTTTGAGGTTCTTTCATACTCTCTTGCTTATGGCACAAGCTGTACACCTGTGAATCACACCGGTAACGATCCCCCAAGGAGCAAGATTGCACTGCATGGCAGTTGTTAGAACACTGCCTTGTGTTTGATGCAGAAGACTCATAGTAGTTAAAGAAACTAATTTAATTTGTCACACAATAATAGAATGCCACGCACCTGATGAACCCAGCAGAGAAGAGTAGACCATAGTGTGCTTAATGTGTGTTTGTGACCTTTGCTTTTCCGACTCTTCATTCCATTTAAAGTACGTGTCTTGTCCCTCCAGTACTCAACTCTAAAAATTCGCGTTAACATGGCTCTTGATTTAATGCTGAAAACACGCAAAAGTTGAGAAAAGTGCTGAAATGTCACAAGTAAATCTGTGCTGGGTACTCATGTGAGCACAGTAATACTGTTCCTGTAGCAGTTATGAGGCTTGGACGAGGTAATGTAAATACTCAATGAATTGATTAGCACATCATCACATCAAATTAGATAAACAAAATGGTTGCGGTTTGTTTTTGCTTTTTTGGCCCTTTGACCAGGTGAGCACACATGAAAGATTACCTGCCCTGAATTGTCTGGTTCTGGGATTTATTCTTGCCCATTGATTGCTATCGCCTTCCACATTTCTCCATACGGGAAGCTTGATTTGGGAGGTTCAAACTATGACCTCTTTACTTGGTGTTGCCTTATTGGTGCTAGGGAGGCACATGCTGCAGGGAATCATATGCCCACACTTGCTTTTGACATTCTGCTTTCCTTTCTCTCATACATTCTGTAGCCATGACCCTTATATTTGCATGGAATTTCTGACTGTGTGACTGGAATTAGTGAAATGAAAGGGGACAAAACAGTCAGATTCATCTTAATAGTGCTTGAAGAGTGGGACAATAGAATGTTTACACTCGATATCCCATTCCTATCTTTTGATTCTGGGATTCAATCCGACTGACTTAGTTTACAAACAACAGATTCTACTCCAGATGCTCCGAGAACACTGGAAGCTGCAATCAGGTATGTACCAATATCGTTGTAATTCTTGAAAAACTTATCAAGTGCACAATATTATTTCTGAATGTTGCAGTAAAATGCACTGTTGTCAAATGTTACAGGTATCGGTTGCACAGGAAATTGTTTATTGAGAAAGTCATTGAAACATTGTGGATCTATCAGGAAAAGATTTTGTTCTAGGCAAGAGTCTAGTCTTTGCAAGATCAGATTGGAATTTTGGCTCACTTTTGGCTGTAGAGGTTTCATACTAGCCACTAGGGCTTTGGTTATAAATTTTAGCTGAATCGCACGGGTGGGTTTGTAATCTGCAAAATCTGTAGTTTTTGTCCAGTGTAAGATGCTTGTATGTACAGTGCAAAATGAATAGGCTTTGTTTCTCTCATTGTGCAATCTTCAATGGAGACAGGATCTGAACTCAAGTAGCAAGACGAATTTTCGCAATTCTGTTAGATTCTCCTAAAAAGCAGTGTTCCTGTCGCAGCACTGAAGTCTTCTAGTTTGCATCCAATGTAGCAGCTGACCCTTTTTTTTTTGGTTGTCTCCCCCCCCCCCCCCCCCCCCGGAAATAATATCCATTGCTTCAAAATGGGAATAATTACGGCTACTCTCAGATATTCCCAGGGTCATTCATGCCATGAGACCCTCTAAACAAGACTAGTTAGGACATCATCGCCCACTAGATTTTGAAGTTTGTTACAGACAATAGATTTAATGCTATGGACAATGAAATTACTTGACTTGCTGTCTAAATTTTATGAGATTCCTTGTCCACCATATACGGAGAATTGGTGCACTCAGGGCACACCTTAGAGCCTTAGCCTCCATAGTTTTCCCCTTGACTGTCTATGTGAAACCACCTCAATTAATGCTTTAACCTCCAACCTTTGCCTTGCATACCTGGCCACTGTAATATATCAGTCTAGACTTGATGACTAACAGCACGTTTAAAGAATAGGTGACCCGTGCCCACATAAGGCACATACACCAATTGTCCATGCACAAGCTGAGCCTATCTTTCTTCAGTAAGAATTCTACCGTAGGCAGCCAGCCAAGCAATATAAGAGTGCGTTGGTATAACGGTGGAATCGGCCAACCAATATAAGAGTGCCTTGGCATAACGAGTGGAATCCCAAATGGTTTTGCTTCACCATCATCTTCTACCGTGTTCTCAACTTGTGAAACATTTGCCCAGTTGAAAACTTCCCTCTGTCAACACAATCTGCCATGATCTATTTGGTGGTATTTACATCACCACAATGAACCAGTAGTTCGTCCTTGACTCTGATTATATTTCTCCACATCTGTGAATCATTTGTGCTTGCTTTACCCTGGCAAAACATCCCGTCTTTTGATATAATTTCTCTGCATCCAAACTCTCCAATCTCCCCCTTGGTTATAAATGATCGTCCAAATAAGTCTCACCATCAAAGCTTTTTTCCAGCTTAACATTTCTTTGAAGTTTAATCCTCCTCCATTGTAATTCCTACAAATTGTGTCCCACCGAATAAGGGCCAGTGCTTCCCCATTAGGCCTAGCACTACTAAAACAAGGTCATGTAGCGACCGTAGTATTACTGGGTTTGGGTTTGGCGATGGATTGACGTAGCGTTCGGCAAAATTGACTGGAGACCCAAAACCCGAATCAAACGACTTCGGCCCATAGCCGACCCGACATCCGAAATATGCTCATCCGACAGTGGACTTGAAACTCAAATTGACCCCAACTATGGGTGGGCAATTGGTCGGGTACTCATTGAGTCAAGTGGGTAGGCCCGTTTAAAATAGGGTCAATAACGAGCCAGATCAATAGTAGGCTGACCCATCAAAGCATATTGACGGGCCGGGTCGGGTCGGCCTATTAATGACCCGTTTAGTGACCCATTATTTTGTTAATCCTATTTGACGTACTAGTTTACGTGTTCCAATTAGTTAAACTTATTACCAACACTTTATACACAACAATGATTATTGTACATAGTTTTTTTGTGCAAATTTGTTTCATTTTAAAACGGGCCAAAAGTGGGTAACACCCGACCCGACCCGATTATTTGCTCAAAAGGCCTAACCCGACCCAAATTATTAACGGGCTGACGATGGCCCGATCCGGTCCACTTTGTAAACAGGTCGCCATAACCCAACCTGATCCGGTCCATTGCACACCCTTAACCCGAACTCAACCACACCTGATCCAAAATTTTCTACAAAGTTTATTTTTGCATTAGAAGTATAATGGACCAAAAATCGGTTGACCCCATGTCAACTCGAACCAAAGTTCAACAGACCCAAACTGACCCGACCTGAAATATTACTTAACCCAAAACATGACCCGACCCAAACTTAATTTGACCCATATTTGAACTGAATGATCCATTTGCTAGGTCTAGATTGACCTATCCGTTGCCAATTCATACCTTTCAGCAATGGAATATTCCGTTTTCAAAGTTAAAATATTATATTTTAAGTTTCAGCTACAGAAATATCCGTCGCTCAATAAAAATTTTTTTTTTATAAATAATGGCAACAGAAAATCCCGCTGTCTTTCTATCATCGTCTAAATTGAAAGAACCATATCTGGGTCTTCGCTTGACATTTCAACAAAGAAAGAGAGAATGAGAGCGAGCGAGGGGGTCTTCGCTTGACATTTCAACAAAGAAAGAGAGAATGAGAGCGAGATCGAGAGCGAGCGAGAAAGCGAACGGCACCTCCGTCGACTGTCAAGCAAAGACCCAGATATGATTTGTGTTCAATTGTTGTTCTAAATTGCTTCTTCCACTCTCTCATTGAATTTTAGCATTCAGTTTTGATAATTCTTGTTATGTGAGGGATTTGTGAAATTTAGGTACTCAAGTTTGGATATTGGTTTGGTTGGTGAAATATGTGAATAGAAATGTATTTGTGGATACTTGCAAGAATTATGTTGGAATATTGTAATATGTGAATGTTAAAATTTGTGTAAGTAGAAGTAATCAATTTTGTAAATTAGTATGTTTTAAAAATTAGGATTGTTAAATTTAGATTATGTATTTCATTAAGTTTGTCAGCATAAACTTATTGAAAAGGTATGTTACGTTGTATGGAAATGTGTTATAAAATTTTGTGTTTAAATGTTAGGATTAGAGTTGGTTAGAGTAATTACAATATATTTTGTGGTAATTGCAATTGTGAATAAAAATTGTGAATAAAAATTGTGAACATTTAGATGATACAAGAACATGCACTTAGTGAAGCATGTTAATTGAAGAAGCTTAATCTAAGTTTATCTCTTGATTTAGTTAGAATGTTGATAATTTATTAGGAAATCTAGACTCCAAATTAAAATGTTTTATTTAATTTTATCCATCTATATTTTTGTAGGTTGGTTACTGTTTGACAATTAAAATATATATAATAGTTTAGTAATGTTTGACAATTATAAGTGCATGAATTGAAATTAAGAGTAATCCAATAACTTATATAAATATTGTTGTTTGAGCAGAATATGAATGACCATCTACATCATTGGTGAATGTGTAATAGGTTATTCCCGGATTGTAATGGATATCCACAGTAATTTCTAAATGGAGTTAATCAATTTGATGAATTTGCACCTAAACAACCAAAGTTCCAAAGAGGGAGAAAATATAAATGTTCATGCGCTAAATGCAAAAATAGAGTGTACTTTGCATTTGATGAGGTAAAGTTGCACTTAATGTACAAGGGTGTTGTGAAAGTGTTTTGGTATTAAACAAGCCACGGAGAAGTAGAACCTTAATAAAATCATTTTGGGTATTCTACTAGTGAAATCCCCTAAGCTGGCGGTTTAAGTCACATTAATCATGACTACAATGAATCTTACGTAAATAAGATGGAGTACATGGTTAATGATGCCATACTAGCAAACTAAAATATAAGGGATGAAGAGCCAAGCACTTATTAAGAATCATTCTATGATATGGTTTAAGTTACTCAACAACCCTTATATGATGGATATACTACTCATAGTGAGCTCTTTGCTGCTGTGAGGCTATTGAGTATAAAGTTTGATTATAACATGCTACAAAGCTGTTTCAATAAAGTTGTTCAATTAATAAAAGAGATACGCCCTCCTAACAACGGGGTGCCAAACAACTATAGCCAAATGAAAAAGGTTGTTCAAGATCTCGGCAATAATGTGTCACACATTGATTGTTGTCGTAAAGGTAGCATGCTCTTCTTTAAAGAGGACTCAAATCTCAATAATTGCAAGTTTTACGGGCATTCAAGATAGAAGAGGCAAATGCCACAATAGAGAAATCAAAATCCATTACCATATGCAAGGATGTATTACTTGCTATTTAAGTATCGACTTTAGAAGCTGCATGCATCACGAAGTACTATAGAATACATGAGATGACATCATGAACATCGGTGTGAGGGACGGTGTTTTATGTCATCCATCAGATGGTGCATCATGATTTGATAACAAGTACCCCAATTTTACTGTAGAGCCTCGAAATTAGGGCTGACAAAAATTCAGATTTGGATAAATCGGATATTCGAACAAAAACTTCATGCCCAGACCCTACGCCGATTACAAATTAGATACTTTGATCAAACCTGGACTTGGACCCGAATATCCTATGTTCGGACCCGATTGTCCGAATGTTCAAATTTGTGATGTGATTTTTGGATGTTCAGACCGAAATTTTGTATGACCGAATGCAAACTCGGTTTTTCAATGTTTGAATCCGATTGTTTGAAGTGGGTTTTATAAATTTTCCAGAGAATTTGGATCAATATTACAGATAAGCCTAGTTGTCTGATGTTCGAATCCGATTTTCTGATTCTTTGAATTTGTCTGAACTTAAAATGGTTCAAAAATCCGAACAACCTAAACCCGAATGCCTAAACCTGAACCCGACTTGTATTTAAATTCGGACATGTCCAATTGTCGGAATTTTAAATTTGGACAAAAAGTTTGTGACCATACTTGATTTTTTTTTAGGTTGGAAAAATTTGGGTAATTGGGTTTGACATGTTTTTGCTAGCCTACTCGATATGTTAGGCTTGACTTATGTGTTGATGGATTTAATCCTTACACTTTGTCATCAAGATTTTATTCCATTTGGTCGATGGTAGTTATAACTCATAACCTTCCCCCAGAAATGTGTATAATCACACCATTTATGTCCCTAACTTGTGTCATCCCTAGCCATAAAATCACAAGAACAAAATGGATGCATATTTGCAACCTCTTATTGATGAGTTAAAGGAATTGTAGAATGTTGTAAATAAAGCCTGTGACATTTCCGCAGGTTAGACATTTTAATTGAAGCCTGCACTTATGTGGATCACCAATGGCTTTCTGGCATATGAAATGCTATCTGGGTAGCATATAATGGTCAATTGGCATGTTAAATATGTATGAAATAACAAAAAACTTTGAGACTAAAGGGTGGAGGTAAATTCTTTTGATTTGATTGTTATTGGTGTTTCTTGCCAAGTAATCATGCATTTAGAAGAAATAGAACTACATTTAGAGAAGATGGAATTGTTGCGGGGGATTCTCCTTCCTGCTTGTTGTTATACCAACCAAACTAAGGGTCAGAGTAGATAAGCAATACTCTCAACCTGTTACTTACCAAGAATCGGGTATAGAACTCGTGGAATCTATGAATGCTGTCATCCTTACATCATTAGTGGACAAAAGTACTCCACTGAAAGAGATTAATGATAATGTGGGTTTCCCATTTATTCAAGTAAATGATAACATAGATGAGGAAGAAGAGGATGGGGGTGATGAAGAGATTGAGTGGGATGATAGGGCTGAAACGAATGAAGTGGAGGAAGATGTGAATTTATATGATGACGATGACGATGACGATGATGATGATGAGAATGATGATGAGGATGTGGGTGAAGATGATGATGAAGATGATGTAGACAATCGATGCTTAAAAATTGTTATGTATTTCATTACTTCATTTTGTAAAGATTGGTTGTTAATTTACTGTTATTATATGTTAGTTGTCAAACCTACTATTCTCTACGTATTATGTGTATGAATAAACCGTTGATAAGTACAATTGTTATTTATGCTCGTATTTGTTGTTAAGTATTTCAAGTATGGATTCCAATCCTCGTCGAGGTAAGTCCCCTACTTGAGGTCGAGGAATAGGGCATGACAATAAGAGTTATAGAGCACATCCTTGTGCTATGGACATTGATCCACCCCCAAAAACACCTCATGGTACATTTCCCACAAGAGCAACCATGATTGCTTGCAGTCCAGGTACTTCAGGAACAATTCCAATCCCTAATCAATTTGGTACAGTTTCTATGGGGTCTTTCCACCAGTCTAATCCATATATTGTAAAAAAATTTTAGTGTATCAACAGTTTAGACTTAACATTTCAAATCACACCCACATTGCTGACACTGTAAATTGTATCCCCAACCTACCTATACCAATGGTGATCCTGTCTCTAGCCATTCCCAACAAGACAATGGTACTGGACATAGTGAAGCACATCCTAATAATGGAAGCACTCAAACCAAACATATATTGTGTCAGATGGTAACGGGTAAGTTAGATGGAGTTAGTTATTTCTAACTTAAGTTATTTTGTTTCGTGTGGCATTAATTTGATATTTTTGTTGAAATACGCTTCTTCGAAATGATGGTGTTGTTGTAAGGATTTCTTTGATCTCCCACAGCAAATATGATGAAGCTTGGTGTTGACCTCATACTTGTATAAGGTTTTGATGATAACAAACACAAATGTGATGCTCTATATGGTTGTGCTTGAGTTATGTGTTGTTGACAGGATCCAGAAAACATTTTTGAAATATCTTGCTTGATTAATACGTGTTTGAGAACAGTGTCTTAGAACAGTTGCCGGAAAGTACATGTGTTTCAGAGCATCGTTTCAGAACAATTCTAGAAACAATTCTTCAGAGCAGCTGACTAACAAGGACCCAAGGAGCATCAAAGAGCATGGAGTACTTCAGAATAGCTCAAGAAACAGTTTTGAGAAGCGTCAAAGCATTTGGAGAGACAAGTCAAATTGTATACAAGCTGTCTAGCTGATTAACAAGAGTCAATGGTTTGGTATTTATTTTATTTTATTAGATTCTTGTTAATATGCCATTAGAAGGTCTTGATTTAACATTTACTTTGAATGGTTTTTGAGATATCTCAGAACACTGTCTCAGACCTGTTCTGAGAACAAGGTTCAGAGTGTTTTAAAGCCAAAACTGAATTTCACGATTTTTCCTTGATTTTTGGGCTGACGTTTTTGAAATATTTGAGATATATTTTCTGTAGTCGTTGAGTCCAAAAGAGTTATTTTTGGCTTTGAAAATATTGTGGAGAGTTTTTAGCCTACTTTTTAGGGTGAATTTTTTTACCAAGTAAAACAACTCCTATTTTTAGAATGTGGCTAATAGGTGGAGAAAATTGTGGGCTTGGCTGCTGGAAATTTGTGGTACTCATTTATCCTTACGACTCAAGCTGTTAGTGGGTGAGTTACCAAGTCTTGCGGCACAAGTATTTAGTGGGTAAAACTAATATCCTTGCGACACAAGTACAATAAAAATTAATATTGTTTTATCCCACATTCTTATTTAAGTAACTTCTCTCCTTCAATTTTTGGTGAGTGTGACATTGGTTTTCAAGACATTTCAAGTTCTTCAAAGAGATATATTTTCAGAAAGAAAACCTTCTAAAGTGAGTGAAAATTCGAGTCCTTTCATTGGCATACTGGGCGCTCAATTGTATCTTACCGTTGCTTATTTTGAAGCACTTAAAAAGTAAGGTGTTCATCTTATTTTCTCCTTTCATCAGTGAGAATTGAGTGTATCCAAGTCTAGGGAGACTTTGGACGTGGTGTAACTTGTCTTGGGGTAGACGGTTACGTGAGTGTTACATTTGTAACGGTGTAGGTTACTTCTGTAACGTATTTGACCCGTATAGTGGAAGTGTGTGAAAATCCTACAGGGGTAGGTCGTGGTTTTTCACCTCAGTTGGGCTATAGGTGTTTTCCACGTAAAAACACCGTGTGCATTTTGTTTACTTTCCGCTATTATTCCGTTTCTAGGTCACTGCAAACACTCTGTCCGAACTGTTCTTGAGGGTGTTTCCAGAAACTCTGAAAAATCGGCCAACACAATTCACCCCCCTCTTGTGTTCGTGTACTCTCAAAACTATCAGGTGGTATCAGAGCAGGTTCTCATTTAAAGGCTAACACCTTGAGAGATCCTAGATGATGAGTAAACCACAAGGAATGCTTGAGGGTCTATCTGTGACTCGACCACCGTACTTTAATGGTCAACATTATAGTTGGTGGAAGAATCGCATGGAAAACTATGTTCAAGCTGATGATTATGAGTTATGGATAATCATCAAGAATGGTCCACTCATTACCAAAAAGAAAATCGAGGATGGGAGTATGGTTCCCAAGGAGCCTCAAGAATTCAATGCCGAAGATTTTAAGATGATGGAAAAGAATGCAAAGGCCAAAAAGTTCTTGTATTTTGGCCTTGGTCCTGATGAGTACAATTGCATTTCTGAGTGTGAGTCAGCCAAAGAAATTTGGGATGCCCTCCAAGTAGCTCATGAAGGCACAAATCAAGTGAAGCAGTCAAGAATTGAGCTTCTTATGAGAAAGTATGAGCTATTTGAAATGGGTGATAAAGAAACGGTGATGGAGATGTATACTCGTTTCACCCATGTTACTAATGAACTAAAATCATTAGGAAAGGCCTTCACCACTGAGGAATTGGTGAGGAAAATCCTACGCTTTTTGCCACGGTCATGGGAGGCCAAAGTCACGGCCATCCAAGAGGCCAAGGATATGAACAAAATCTCCTTGGATGAGCTTATTGGCAATCTCCAAACTTATGAGCTTAGAAGAAGCTCTCAGTCGAAAGAGGAGACCAAGAGAGGCCGAGGCCTTGCTCTAAAGGCCTTGGAAGAGGATGGTTTGAACTTTGATGAAGAAGAAATGGCCATGATCACCCGAAAATTCAAGAAGTTCTTCAAGAAGGCCAAAGAGAACTCCAAAAAGAAGAACTTCAACAAGCCCAGAAGAACTGCCCTCTGCTGAAGGAAGAACAGGAGACAGAATAATTCCGAAAACAGGGCAGAAAACAGTTTGGGAACAGTTCTGCAAGGCGATTCTCAAAGGCAATGCTGGCAGCTTGGGGTGACATTACAGAAGACGATGAGGCCTCTGAAGAAGAAGAAGCTGTCATAGCACTCATGGCTAGGAGTGAGTCAGATTCAAATGATGAGCCAGTGGAGAGTCCATCCCAACTCAAGGGAAAGGTATATGGTCTTAACAAAGCAAAAAACTAGAGGAATTGCTATTCACTTTGATGGATGAATGTGACACTAATAATGCTGAAAATTGCAGGCTAAAATATGTATCTTCTGATTTAAAAAGAGATGTTAGGAAGCTTGAACATGCAAACGAGATCCTTAAAAGTGAAATACTTAAAGTGGATGAAGAGACCCTTGTTTTGTATGAAGACCTTGATAAGCTTAAAGAAACCTTGAGTGTGAGAGAAAAAGTGTTTAACACTGATCTATCAAAGCTGAAAAGTCAGTCTCTTCAGCTGAAACAGAGAATAGAGTCCTTGGTCTGTGAGAATAGCCAATTGCTTGAAAGGCTAAAAAAGGCCGAATCTGACCTCACAGCAAACAGGCGCTGGAACAGTTTCTCAAAAGCACTTAAATGGCTAAAGACTCATCATAACCGGAATAAGAAGGGACTAGGTTTTGTGACTAAACGAACTATTTAACCAGTAAATAGAAAAAATGTGGGACTACAAGAAAATATTATTTGTTTTCACTGTGGTAAAACATGTCATTATCGTTATACTTGTCCCTTAAGAAAGTATGCCATGGAAAGAAACATAATTTATGTAAAGCAAATATGGGTTAGAAAATATGAGATTTGCATGTCTAAGGGAATGGGACCCAAGTGGATCTAGGTTTCCAAAACTAACCCCTAATTTGTTTTGCAGACTAAAGTAAGAGGGAACAACCGAGCAAACAACCCAGCAAACAACCAACTGTGGTATGTGGATAGTGGTTGTTCACGGCATATGATTGGTGAAAAATCAAGCTTCCTCTCACTTACAGCCTTTCATGGAGGGAGTGTGGCATTTGGAAACGGCAAATCAGGGACAATTGTCGGTATAGGTAAGATAGGTGAGTCACTCTCCCATTCAATTGACAGTGTATATCTTGTGGATGGTCTACAACATAATCTACTTAGTGTGTCCCAACTATGTGATAAAGATAACCTAGTGGTGTTTTCTTCAAAACAATGCTTGGTTGTCAATATCAATACAGGAGATGTTGTGCTGAGGGGGAAGCGACACAAAAATGTGTATAAAGTGTGTATTCTTTCACTTCCTCAAAATAATCCGACTTGTTTAAGTGCTTTAAATGATGATGTTATGCTTTGGCACAAGAGACTAGGTCATGCGAGTCTCTCTCTTTTGAATAAACTTGTTTCTAAAAACCTAGTAGTCAGCTTACCTTCCATCAAATACAATGATGACATGGTGTGTGACGCTTGTGCTAGGGGTAAACAAGTAAGAACTTCTTTTAAACTGAAAAACTGTGTTAGCACTACCCGACCTCTTAAGAAGCTACATGTTGATTTGTGTGGTCCTATGAGGATCATAAGTAGAGGTGGGAAGAGGTATGTACTTGTGATAGTGGATGATTACTCTCGTTTTACATGGACTTTGTTTTTGGATTCTAAAGATGAAACTTTTGAAAAATTTCCTGTGTTTCTTAAAAGGACTGAAAAGAGAATAGGACACTCATTGGTTTGTCTAAGGTCTCATCATGATAAAGAATTTGAAAATTCGAGCTTTATTGCCTATTGTAATGAACATGGTGTTAATCATAATTTTTCTGCCCCAAGAACACCCCAACAGAACGGGGTGGTAGAGCGTAAAAATCGTACTCTAGAAGACATGACTAGAACAATGCTTATTACTAGTGGTCTTCATAGAAACTTTTGGGCGGAGGCATTAAATACATCCTGTTATATTATTAATAGATGCATGATTAGACCCATTCTCAACAGGACTCCTTATGAACTTTTCAAAGGTAGAAAACCTAATATTATGCATTTGAGAGAGTTTGGTTGCAAATGTTATGTGCATAATAATGGGAAGGATGCCTCGGGAAAGTTTGATCCAAGGAGTGATATTTATGGGGTACTCCTTACACAGTAAGGCATACAAAGTGTTTAACAAACGAACCTTGTATGTTGAGAAGAGTGTGCATGTGCTGTTTGATGAAACTAACTCCCGTGTTGAGAATGATGCAGGAAATGCAGAATTCAAACTGGGCCTTGTAAGGAGAGACTTGTTGCTCACTTAAAACTCCATGCATGAGAAAGGTAAGTCTCCTGGAGGTGAACCAAGTCCTGGAGCAGAGAATTTGGAAGGAGGGCAAGTTTTAAACCAATCAGAAGGAAGCATTGCTGCACCCATTTCGGAACAAAGCAGCCCACTCAACCCAATTCTCCTCGAACAGATTTAAGAACAAGCTCCAGAACAGGCTTGGAAACAAGCTTTAGAACAGGTTCAGAACCTGTTTCATCGAGTATTCCAGCAAGAGTAAAAAGTGTGTCTGTAGACCCACTTACTCCATGACCTTGGAAGCACCAAAGTTCACACGCCCTTGACCAGATCTTATCTGACATTCATACAGGAGTGCAAACTAGATCCAAACTTAAAAAATTTTGTGCTTTCTATGCTTTCCTCTCTAACATTGAGCCAAGAAGTGTTCATGAAACTCTTGCAGATTTTGACTGGGTTGTTGCAATGCAAGAGGAGCTATGTCAGTTTGAAAGAAACAAGGTGTGCCACCTTGTACCACAACCAGAGGACAAATCAGCCATCGGCACCAAGTGGGTGTTCTGAAACAAGTTGGATGAGTTTGGAATAGTCACTCGAAATAAGGCTTGGCTGGTGGTTCAAGGGTACAACCAAGAAGAGGGAATTGACTATGAAGAAACCTTTGAACCCGTTGCAAGGATTGAAGTTATCCGCATTTTGGTAGCTTTTGCAGCTCACATGGATATAAAGCTATATCAAATGGACGTCAAAAGTGCATTCCTCAACAGATACCTAAAGGAAGAGGTGTATGTAAACCAACCCCCTGGTTTTGAAAATTATGAATTTCCTAACCATGTTTTCAAATTTGACAAAGCACTTTATAGTTTAAAACAAGCTTCTAGAGCTTGGTATGAACGATTGTCAAACTTTTTAATTGAAAATGGTTTTAAAAGGGTAATGTTGATAATACCTTGTTTCTAAAATCTAAGGGGAAACATTTGCTAATTGTCCAAGTATATGTCGATGACATTATATTTGGTGCAACTCACAATAATCTGTGTGATGAGTTTTCAAAATTGATGAGGAGTGAGTTTAAAATGAGCATGATGGGCGAGCTTAATTCCTTCTTAGGCTTGCAAATCAAGTAAACTTCAAACGGAACTATGATACAACAACAAAAATATGTCAAGGAATTAATTAAGCGGTTTGGAATGGAATCAGCCAAACCCATTGATACTCCCATATCTCCCTCAACCAGGTTAGTAATGGATGATTGGAGTCCCTCAATTGAGGAGAAATCCTATAGGGGCATGATAGGGTCACTTCTATACCTAACTGCAAGTAGACCTGACATTGTTTTTAGTGTTGGTTTGTGTGCCCATTTTCAGTCCAAGCCAAAAGAAACTCATTTAAAGGCTATTAAACGGATTTTAAGATATTTAAAACATACTCATGACTTAGCTTTATAGTATCCTCGAGGGTGCAACTTTGATCTTATTGGGTATGCTGATGCTGACTATGCAGGTTTCTTGGTTGATAGAAAAAGCACCTCAGGTATGGCTCATTTTCTTAGACCCTGTTTGGTATCTTGGGTAGCCAAGAAACAACACTCAGTTGCCATGTCCACAACGGAAGTTGAATATGCTGCAACTGCTTCTTATTGTGCTCAACTATTGTGGATAAGGCAACAACTCAAAGATTTTTGTGTTGACACGGGATGCATTCCCATATTTTGTAATAATACAAGTGCAATAAATATTTCCAAAAATCCATGTCAACATAAAAGGACTAAACATATTGATATTCATAACTTTTTGAGAGACAATGTTGAAAAGGGCTTGGTTTCAATGAATTTTTGTGCCACTAATAAGCAAATTGCTGATATTTTTACCAAGGCACTGAATAGAGAACAATTTGAGAAGAACAGACTTGAATTGGGTTTAATTAAAACAACTTGAGCTGCTTAACCCCCAATGCTTGTCTAGTTAAAATGTCTTTTAGGTCAAACATCTTGATTCATTGGATGCAGTCAACTTTTGTGTTAGAATTAGCACATGTGTGGATTATGACCTACTACAATCGTTGAGGTCTAATGATATTGCCCTTTTTGTCCTATGTTATCGAACAACTGACAGCAAGAACAAGCGCCAAGAACAGGTATGGCCACTGTTTGTCATTTTGTGCGAATCAGGTAGTTTCTTTTCAGTTGTTGAATTTTATTTTCTCTTCTGCTTTTCCGAGTAAGAAGCGGTTGGGAGACTTAAATTTCCCACTTTCCCTTCTTCTCGGTACCATATCCCGAAAATCTCTCTCCATCTTCCCTCAAAATCTCTTGATTCCTTCTCTTTCTCTTCATCTTCAACACTCAAAACCCTAGCTATTCTCTCTCTCAAACCCAGAAACGATGGTGAAGAACCGCGATGGTCACTCCTCATCCAAGCGACGACCATCATCACCTCGAGCACCACAACCGGAGCCAAAGCGACCTCGCATGGCGTCTCCGCCGACTTCTCCATCTCTGCACTTGTCGGCGACTGCAGCACCGACACCGGTCAGAGGTACAGGGTTCAATTCTCTACCCCCTTTGCCTATTATCTCTACAATCTTCGGGTTTTTGAAGAGTCTAGACCTACGAACGGTGGGGACAGAACTGGGTGATGTTCCTCCCCGAATTTGGATGGGTTTTGGTGTTATTTGAGCCTAATGTGGAACCAATGTTGTCTGAGGATGTTCTTGAGCCTAGTGAGGTTTAAACTGTGTCTTAAGGTGTTCTTGAAGTGGATGCGGCTCAATCAAGGTCTGAACCTGGTTTTGAACCGGGTGAAGCCCGAATGGGGCCTACATCTGTCTTTATTGATAGATTGGATGACCTGGCCCCTTCATAAATTTGGATCGGGTGGAAGATCTTGAGGAGACTAATAGTACTGGGTTAGATTCAACCATTGAGGTTGTTCCCCCTAAACCCTATGAAATGACCAAACCCGGCAAGTGGGGACCAAGACGTCGGTTCAAGACATTTGCATGTTGAACTGATCTCCCACTTGTTCACAGATCCAGAACTCGTCGTTCTGGATCTTCTTCTGCTCCTTCACAGCCCACAGAAACAACCTCACCACTTCCTTCCCGACCTCCCTCCACAAAATCATCTAAAAATTCTTCCCAACGCACCCACAAAACTTCCAAACCTGTCGGCCCTTCAAAATAAGATCCCTAACAGGTTGAGGAGATTGTTTCCTCCCTTGATAACACAGCAGCCAAAGACAAAGGGGAAGCTCCTTCCAAACAGGTGCCCCAACAGGTGCCTATAGAAGCCAAGCCAGATGAACCCAAACCCAAGAAAGTCAAAACAACCATGACCACAACAACCAAAGTTGCCCATTTTCTCCAAAGGAGTGTGGTACGGGGCAAAATTGTAAAAGTTGCTTATTTTCAAGAACAGGGCCTGGAGATGTTCTTGGATAAGCTTAAAGCCCAGGGTTGGTTGGACCTGTTTGTAAACACCCAGAAAGGGTGTTCTGTACCTGATTCGGCAGAATTCTATGCCAACTGTAATGTCACCAATGGTGTGGTGACAAGTGTGGTCAATGGGAAAAGATTGCGGTTCAATGCGAAGGAATTGGGGGAATCTTAGGAGTTTCGGCTGTGGGGTTTGGGGTGTATGTGAGGGAAGACAAGACAATGCTCGGAGCTGAGAGATTGCTCCAATTGACTCAAAGGTTGAGTCAACAACCAGATTTGAAAACACCCCGGTCCTTCAAGAAAGGGGAGATGACACCTTGTCACCGATTGCTCTTCTGGTTTATCATAAAAAACATCATCCCCCGGGGCCAAGGCTGCAACCTTGCGGATGCAAGGGACCAGTTCCTTACCGACCTCCTGGACTAGGGGAAGCAGATCAACTTACCAGCCATCATGATAAGTCATATCTCCCGCATTGCAAACACGACCAGGGAACATGACCGTATGGTTTTCTCCTGACCTCGGTATTTGAGCACTTTGGGATTTCTTTACAGAAGAAGGTAGGGGTGCAAGTGACAGGTGAGATAGGTAGCAGCACCCTGATCAGTTGTGGGTTCAAGATTGCAAAGGGTGCGACTGCTGGTTCCGAACAGGGGCCCCGAACACCCTTCACCCCTGTTCCTGGTTCTTCCTCTAGTGGCACTGCACTAGATACGTTGCTCCAGGACCAAAACCGGCTGAAGGATGAGCTCTCTGAGGTCAAGGCGGCTCTTACTGAGGAGAAGGCTCTAAACGCAAAGTGCCATGAGGATCTACTATCTGCCGTCACTGCCGTCACGACCCAACTGTCATCTCCTCCTTCCTGAACCTGTTTTTGCCCCCTGCTCCCTACCTTGTTCTATTCCCTATTTTTACTCTTATTCTCCACCCTGTTCTCAGCAACTGTTTTTTCACTATATGGTTGTGCCTTTTTGACTGACAATGGTTTATACTAACTCTTGGTTGGTTATTCTTTAATACTGTGCTCTGCTTGTCTTCTTGTTGTTATTTGTTTGTGCGTGACTTAGATGGCCAATATCATTAACGTACCATATACTTGAGTGTATTGCCGGTTGTTTTTCTCCATTACCCAAGTGGTGGTGATTGCAAACAACCTGACTCTCTCTGTTTGATCTGACCACCCTTTTTCGATGATGTCAAAAGGGGGAATATGGGCATGACCATGGTTGTTTTAGTTTGACTTGGATTAAGTTGACTTCTTAACATTTTTCTCTTCTATGGCTTGACTATTTGGCACTAAATTGCTTTCGCCTTTTATGTCAGTATGGTCATTTGGTTTGTCATCATTAAAAAGTGGAAAATTGTTGACCTCATACTTGTATAAAGTTTTGATGATAACAAACACAAATGTGATGCTCTATATGGTTGTGCTTGAGTTATGTGTTGTTGACAGGATCCAGAAAACATTTTTGAAATATCTTGTTTGACTAATAAGTGTTTGAGAACAGTGTCTTAGAACAGTTGCCGAAAAGTGCATGTGTTTCAGAGCATCGTTTCAGAAAAGTTCTAGAAACAGTTCTTCAGAGCAGCTGACTAACAAGGACCAACGGAGCATCAAAGAACATGGAGTACTTCAGAACAACTCAAGAAACAATTATGAGAACCGTCAAAGCATTTGGAGCGACAAGTCAAATTGTATACAAGCTGTCCAGCTGATTAACAAGAGTCAGTGGTTTGGTATTTATTTTATTTTATTAGATTCTTGTTAATATGCCAATTAGAAGGTCTTGCTTTAACATTTACTTTAAAAGGTTTTTGAGATATCTCAGAACACTGTCTCAGACCTATTATGAGAACAAGGTTCAGATTGTTTTTAAGCCAAAACTGAATTTCACGGTTTTTCCTTGATTTTTGGGCTGACGTTTTTGAAATATTTGAGATATATTTTCTATAGTCGTTGAGCCCAAAAGAGTTATTTTTGGCTTTGAAAATATTGTGGAGAGTTTTTAGCCTACTTTTTAGGGTGAGTTTTTTTACCAAGTAAAACAACTCCTATTTTTAGAATGCGGCTAATAGGTGGAGAAAATTGTGGGCTTGGCTACTGGAAATTTGTGGTACTCATTTATCCTTGCGGCTCAAGCTGTTAGTGGGTGAGTTACCAAGTCTTGCGGTACAAGTATTTGGTGGGTAAAACTAATATCCCTGCGACACAAGTACGGTAAAAATTAATATTGTTTTATCCCACATTCTTATTTAAGTAACTTCTCTCCTTCAATTTTTGGTGAGCGTGACATTGGTTTTCAAGGCATTTCAAGTTCTTCAAAGAGATATATTTTCAGAAAGAAAACCTTCTAAAGTGAGTGAAAATTCGAGTCCTCTCATTGGCATACTAGGCGCTCGATTGTATCTTACCATTGCTTATTTAGAAGCACCTAAAGTAAGGTGTTCATCTTATTCTCTCCTTTCATCAGTGAGAATTGAGTGTGTCCAAGTCTAGGGAGAATTTGGACATGGTGTAACTTGTCTTGGGGTAGATTGTTACGTGAGCGTTACATTTGTAACGGTGTAGGTTACTTCTGTAACATATTTGGCCCGTATAGTAGAAGTGTGTGAAAATCCTACAGAGGTAGGTCGTGGTTTTTCTCCTCAGTTGGACCAAACGTGTTTTCCACGTAAAAGCACTGTGTGCATTTTGTTTACTTTCCGCTGCTATTCCATTTCTGGGTCACTGCAAACACTCTGTCCGAACTGTTCTTAAGGGTGTTTCCAGAAACTCTGTAAAATCGGCCAACACAATTCACTCCCCTCTTGTGTTCGTCTACTCTCAAAACTATCACTTGGCGTACTTGGTGTCCAACTCCAATACCCAAAAAATCCCACCACTAGACGGCACGTGGGGGGAGGGATATGATGTAGTAGTCTTACCTTGAATTGCAAAATTACAAAGAGATTTGTTCTAATGTACTTGGTGTAAATTGCCTAAATTTGTTCGAGATTTATAGTTTGGACAGTTCAAGGTAACTAAAATGACTACATATTAGAACTTTTTATGTACCTAATTCACTATTGTGGCATACTTTGATGTATTTGTTGTCTTTTGAATTGTAGAAGTGGTTCACTTGAGACCCTATGCATGACACCAAATCATAAAGAATTTTGAAAATAGAGGTAATGCACGTTCGAAGGGTTTCGTTGGCAAAGCAAGGAAGTACAACAACCAGCTTATATGGCTCCATGACGATTATTGAAAAGCACTCAAACAATATTGAACTAATAAAGTATATAAGAAATTGCATGAAAAAGCCCAAAAAGTTCGACTTGCTGATGCACAAAATTTTGGACCATCTCCTCACACATGTGGCTCGATCCTTGTGCATGAGCATATGAGGCATTTGGTAACTAACTTTAACTCTTGCAAATTTTTTTAGCTATTTGTTTGAGTGTGGTGTTTCATATGTTTTCTACATTTGTTTTACACATAGAGGGAACAATTTGGGACGGATCCCACTATTGTTGAGTTGTTCATTCACACTCACAAACTTCATGGGAAAGAAGATAAGCCTTGGTTCGATAAGAGACAACATGAATAAGTAAGCTAGTCTTTAGTTTTAATTAGTGGTTTAATCTGAATTCATATAATCTCACTAAGTATAATATATTTGATTTTTTTACAAATTTTATGATATTGTAGGAATCCTTTGAACAAGAGTTTTCAAAATATAATCAACTCTCAAGGGCCCTTGGATGACAATTTTCAAGATCCATCTGAATTATTTCCAAATGCAAATGAGTTGTAGGTGAAGACCTTTAAACACAAATTTCAAGCCCAAAATAAATTAGAGAAGAAATTGAGTAACAAATTGAAGTGTGTATTGATATTATATATATGCGTATAATTTTTATATTGAATACAATTAAAGTAATCCTCTAATTCAATATCCTTGGATGAATTTGAATGAACTTGATCTTAATAGAGTGCTTAAGAGGATTAATCTCAATCAAGAAAAGTATTTGATCTTCAAGAAAAGATGGCAGGTGCTTTAGGTGCTTGTTATCTTCCTTTAGAGAGAGAGGACTTGAGCTTTAGTGAATCCTTAAAATGCTCACCCCTAGAAGGGGGGCGGGGGTAGGGGTCTCTTTATGGGAAAATTATCCCTTTCCTCTTAAAGATCAAAATAGACGTTGGCCTAGTTTAGGCCTACAATTGGGCTTTAGCTTGAATCGATTTGACTTGGGAGTTTGACTTGGTGCATGAGTAATTGATTTATTGACTTGGTAGTCTATTGAGGTGTTGAGTCCACCACTGAGCTAGACCAAGGGGTTGACCCTTAATTAGACTTTGACTTAGGGATAATCGGATTCATGACTAGGTTTTGACTAGGGAGTCTTTTGGGTTTTGACTGGGCCTTGATTGGTAGTCACCTCGGGATGTGACAAGATCTTGACTAGGGAGTCGTTTGGGCTTGGGCTATGACTTGTCAGTCAATTTGGTTTTAATTAAATCAATTAAGAGGGTTTAAATAATGAATTTAACTTTATCTCTTGGTACGGTACATATTTATTTTTTAGTACCTACAAATTGTGCCACCGAGACTACGTCACGTACAAGACTTGTTTAAGCGGGACTGATGTCTCGACATTTTTTTTTTGGGACTTATCATCTTGGACGCCTATCGACTTGACTTATCATATTGTTAGCTTGATGCATTTTTTCTAGTGGGTCATGCCGCCATTGAAATTGTAGGTCCCAAATGTTAGCGTTAACTCACTTTTTAGATCTCGCACAATCAATCTGCTAGCTTGATACTTGAGATCTAAAATTGTACTAACCTCTTGGATTGCATGGTTCAAAATCATGTATCGGTTAATTTCTACGCACCATTGTGACTAACGTTTTTTTTTCTTTGAAACCTTAAATTCATCAAAGTTTGATACTAACCAATGTAATGGTCCAAGAAAATAAACATGCCTTCTTGCTTTCTCTTTTATTTTTTCAACTCTCCTTTTTATCAGGTCACGTGCCCTCCCTATAAGCTTGGGGCACAAGTCATATTAAAATTATGATTTTTCATCAACCCTTTATAATTCGGAAGATTGTGGGTAAGAGGGAGTGACCCCATTTTTTTTATTGTTGCCACTGTTGAAGTCTTTATGCTCAAGTATCAAGAAAGCCTCTTCTCAGGAAAGGTCCATGCTTTTGTAAATGTGAGCAAAGCTAACCACTTTCCTTTCCTTTTTCTACACAGACACTTATTTCTTAATAGTTATGTAGGCCTCCATGCCACACACTCCTTTAATTCATTCCTCCATTTTCTTTTTTTGTTCTTTTATCTTTGAATCAAGTTTGGTCACTAACCAACAAATTGCCTAAAAGGACTTACCTTTTGGGTGATTATAGCATAAAAAGGCGGTGCCTTTTTTTTATTCTCTCACCTGTATAGCCACAGGAAGGTCTTAGCATTCTCTTTCTCTTGCTTTTTTGGTTGAAAATCATCATCCGTTGCCCTCTTTTCCAAGCTTGTCCCCTTTATTACTTCATTGATTTTTATAGAAAGTTGATTACTTATAGTAAATGAGTCCAAACGTCTGTAGCTTTGTTGCCGTTCGTCCTGCACATTACTACCAAATTTCTTCGAGCTGTTGCCCTGTCTTACGGTTTGCATATTGGATCCTTCTTTGCCATTTGGTTCCTTCACTATTTTTGGCATCCTATGATTTGTTTCACTTCTTGCTTTGTTCATTTTTCCTTGGAACATGTAATTGAATTAAACTTCTTCCATTGCTTGCATGCTCCGTGAGCATTTTGACCAAGCTTTCTCTTTCTTGTGTTTTCTTCTTTGTCCCTTTGAAAATATTATGTTTTAAAAGGCTTGGTGTTGCCATTTCTTTAATAATTATTGGTCGTAAGGGTGACAACTTTGGCCAAAATAAATCCAAAGGAGATGATTTTATCATGTTAAAAGATCTTGCCATGCCTTGTTGATGCACTCATTGATTATATTGTGTGATAGACTGCATTTGTTGTATAATTGTTCTTATCCAAACATACCCATAAAAAATGTGTTAGGCCCACGTTCTGACATTTCTTTAGCAGAGCTTGTTCCATGTGCATAATTCCATACTTGCTTGTATTATCAAAGCATAATGCTCATTTATTTGGTGCCATGCCCATTTATTTCGTGCCAAAATTCTATCCTTTGGTTGTATTTTTTGTTGCTTATGTAGATTGATAAGCCACTTGAAAGACCACTTGCGAATGCGGTTTTCACTAGACTTTTCAGGGCCTAGAATGAAAACCCACATGCCATAAGTGGTATGAGGACTTGAAAACTCACTTGCAAACATGATTCCACTAGGCCGTTTCGGGGCCTAGAATGGCGACCCACATGCCGTAAGTGGTGCAAAGACTTGAACTCCCACTTGTGAATGCGGTTTACCTCTAGGCCTTTTGGGGCTCAAAATGTAAACCCACTTGCCCTAAGTAGTATAAAGATTTGAAAATCCACTTGCAAACACGGTTTACCTCTGGGCCTTCGGGGCCTAGAATATAAACTCACACGCCCTAAGTGGTGTAAAGATATAAAGACCTACTTACGAATGCGGTTTAACGCTAGGCCTTTCGGGTCTAGAATGATAACCCACTAACTATAAGTGTGTAACGCCCCCAACCCGAGGAGGGTCACACCGTTAGGACTCCTTGGAAGGAAATGCCTAAGGCTCTTAAAGAACGAGGATTTGGATTAGCATTTAGATAGCCATTCAGGAAAAAAACTACAAGAGCTTCCCCTGTTTTAGCAACATCTTAGGATCTTAGCTCAACTAAGGGTACCTCTAGGCCGGAAATAGGGTATAAGCTGTAGTAAAATAACCCAAATTCAACCCCTCAGGCCACGCGCCCAGGATTACTCACAATCAAATAACTAACACAAGGGTTAAAGTAATACAGATACAGGTACAGAGCCGACTACATGCTTTCACATACAAAAATGAACTTAAATATTTACAACATGGTAGGAATCGAACACTTGCAAAGCTGGCAAAAGACTTCTGATGGATTGACATCAAAATAACTTCAAAATATCTCTTATACCTGCTCAAACTAAACTTGGAAAAAGGGAATAAGTAAAGGAATGAGCAACTACACGCTTAGTGAGAATTCCCCTACCCCTTAAAACCCAAACCATTTGCAGGCATTAACACCAATAATAGTCACATATCACATATTTGTATACTACTACCATATTAGGCAATCATAGTCCCCAAGGAAAGATTACCACTCATATACTTCATGCTAGCTCCTCAACTCATTCCTAGGTCCTTAATGACCAACCTTCCTTTGTAACAAGCATTCAGGCACATAATCAAGTAGCACAAGAATGAATATGATGCTTTCAAACACACTTTTGAAAACATAGTGACTCTCGTTACATTCAAAGAACAGTTTATAAATCATGCTAACTTCTTTAAAGCTTATAATTCTTTCTAAAAACTCCTGAAACATCCAAATTGGTAAGAAAGGCTATGCAAGAAACATTCTTTCATAAGATATGCACCTTTAAAAGCTTAAATGTTCGATACGTTACTAGGATGTAACCAAACTTCATTTGAAACTCCATTTAACTGTACTTGGAAAAACGTTCATAAAATGTGTGCAGGATATGTACATTTGAAAGCTTCCTTTCCTTTCTTAAAAACACTTTACTTAGCCTCTTGAGTCTCGTATTCTTTAAAAGAACTTCTTTCGCAATGGTCCTCGAATGACCCTTATAAGCTTTTCAAATCTTATTCAATATGGCCTCGTAATGGCCCTTAGAAATCTTTCTTTTCTAGATAGCTTAAAATGGCAGAATGCCAAATTTCCTATTTACTAGGAACTTACTTATAAGATAAAAGCATCTTATTGTGTTGGCTAGGGGAAGTCAACACCCACCTTAAGTGAGATCGTCACTCATAACTCACGTTATCCCCGGGGTATACGTACTTAACTTTTGACCAAAACGCGTCTTAGCAGAGCAACTCTAACCTCGATATTGTCTTTTGTGGGGGCAACAGCTCACACCAGGATAATCATATCCTGAGTCCAGTCCCCCTCAAGGTTTTCTTACGGGTCAGACATCAGGGAACAACTCACACTAATATAATCATATCTTGAGTCCAGCTCTTGGGAACAATTCACGCCATCCTTGCGTCCAGCTCCCAACGGTACATTTGGGGGAAACAGCTCATGCCATCTTTGCGTCCAGTTCCCACCCTTAAGGTCTGGCCACTTGCCTAGCACTCTCTTAGCCTTTAAAATCGTATTTCATTTCTCTTTTTCAGTTGATTACTTTGCTGAAATCTTATTTTTAACAAAACAACCATAACCTTTCGAAATGTTTATAATTCTCTCGTTTTTAGCTTAAAAATCTCTTATAAACGAAATGAGTTTGCTAACCCATAACCAAAGTCTTCATTTTAACTTAAAATCTTTTTATAAATGAAGTAAGTTTGCCAACACGTAAATCGACTTCATTTTAAACTTAAAAGCTTCTTATAAACGCAACGAACGTTTTAAACTTAAAAGCTTCTTATGAACGCAATAGGTTAGTTAACACATAAAACGGCTTCGTTTTAAACTTACAAGCTTCTTATAAACGAAATAAGATTGTTAACACGTAAATTGACTTTATTTTAAACTTAAAAGCTTCTTATAAACGTAATAAGTTTGCTAATTCGTAAATCAAAACTTATTTGAAACTTAAGGTACTTAGTTAGCGTTTAAATTCAAACTAGATTCATAATTGAAGCTTATTGAAACTTAAGGTAATAAACTCATTCAAACTAGCATATAACTCAAACTAAGTTTTGTAATAAGCTCATTCACTCGCCCAATTTTCATTCGTTTGAAATCCTTTTTACACTAAACGAAGGGTGCTTAAGCAAATTAAAACTTTAAATCATTCTCGGCTTACTACTGTTCAAAACTTAGAATACTTGGCTCGCTTATGATTCAAGCAAGGCTTCTTCATAATTTTTCAACATAAACACTTCTTAAAATCGTAATGATTTTACTAGCTCGTAACTTGAAACTCAATCGAAACTTAAATAAGCAGCTAGCATACAAATAAGCTAAGCTTCATAATTAGTACCTTAAAATGCCCTTTTTCAGGTCGTTTAAAACCTTCTTGAACATAAAGAGAAGTTACATACAAACCAACGTCTTAAAACATTTTCAAACTCACTTTTAGTTCGCTTTTAAACTTCCTAAACCTATCGACTATTCAGTTGAGTCACTTCCTGAGTAGTTCGACGATTTAGGATTATTTTGGACTACAATCATCTTCATAACTGACAGGCAATTGGAAAGTACTTAAAAGCATTCGAATTCAGGAAAACATGCGTTTAACAATCCTTCTTAAACATGTCTACGTTTCAAGAATTAACCACTTAATGTCACGTAGCACATTGAGGGGAAAAGGGGTCTACAACTAGCACATTCATACACTTCACAACACAATTTGGCAGAATTTACTCAATAAGCCACACATAGCCTCACAATCTACACGATTGTGGTAACCACAACCCAGGGTCCCTCGTCACACAACATCAACCACAAGAACCTCAAATTCCTCAATAGTTCCACCTCGAGCCATCCGACTACCAACTCGGTTTAATAATGTCATAAACAAATCAATAATTCACAAAACCATCATATAAAAGCATAGCATTCTCATCAATAGCCCTATGTAGAAATTAAGCACAACTGTACTAATTTAGCGATAACTTCTAAACAGAAATCAACATGCTTTACTAAAGCCTTAATTCACCCAATTAGCATTTTTAAACTTCAACACATGATTTAGGGCTAATAAACTGACGAAGTGACAACACTAAGACGATGATGTGATTATTGACAAACTTCCAAACTGTCTAGCCATTAATAATCCAGCAACAGTTTCAACATGCAATTAACCCACAATTAACACCATGTTTGCAATTTCCTCAATTTCTATTCTAAGTTCACCCAAACTGATTCCTAACCTCAAATCAACATGCGCTAACTAATTTAGTTAAAATAGTTTAAATTAATAGTAATTTAGGAGTAAGGAAATCCCCACGTCGATTTCAAGCTAGGTGTTCGTTCGAAGGCCTTGTTGGCTCGACTTTGGGTGCTCGAACAACTCCAAACTTCGACCTTGCCCTCTGGTCACACGAGCAACACCCAATTCATGGCCAAACCTCACCAATTCGAACCCTAAACATACCCGAATTTCGTTTACCAACTTGAGGTCGAATTGGGTGTTTGAAAATGCAAAATCCTACTCCAATTTATAGAGGATTGAAATAACTAGGAGCTCAATTGCATGGCCATACATGGGCTTGTGTTCGTGCCCCCAATTCTTCGCCCAAACCACCGTAGACATGGTGGGTTCTTCCCTGTTTCTCGCCCAAAATTCACACCAGATGAAGGCTAGCTCGTGGGAGGTCGAATGGGTAGGTGTTGCGGCTGTGAGTTATCAATTCGAGTTATAGAGCCATTGTCCTTTTCTCTAGAGTTATCAATTCGAGTGGAGAAAGGTATAGAGGATGATTCAGTTGCCTATTTATGTCACCATGAGAAATCCAGCTTGATTACTAAGTTTCCCATGCTTGGGTGGCAAATCATATCCGGTAAGTCTCGATGGGGGCTAAACATGTTGTTTTGTAGAGAGTTTAGTTACATACACTTGTATTAGGAATTGAGGGAGCATGTACTCTCTTGCTTTGAGCAGCGCTTGAGGAGTTGTTCACTTTACTTTGACAGTTGCGATGTTCATATTCTTTAAGCTTTTTGCGAGAGTTGGTATCCTACCACCAATACTCTTCATACTATTTATGGGAAAATGTCCATATCTTTGTGGGATTTGCATAGACTTGGTTGCCTTATGTGATGAGACCATAGCTAGCGTTTAAATTTTCAACTATCGGGATAAGCAAGATGAAAAGGTCATTCCATCTTCTTGCAGATTCTTGTTTGTTGCTTTTAGAAGCTTAGAATAGGCACATAATGGCAAGAAGGGAGTTAGTGCTAAAGTTTAGATTGATTACAAAGACCCCCAACGGCCAAATTCAAACTCAAGATATTCATTTAAGTTGAGATCAATTAAGCATTTTCCAAAGCCTTGGGGTTCCTAAAGAGAATAGGGATAGTACTTATTTGGCTATATTCCTATCATGTTAGCTATGTGTTTTTTTGTAGTTCCTGAGACTGGGGATAGGCTTATTTGTCCAAGAACCTTTGAGATGGTCAGCTTAATGGCATCTGACTGCACCTTTAGTTTGGCAATTCATATGTTAGCAAGCATTTATCGTGGTCTAAATGTGATTACCAATACTATGAAGCCTTCATTCTCATGGTTATTCTTTCTAGGCTTTACCTTTATGGATGGATTGCTCACTATTTCAAAAATCCATCATGTACTGCTACCCATCACTCTAGGTCCTTTGATGTTGCGCTATTCCGCTCCCAAAAGATACATAACAAAATTAGAGATGCTCGTAAACTTATTCATGAAGGGAAAATCCGTGAATTAGGGTGTCTCATGTTAGGAAAGAATTGGTCGGAGACTTTCTATGTTTAGCCCTACAACCCATATTGGTTTAGCAGACAATTAGGTTTTACTAAGGAATTCTCGGGATGCTTCTTGAGGATCCCTGTACTCAAGCAGTGTCATATGAAGATGCACTTCTTTAGAAGAGACTCTTGTTTTTTGGTAGTATGTCTCAAGGTGTCCTACACTGTCGTTCCTTGACACTAAGTCAATATGTCACTTCAGCATATAAGAATTGGTGGTCTAAAGTGACTATCAATGACCTCAGAACTGGTGTCTCCATCCTCCAGAAGAGTACAGAAGTGAACTCATCCAAATAGGAGAAAGATATGGAGGCAGGTTCATCGAAAAAGGCCAAGGGGAAGCAAGGAAAAGATCTATGGAAGACTCGAATGCTAAGGACCAGAAGTCCTGTGATGACACTTGTGAGTCCCCAGGGATTTGCCTTACTCATCGAAAGTGAAGCCTGGTGAAAGACAGTGACAATGAACCATACACTGAGATGAATTTCAAACATGGTGGATGCAAAAGGCATAAGACTGTGATTCCATGAGATGCTATAGTAAGCCTTGGGGATGAATTTTTTGATGATGTCGAGAGCTGTTCAATTGAACAAGCTAACCTTAACGATGTACGTTCCCTTTGTCTTTGTATTATTCTTTTTTGTCTCTTCTGGGGGGTTTTTTTAGCAAGAAATGATGTCGTACTTATTTTGTTTAATCCCCTTTTTTTTCTTCAGATTGGCGAGTTCAACCTGGTGGCAAAGGCTACAGATGTTATTAATGAACAACTACTCGAGGAAGTTAGTCGTATGGCTAAATCATCCACCCTCAGAGCACATCTAGGAATAGGAAAGGATATTGCTATTATAAGAACATTGACACATCACCTCGCGTGGTTAGAGATTCAATTTCAAGAGGAATAGAAGCTTGGCATGCCTCACTGACCAAATAGCTAACATTCAGTTGATGTGTCAAATTCTCTTGAACTAGACGCGAGGGGATGATCCACTGTTGTTGTAGACATTGCTATTTTCGGGGGTTCAAAGGGAAGGCCTGCTTATGTCGTTACTGCCCTCATAACTTCTTTCTTTTCAGGACCTGGCTCTCAAAGCATTATCACTTCCACTATATGAGAAATGGGATATGAGTATTTGACTGATTTGAAAGATACGAAATTTGATGAAGTGAAACCAACATCTATGAAGCCTCAATGATATAAAGGGGAATTGAGTGGCTCTGCGGGGACCCAAGCCCTTAAGAAAGCAGCTTCCATGTGCCGTTATCCCCATGATGTTAGGAAAGACAAGGCTATGTGCGTTGACCAGGTCAATTCGCATAATCCCATCTTGCCATGGTTCGTGCAGACCTTGATGCATTGATGGAGAAGCATGAAGAAGCCACCCAAAAAATTGTTGACTTAGAGAAAGCACGTCACATTGCTTGGGAAGAATAGCACTAACTAAAGGATGCCCAGCCTAAATCGATTTTACTAGCAACTGTTGAGAAGGAAGTTGGTGAGAAATCCAAAGTTCTTACTGACCTTAAAGTTGTGCCCACTCTATCATCTAAAGATAAGAAAACGTTAGACATGAGCAGGTTATGCTAGAGATGTAATTTTCACTCAACCCTGATGCTTGGATACACATCAATTGATTTACTACTTAGTCTATTTTGTTCCTTCTTTTCTTTGGAGGGGGGGGGGGGGGGTGAAAATTAAAAAAGTAAAATAGCAAAATTTTTTAGAGCAATGGTAAATGTTTTTTTTGACCCCCCCCTACCATTTTTTT
>JACYFF010002017.1:1942787-1965586 GCA_017589665.1 Selenicereus undatus | reverse complement strand
CCCCCCCCCCCCCCCCCCCCCCCCCCCCCCCCCCCCCCCCCCCCCCAGCATAACGAACTCTTGTAATAGGCTCTGTGTTTTCTATCATATGAAATGTGTTTTGTTGCCCCCCGCCTTCCCTTTTTTTTGGTCTGATGTTTGACGGCACTTGGTAATTTGTTTACCAAGCTACCTACGTATTTATAAAAACTTGCAATTCCTAGTAAGAATAAGTCATCATGTAGTTCAACAAAGTATGCTTTCATTATTTATTTCACAGTTCACAATTTATACTCTTGTGGGCTAGTAGTGTTACAAAGTTTTTTTTTTTTGGTGAACTATTTAGGTTTTTGTTCGGGAGCTAGTCAAGCATTTTCCTCAAGGGAAGTAGGGCTTTAAGAACTTGCAATTTATTGGTCCAACTCGAACCTCTTATCCATCCACTATCTTATAGGCACCATTTGTGTATACCTCATGGACAACATGAGGTCCCTCCCATTTGGGACTGAATTTTCTATTGTCTTACGAGTCATGATGATTGGCCTCCTTATTGCAAGTACTTGATCCCTAACTTAAAATGAATGTTGTTGCACGTTTTTGTTAAATACTCGAGTTAGCCGAGCCTGATAGCATTCTAAGTTTTGTTGGATTTAAAGTCTTTTCTCCTCAAGGGCCTTAAACTCTGCTAAGCGAAGCTGGTGATTTTCATTTTCACTCAAACCTTCTTATACAACAATGCACAATGATGGGATTTGAATTTCCAGTGGTAGGACAACTTCTACTCCATCTACTAGAGCATAAGGGGTTGATTGTGTTGGCGTCCTACATGTGATTTGACATGCACAAAGAACCTTCCCTAATTTGTCATGCCAGTTTCTCTTGGATTTCGACATGACCTTGTTCATCAAGTTGCATAATGTTTTGTTGAAAGCTCCTGCTAGGGCATTTGCAGCTGTATAGTATATTGATGATTTATGTTAGGTAAACTTGAATTTCTCACAAATGATAGTCATCAATTTGTTAACTAATGGTTTGTCATTGTCAGTGATAATATATCAAGGCACACTATATCGATAAATGATGTGCGTACAAATGAAGTCGACGACATTCTCCTTTTTAACTTCCTTTGATGCAATTGCTTCTGCCTATTTCGAGAAATAGTTAATTGTAGCCAAGATGTACAAGTGACTAACCAAAGATCTAGGAGTAAGAGGTCCTACAATAACAAGTCCCCACGTCTCAAAAGGCTAAGACACTATGGTTGGATGGAGTAGTTCTAGAGGTTGGTGAATGAAATTAGCATGGAACTGACATGCATCACACCTTTTTGCATAGTGGATGCAATCATGCACCATGGTGGACACTAATAACCCATTCTTTTAACGCAGTCATGTGACTTGGGTCCTTACTGACGTGCATCACACACACCAGCATGTGCTTCTTCCATTACTTTTTGTTCCTTCTTCCTCATCCAAACATTGTAGCTAGAGACTTAGGAAATAGCGTTGGCACAGTGTTCCTTTGTGATAGAGAAAGCATGAGGCTCTCCATTGGATTTCTATTTTATGCCTCAAATCACTTGACAGCTTCACATGTTTCAAGTAGTTAATAAGTGACTGGCATCAATCTTCTTTATCTTTCTCACAAACGGAGACTACTTTGATTTCTTCTTCAAAGTTATCCTCGGGCGATGTAACGACCCATTGACCACAAATTAGAATAGTAATGTTCTCTTCTGCCCCCAGTGCCAAAGTGGCTGCAAGGTTTGTAATCGCATCAACCACCTTATTGGCACTCCTAAGGGTATGTTCCAACTTAATAGTCTTCAGCCTATCCAATAGTCGTAAGACATATTTATGATATGGAATAAGATCATCTTTCTTCACTTCAAATTCTTCTACAAGTTGGTTAATGACCAATTGTGAGTCACCATAGGCATTAAGGTCTTTGATCCCCAACTCAATTGCCATTTGAAGGCGTAGCATGAGTGCTTGATACTTAGCCATATTTTTAGAGCATAGTTGGGTTAGCGCAAACGAATATAGAAGAACGCGTTTTTTGAGAGAGACAAATACAACTCTCGCTTTTGGACCATCATGTTGTGCAGTACCATCAAAGTACATTTCCCAGGGTGGAAAGACATCAAAGAAGAACACTTTTTCTCCAAGAAGGTCATCATTAAGTTCCTAATAACTAGATGGTCTGCTATGAAATCTGCCAGCACTTGGCTTTTAACAGCCCTTTGTGGCATATAAACAAGATCATATTGTTATAAGATAACCGCCCACTTTGTAAGCCATCCATTTAGAACTGGCCTTGATAGGATAAAATTAATTAGATCAACTTTGGACATTACATGCATAGTGTGGGCCTATATGTAGAGCCTCAACTTTTGAAAAACAACCATGAGAGCTAAGCACATATTTTCAATTGCCGAGTAGTTAAGTTCAGTCCCAGCCAATGTCTGACTTAGGCAATAAAGAGCCCTCTCCTTGCCTTTGGGATTTTCCTTGGCACATAATGCTCCATGTGAACATTCTTGCACTATGATGTAAAGTATGAGAGGCTTGTTAGAACCAGGTGCCTCTAACACAGGAAGATTTGATAAGTACTTTTTAACACTATCGAAAGTCTTTTGAGTTAAATCACCCCATTCAAAAGGGCTTTTGTTTTCATGAGGTTGCTGAAAGGATGATTGTGACCAACAAGGTTTGTTATGAACCTTCTGCTATATCCCAAGAGTCCTTGCAAACCCTAAAGTTCTTTAAGGTTCTTTGGTGGGGGCATGTCTCAAATTGCTTTTATCTTAGCTTGGTCAATTTTAATGCTTTTATGTCGGATGACAAAGCATAGGAATTTGCCAGATGAGATTTTTCAAAGATTTGCTGGAGATCTTGCAAATTATTTGATCTCTTTTGGACTTAACCACCAGATCATCCATATAGCATTCCACATTTTTGTGTAACATGTCTTCAAAAATAGTTTGCATTACCCTTTGATAAGTTGTTCTTACACTTTTTAGTCCAAAAGGCATCATCTTACACCAAAAGATGCCCTTCTGTGTGTGAAATGTTGTGGCCCCACTAATCTGCTAATGCTATTTGAATTTGATTATAGCCTGCGGTGGAATCCATGAAGGATAAGGCGTCGTGACAAGTGGTAGCATCAATCACGAGTTGAGTGACCAGAAGTGGGAAGTCATCTTTCGGGCATGTGCCATTAAGGTCTTGAAAATCCACACAAATGCGAAGTTGGCCATTCTTTTTATCACGGCCTGAACAGAAAATTAATCTAATCACCTTAAATTATCTCAATTAAAATTTAATTAAGTTGGGTGCCATATTTCAATTTAGTATTTTGTATATGTATATCTATTTATGTAATTACAGGTTGATTTGACAGAGTGACCTCAATATAAAATTCATGAACACTCCACACCAATTTGCTCAAGATTATAAACAAATACTCAAATGGTAGCTAGTTAAAATTTGTCGAATTGTAAAAATGGGTAATTATGAATTATATAAATGTAGCAACAAAACCATAATAGTAAAGTGTGAGGTAAATAAATAAAGCTCAATGAATCAATTAATTTGGAGGAGTTAAGTTCGTAATCTTCCACATACACCTTAATAATTCCATTAATAAACCAAAATACTAGTTTCAAATTTTGGATCCAATACTTAGTAAGCTAGAGAAAAAAAATCCAAAATAATGAAATCAATGAACTAGGAAAAATCTGGAAACAACACACAAAAACAAAAAAAAAAGCCATTTTGTGAATGAAATAAGAGTAAAACAAGAATAAATAAATAAATTTATACTACTCAACTAAACTACCCCAAACTAAATCCCCCCCCCCCAAAATTCCCAAAACCTTTTTCCCTCTGTATTCTGCCTGGCGCAAGCCACCCTTTGTCATCTCTCTCAACCTCATTATCGGCCATGACTGCTGCCAAACACCACCACCGTCTGACTCCAGCAAGTCACTCCTGTTATCACCCAGTCACCCTAGTGCCACAACCACCTCCTATCTTCCTCTCCTTGCCTTGTTTTACTTAGGTGAGAAGGTGAGGGGCTAATTCCTTAGTAACTAATTTCATTATTTTATAGTTAATTTTGTTTGTAAATGGTGTGTTTGGATGGGTAAATATAAATTCATAATTACTTGAGGCTTTGGTTAAGGTATTTAAATTGGTAATGGTACATTAGGGATTGGAGTTGGATGGAATTCAAGTTTGGTTGCATTGATTTAATGATGTTTAGGGGAATTTTAATGGTAGTTGAATAAAAGTAATGAGGTATATATATGGGGTATGATGTTTTTGTATGGGGGTGCTATAAGCTCGGTGCTGAGTAAGGTTGGAGAAGAAGGAAGGAGGAAAATATAACACCCTTGAATGTTTTGAAAGTCTATGAGATAAGTGTGAGGTTAAATTAATTTGCAAGATTGGAATGTTAAAGTGATGTTTTTGACTAGTGACGTTCATGATTTTGAGACTCAAGATGAGAAGGAAGAAAGGTGGGAAATAAATTCACTTTAGAGATTAGAAAAATTATTGGGTTAATATGAGTTGGTGGGCTAATTTAAAAGTAGTGAAATGTTAACTAATAAAATTTAGATTGAAGATAGTCATTGTGAGGGTGATGTCACATGAGGGAAGATAAAACATGGAGGGGCAATGTGTTATCTTGAATTAATGTGACGGTTATTCTTAATATAAATATGAGAATTAATTTGTCGGTTATTGTTAATGTGAATTTCGATGAGTTAATTATGCAAGCCTAAGTGATAATTGCGATGCAATTCAGGTATTGGCAAAGCTTATGTTTTGTTGCTAAATTGCTAATAAGCCTAACAATTGTGGATAAACTAAATACTACCCACTTGTTTGCGGCTAGCAGGGAAGATGGGATGAAGATCTCTCGACTTGGACCCCAAATCAAGCACATAACGTCATCCTACACCGAATCGCGATTGAATAATCTAAATCCTAATGACAGCTAGCAATAATATGACTAATAAAGAGACAACAACAACAACAACAACAATAACAATAACAATAATAATAATAATGACAATGATAATAATAAGAACATTATTACTAACAAGTGCGACACAAATATTGATATTGACGAGCTTCTGTCATTTACAAGATACTAATAATGATTATAATGATAATAATAATAACGTTGAAGTTAATAAAAACGAGGTGAGTTATGTCATTACACAATTATAACATTAATAATATGAGCGACAATAGTATTAAAAGAAATAACAGAAACAAAATGAAATAGGATCAAGTTAAGTCAATAATAATGGGCATAGGGATGTACATGTTGAGCTTAGGCTCATTGTTCGAACGTTTTTTTTTTTTGTTTTCAATTTTAGATAAGAGATCAGTGAACAACCCTCCTCCTGGTAAGTCAAAAGGAAGCAAGAAATGAGCAAGAGTTGCATTTTTTTTTTTTTAGCCGAAGATTAGCTGGCCAAGTGCTCACAGTGATTTGTAGGATGGCACTCTTGGAAACCTGTTGATTGTATAAACTTTTAGACATTATGGTTGCCAAAGTGTTTAGTAGTCCCATGTTAAGGTTGCCAAGTATATGATGAATTGGATAAGTTGTCAAATGTACTTTTTATTTCCAATATTTGGTGTTTCTGGTGACTGTATGAGTAATATAGTGTTAAAGGTAGTTTCATGTAGCCTTGTTCCATCACGGAACGAAGGTAATACTTCCAGTCAAAGGATTTCTGCTACAATCATAAATAAATAAGTTATTAGGTTAGAATAATCAGGTATTGGGGATTGAGGGTGTTACACTTCTTCCTCACTTGGATGATGATTGCAATCCAGGTTCGGTATTTCACCTTGTATCTGAACCCAACACCAATGATTTTGTTTACCTCCTTTGTAATGTCTAGGATTAACTCGGGCCGAAGTGCTGTTGTGGTTGCTTTTTAAGTAAAACACCCCTTTTAATAAATAAGTGCTAAATAGCAACCTTGGGGTCTAGTCTAGGCATTTCCTTTTAAGTCCATGCAAACGTATCCTTGTATTCAAAGAAGAGCTTGAAATACTCTTCTTCTTCCTTGGCTTGAGCATGACACTTACATAGATAGGGCAATGTTCTTCCATAGATATGAGATTCAACTCTTTTAGCTCATCAATTGTGGCTTCCCCCCATCTTCTAAAGTTTCTGGTGCTTCACCGAGTTCTATTTCAAAATCCAAGTCGTAGGCCTCTTGTACTTCGCCGTAGTTAGAAGAAGCTTGTTCTTCCTCTTTGGTTCTTTCTTTTGATCTAGCATTAGCCCCATGACTAATGAGAACTAAGTATGCCTGTTTACTTTTAGATAGCCATCTTTCTTAACATACACAGTAGAAACACGCTTCATATGTGAAGGAATGAAGCCTTGGACATCATTTATTTCTCTAAGGAGGTTGAGCATTAAATCCCTCTCTTGTGAAGATGGTGAGCTTGATAAAATCTCACCTATCTTGATTATGGTGAAGACTAAGGGTTTATGCTTCTTTTCTCCTTTTAACCTATGAAAGATAAAGGGTTTCAAAATTTTATCCTTTCCCATCTTGCTAAACACAGAAAAGCATTGTCGTGATGCAGGCGGTTGTAACATGTCAAACACCAACGTCTTTGTTTAGTCTTGGTGTTTTCACCCTCACCATCATTAACCTACTCAACTATAAGTCCTATAATATATTGTGCGAGTGATTGGTTGTCCTTATATCGCCTCGAAATGCTTATGGGTTGCAGTGGTACGTAACCAAGGCTAATTTCAAGCATTGTAACTTTGCCCCTTTGACTATTTATCATCTTTTGTGTATTATTAAGTTTGTAAGGCTTAGCTTCAATGACATGCCCTAGAGATGTTGGCTTGCTAAAATCATAACCAGACATCTTCATTAATTTGTATGCATTTGGCTCAAACCCAGCACTAGTGTCCATCGTTAGCAAGTCACTTTCTTCTTGGAGTGAACCTTTGGAAGGAGCGATGAAACTAGGGAGGAAGGCCTTGGCCAAATTGCTTTGGTTTGTCTCATGAGCTAGAGGCACACCCTTTTCTTTGGCAACTTGCCAACTGGCTTCCTAGAACTTGATGTCAGCTTGGTTGTACTTTTGAAAATTGTGCATTCACTAAATGGTGATTCACCATCCTTTTGACGGACTTAGGATTGTATCTAACGACCATCATTGCTGGTTTTGCTGCGATAATTGTTTGTTTGACAGGAGACACTAAAATTTTCTACTTATTTTCTTCTTCTCATTGTTGTTGATGCTTGTGTTGGCATCACCACCATCTTTGAAAGTGCACAAGTCTCCTTGTCATTCTTTACACTATCTTTCCCTGTGAAGGATATAACAACTGATATAGTTTCTTTTGGTGCTGTGTCTTCCTGGAAGAACATTGTGTCAGCGAAGTATCATATGGCCACAATAAATGGTTTTACATTACTATTTATCTTCTTTTCACCCTCCCAAATAGTACTTAAGACGTTGGTGCGAGGTTGATGCTGCTACTCCTTGTTCATGTAACCAAGGATGCCCAAGCACCAACTTGCATGAAGTCTTGGAATCTATCACATGAAAAATTGATGAAGTTGTCAAGTCGCCAATTGTCAACTGTAAGTGAATCATGCAATCGCACATTGTCGTTTTAGATTAAAACCTTGTATCATCATTTTACTCTTAGATAATTCTTCGATGGTGATAACCAAATCATTAATAGTAGACTTAAGCATGATGCTTACTGCTTGATCACCATCCATCGGAATTCGCTTAACCATTTACCCCCAAATGTATCTAGTAACAAACAACGTGCGATTATATGGTGTAGAACTTAATAATAGGTCATCGCCTGTGAGTGTCATGGTGGCATTACATGTGACACGTTGGATAGGATTGCTCATAAGTGGTACATCCTTAAAGTTGTCAGCATATAGCTTTGCATGGCGAATGACAATAGCATCTTGTTCACGCATCTCTTCTAATAGTTGAAAAATTTGCTGCCAACCAATGTGTACTGGTAAAACTCTAAGACAGTAAGGACCTTGTCGTCCCTTTTGAGAGGAGGTGCCTTTATGGCATTCTTTTTTTCATTTGTCTTGTCATTGTCACAATCAAATTTAGAACATGTAGTCATGTTGACTACCACTTTGTCAAAGAGTCCTTTTGGGAAGAATTCGCCTAAGGCAATAATGATAGATGGTTTTTGGTGAAGTGTGTGGACGACTCGAACTTCATGATGTTGGATTTTCTCATGAGAAGTGATGGTGGTTGAGCTTGCTTTGCTTCCTTGACTGCACCTAGTAACAAAGCTCCACTCTTTGTCATCTGTCTTGAAGGTGCTTGATGCGAGTACCATCTTCAGAAGTTGTGTTGTGATTAGGAGTGAGAGAATTGCTGGTTCCAGATTCCCAAATTAGATTGGTCTTTCAACAAAGGGGTTAAATTATGTCTCTCTAAGAAAGCCAAATGGTTCGACCTTTGTTGACATCAAGGGGCATGACACTCACATAAGATAGATGTGTGATTAGCTTCTGTTATTTCATCCAAATCTAAAATGATCCTACCATCCTTAGCCAACTGGATGATGCGCTCCTTAAGTTTGGTGCAATTTTTAAGAGGGTGACTGATGAATCTATGATACTGGCAATATTTCGGATCAGTAGTCTTCCTAGCTTCTTCTGGGTGCTTTGGCTCAGGTAGTTTAATGACACCCTTCTGAAGCAAGTCATCTAACATATCTGACAAATCTGAGACGGGAAATGAGTACTTCTTTTCCTGACGCTCTTTTATTGAGGGACACATCTTTGTTGCCTCCTTGAATGATGTGCTCTTCTTATCTTCTAATTTAGGCTTCCCCGTAATCCAAATTAGTTCATATGTAGAAATGGACATGGCCACATCGATTAGTTATCATCACCACATTTTCATATGCCTAGTTGCCAATTCTTGGAAAGTCCTAGGTTTGCTCATTCATAGGATGTACAGTAAGTCCCACTCTATGCCCTATGTACACATTTTAATGGTAGAAGGCTGAGATCGTAGATCTTTGCAGTCAAGACTAAGCATGCCCCAATGATTGATGTAGTCAAGAACTCGCTCATCTTTGTATTATTTTGTGTTTGTCAGCTCAGTTATGTCCACAATGCGCTGGGTGCTGTAGAACTTGTTAAGAAAGTCTTGCTCCATTTGTTCCCAACTTTTGATGGACTTAGGTTCCAAGTTGGTATACCAATCGAAGGTAATACCTTTCAACATTTAGACAAATTGCTTTATCATGACGTCACCATCGGTGCCATCATTGTTGAATGTCTCAATGAAATGTAGGAAATGTTGCTTTGGGTTGCCCCTTCCATCAAACAGGTACAACTTGGGAAGTTGATAACCGTAGGGCATGGTGTATGGCTTGGTATATGGGTGAGGTCTCGCTTGAACTTCCTCTAAGTTGTGCTTTTAACTGTATTTTCTACCAAGTCTTGGATTTTTTTGATAGTCATTGATCCTAAAGACCCATCATTTTTAGGCTTACCACCTTTATTTGGGTGCTCCCCATGCCAGAAGCTTCACTATGGATGACCACTTTTCCCTTTGCTTCACTTCTTAGGTCTTTTGTGGAAGACTAAGGTAACTGTTTGTCTAACTTCTTAGTTAGCTTAGCAATATTTTCGTCTTGAAGCTTGACGTGCCCTTCCTTTTTTTCACTCTCCCTGGTGAGGCTTTGTAAGATCACCTTCATATTAGCCATCTCTTCTTCCTAACTGCTTGCGCCTGTCATCATAACTGGTAGGGCAACAGTTTTTGAGGGCTCACTTTCAATTTTTAATAGGAGATTCCATTTTGGTGAGGGCGAAGAATAGTCACTGATATAGTAGCCTCCTCCTTCGCAGATCGGAGATTGAAGTCTGGTGAGATTTTGAACATAATCCATCTAACAAGACACTTCTTGCTTCATCTTAAAGACTTGGGGTTTAGGGGTGGGAATAACTGTTTGCCTAGAGACGATCCCAACAACAACTCTTGCTATGCTTCTTGTCTTAATTCTGTGAGTTTGCTAAAGGTGGCGGCAGTTTTGTAGGATCTACGAGATAGAGATCTGGTGCTCTTCTTTGAAGATTGAGAGGCAACATTCTTTGTGGCCATGTCTTCTTTGAACAGGATGTTATTGAAACTTGAAAGTCTTGATTTTTAGGAGAAAGAGTATTGAGACGTAGGCATGCCTGCCAAAAACTTATAGGCACGAATTTCAAACCTAAAATAAATTAGATAAGAAATTGAGTAACAAATTGAATTTTATATTGACCTTGTATATATGGGTACAATCTCTATATTTAATACAATTAAAGTAATCATTTGATTCAATCTCTTTGGATGAATTTGAATGAATTTTATCTTGAGAGAGAGCCTAAGAGGCTTAATTGCAATAAAGAAAAGTATTTGATCTTCGGGAGAGGATGATACGTGCTTTAGGTGCTTGTTATCTTCCTTTAGAGGGAGAGTGCTTAAACCTTAGTGAATTCTTAGAATGTCCACCCCTAGAATGAAAGGGCGTAGGGTTCTATTTATAGGAAAATTCTCCCATCCCCCTTAAAGGTCACGACGGAGCTTGACCTATTTGGGGCCTACAATAAGGTTTCAACTTGAATTGATTTGATGTGGGAGTCTGCGTTGTCTTGGTGCCTGAGTAACCTATTTATTAACTTGGTAGCCTATTGAGGTATCGAGTTGATTGTCGAACTATACCAATGGATTGACCCTTAATTAGACTTTGACTTAGGGATAATCAGGCCCTTGGCTGGGAACAATAATAGTACATTTTGCGAGCAATAGTACCATATTTATATCTTACATACAATTTAAAAAAATGGGGACTAGTTCATTAATAACAATAAAGCTCACATAATGGTATTAATAAAAATAGTACGCACATTAGGACTATATTTTGTGAACAATAATAGCACATGTTGTGCACAATAATAATTATACATGCATTTTGTGAACAATAGTAGTATATTTAAACCTTACTTAATAGTACTAATAAAATAGGATGAACATTATGAGTATATTTCGTAAACAACAATAGTATATTTTATGTACAATAATAGTATATTTTGTGATCAATAGAACATTTAATAAAAATAAACCTCACATATAGTATTAATAAAATATATATGATGAACATTATTAGAATATTTTATGAATAATAGCAGCGCAGTTTTTGCAAAATACTAGTGCATTTAAACCTTACATAATAGTAGTAATCAAATGTATAATTAACATTAGAAGTATATTTTGTAAATAATGAGAGTACATTTTATGAACAATAATAATACTACATTTTGTGAACAGTAGTAATAAATTTACTTAAAAAACCCTCACATATAGTACTAATAAAATACATGATGAAACTTTGCATAATAGTACTGATAAAATACATGATGAACATTACAAGTATATTTTGTGAACAATAATAATACAGTTTGCCGAAAAAAATAGTACATTTTCTGAACAATAGTAATAAAATAAACCTCACTTGCAGTATTCATAAAATATACATAATGAACATTAGTAGTATATTTTGTGAACAATATTAGTGCATTTTGTGAAGAATAGTCGTATATTTAAACCTTATATAATAGCACTCATAAAATGTATGATGAATGTTAGGAGTGTATTTTTTAAATAATAATAGTACATTTTACAAACACTAATAATAATCCATTTGGTGAGCAATAGTAATACATTTAATCAAAATAAACCTCACAAGTAATACTAAAAAAATTATATGATGAACATTAGTAGTACATTTTGCTGTACTAATATAATATAAGATGACCATTAAAGTCGAAGTTGTGTGTGGCAGGTTGGCCACACACACCACTTTCCACCCCTCCCACCCAGGTTTGAGCCTAGGGGAGCACAACTTTGGCTTTGTGCCTTGCGAGTTCTATGTGGGCGGATGGTGGTCTTGTGCCTTGGTCTTGGCTTTGACATCCCCTTTCCCCTGATCCTTTCAAGGCTTGCTAGGTACCCCCTGCGATAGGGGCCCAGTGGGTTGGACTGACTTACCTAAAAAAAAGAAAAAAGAAAAAAAAGATGACCATTAAAAGTATATTTTGTGAACAATAGTGATACATTTCGTGAACAATAGTAATACATCTAATAAAAATACACCTCGCATATAGTATTAATGAAATATATAAATGATTAACATTACTAGTATATTTTGTGAGCAATAGTACAGTGCATTTCGTAAATAATAGTAGTATATTTAAAGTTTACATAATAGTACTAATAAAATATATGATGAACATTGAAGTATATTTTGTGAACAACAATAGAACATTTTATGAACAATAATGATACTACATTTTGTGAACAATAGTAATAAATTCAATAAAAATAAACTTCACATGTAATACTAGTAAGATATATTGTGAACATTAGTGGTATAGCTTATGAACAATAGTAATACATTTTTTGGACAAGAAAGGCTTCCTAATCAATATTAAGGCTTGGGTTCAACTTGGGCCCTTAGTCCCCTATGAGGGTGGTACCTAAGTACTTGACTCTCCTAAGTCCTTGTTGGTTTGGGAACCTTAAGGGACCCAAAGTAAGATTAGGAAAGGTGGCATGACACTTAGTAGCTTAAATAATGTGCCTAGCTATTTTATCTCTAAGTCACCCTATTTTATTTTACTTCCTTATTCTAGGTAAAACATATGGCCTAACTTCTAGCTTATTTTTGGATAGGTAAACGGGATCCATTTTGGGTAACTTTTGCATGGATGGATAGCCCCAGATTTCTATTTTCCGACAAAGCAAAAAGCATAATCAAATTCCAAGAATCGAGCAAGTTATGGGGTTTTAGCAATGCCATGGTCTGTGCAGGGTTTAGAGGTGTACGTTTTTACTCAAGGATTTATTTGGGTCATTAAATGGCAGAATTAAGGCCCAAACTTGGTGGGTGTCTGATAGTCGCTTTTAGAAGGCTCCCATAAAAATCTCCACCTTAATCTTTCCCGTTTGGATAGGTGAATGACATCACCAATGAGAAGGAATGTGCAGCCAAATTCTAGCACACCAATATCCCCTAGTGGTCCCCCTTTAATTGTACAATTAACTTGAATTTTATTGGACAAAATCCTTGTAATGCTAGTGGCTAGTACTAAGCTTGGGGGAGGGGGTATCTTGCTATTTAATTCCTCATCTTGTGTATTACATTCAGCTTTGATGAATATAAATGAATGAAAAGGCTAGAGACCATTTTCTCTCTCAAAAAATCTCTTAATTTTTATCTCTTTTTAGAGTAGTGATTTAAAGTCATCCCTTTATATTAATTCTTGGTACTTAGGCGTTAGGGAATTAATTGGTGGGTTGCTTATCTTGGTGTTCTTTCAAGAATCAAAAGGGTTTCCTTTTGATTTGGGGTTTCCTCCATTTGGGTTGTTCTAGAGGTATTTAACTTAATGGGTCTTCACTTGAATGATTAAGCCTTTATTTGGCCAAATGGACTTCTAATCCACTTCAGTTCGTATCAGAGCACAAGGATACTTCAAGGGTAAGCATCAAATCCTCACACTTTGTGATTGGAATTTGTTGATTGAGTTCTCTCTTTTGTTATGTTGGGGTTTGGATACTTTCTACTCAAGCTTCTTCTCTTATTCTCCTCAAAGCCCAAGCACTTTTCCATGCTTCCTTTTCAATCCAAAACCCTAAAAGCCCACATTTGATTTCTCTATAAAAAAAACTCATCTTTTAGTCCACAAAGAACTCCCAAAATATCCTAAGCACAATCCCCAACCAAAACACAACCCAAGAAACTCCACGAAAAAAGTCGAAACACTCACCTACGCTAACCAGAAAATCGGCATGGTCTGACCGTACCCCTAGGCACGACGATGCCACTTGTTTCTAAGGAGATTTTCTCCCAGTTTTCTAGCACGACCATCCTGTGCTGTGTAGCACAACTGTGCCACCCCTATTTTGGCCCATGCTTCATCTGGCACGACCACACCACTTTTCCCCGAACCCTTAATCTTGTTCCTTCTCTTGTCTACCTTCAACCATGACTAATGATGTAGAACCTTCTTAACCTAGAGGCATCTCTCTAGAGTTAACCCATGAAATGGGGAGAGACAAGGCCATAATGACCTTCAAGAACAAGTAAGAAAACTCACCATGGAGCTAGAGTGAGTTAAGGGATCCAAATTACGAGTTCCGCGACCTAGGGAGCTTGGTGTCAACCCCATTGACATTGCCTACTCATATTCTCATGACGAATATAAAGATAGAGGTATTAGGAGATGAGGTCATCCTAGAAACGATCTTAGTGAGCTCAAGGTTGAGGCACTGGAGTTTGATGGCAACCTCAAATCGAAAAACTACATTAATTAGGTGCAAGCTATTGAGAGGATCATTGAACTCAAGGAATACAATGATGAAAAGGGCTTCAAGCTGGCCACACTCAAGTTAAAGGGGGTATGCCTCCTTGTGGTATGAGACCTTGAAGAAGAATAGAGCAAGGAAAACTAAGTTTAGCATCAAGATTTGGTCCAAGCTCAAGAAACACATGGAGAAGAGGTTCTTACCTTCCTCATACAAGCAAGAGCTCTACCTCAAGATTACCACTCTTAGCCAAGAGAGCCTTAAGGTAGAGGAGTACATTCGAGAATTTGAGCAACTCCAAATGAGAATTGGCTTGAATGAAGACAATGAGCTTACTATTGCTAGGTTCATCAAAGGACTTTCTCCTAGCATCGCTCACAAGGTGGAAATACAATCCTACTTGTCCTTCAATGACGTTTTCCACCTAGCCATCAAGATTGAGAAACAACTTAAGGGTCGAAATCCATTCGCAACTGTTCAACCTAAAATTATGATATTTTATACCCTGTTATCATCTAATATTTGCTCTAAATAAATTATTAAATTGAATTTTTATTATCTAATACTTGTTTTAGCTTTTTAATAATACTTTTGTTTATTTTGTAGGGATTGAAAATAACTTGAAGAAAATAAATAAATTTACTCAAACAAGTGCTACGGCTGGAGCAGATTGAAGCATACAAGAAAGAAGGAAAAAAAATGAAGCTACAAGAGCCCAATCTGCTTCCTTCCTCTTCCCCGTGGCCTATTTCATGGGAGCCCAGCCCGGCCTAGCAACCGAAGCCCACACGGTTTCCCCCCTTCTCTTCTTTCTTTTCCTTTCTTTTCTTCCTTTGGGTCGGTCCCTTTCTTTCTCTATTCCTGGCCCAGGCGCTGCCCGTCTCCTCCCCAGCCTGCTCCATCTCTCCCACTTAAGTGAGACCAGCGTGCCTTGCACGTGACCTCTAGCCCCCCTCCCCATTTCTCTTCTTCTTCCTCGTTCTGCCCAGAACCCTAAAACCCGAACAAGCCCCCCACCTCGACGCTTTACCTTCATCTCCTCACCATAACCGTCCTCTCTCTCTCTCTCTCTCTCTCTCCCCTCATTCATTTTTCATCATCATTACCATCATTACTCATTCGGTTACAAGGAGTTAATGAAGGCAACCCAGGGGGACTGAAGAGGCGACTTCAGGAGCTTTAAAGAAGGCTCGAATGGCAGAAAAGAGGAGGGGGGCGTAGAGATTTCAGTAGGAGTTGTATTAGAATTTTCTTTCCTCAAGTTTCAGTTTTTTTTTTGGTGTTTTCAGATCCTATTTACAATTTCACAAATTACTACTATTGAGCTTGCGTTCATCGAATTCGAATTAAGCTTTCTGATTTGGTTCGAATAGTTCTGATTGGGTTTGAATTAACGTGAGTCGCAATTGAGATTGATTCAGTTTAATGGTACTTGGTTATGGCCATGTGAAGGTTCTTGCTTCTGATATGGGCATTGTCTTTGCTCTTGGGTTTGTTCTCTCTGTTTCATTCCTTCGTTCTCTCTCCTCTGTTTCGTTTTCTGATTTCAGGAGTAATTATAGCTAAGGGTTGGTCGCTCACTTTATTTGCAGTTTGGTTTCTATTTTATAGATTATTCTCATTGGTACTCGATTTAATAATTTTGTTTCATATTTAACTTAAATATTTGGTGATTAGCTCAATTTAATTTGAATTAATTTTGATCTTGGGTTAGCACATATACAACTTAGTAACTCAATTTCACATCCATCCCTGAGGACGATACCCGCGATTCATACAACGATAAACCGTGCGCTTGCGGAAATTCACAACAGCAACTCCTTCCCCTCATCGACCCCAAAGCACACCTAAGAGTTTTCCTGCCTACAATAAGGGTGACACTACCCCTGCACCTATCAAGGCCATTGATAAGGATAAAGGAATTGCTCGTGAACCTCCTAAGAGGTTGGAAGGAAAGAAGTGCTTCAAATTCCATGGTTATGGACACTTCCAAGCAGATTGCCCCAATCAGAGGACCTTCTCTATTAGAGAGGTGGAAGAGATCCAAGCTCTAGAGGAAGAAACTAGTGGAGAAGAGTTTGAGCAGGAAGATCACGCCATAGTCACTCTAGATGTTAGAGATTTATTGGTGATCCGAAGAGCCCTCTATGCCAAAGAGGTTCCCCTTGAACCTGGTTAAAGGGAGCAAATCTTCCACACTTGATGTACCATTGGAGGCAACGTGTGTGAGCTTATTATCGATGGAGATAGTTGCACCAATGTGGCTTCTATGGCTCTCATTGACAAGCTTCAAGTTACCACCATGGTGCATCCCACTCTGTATACTCTTTAATGGCTCAGGCAAGGAAGCGAGGTAATTATTTCTAAACAAGCTCTTATCTCGTTTTCGGTTGGTCCTAATTGTGGTGAGGTCCTTTATGATGTTTTTCCTATGGGTGGTTGTCATATATTTCTTGGTAGACCTTTTTGTTTTGACAATTATGTGATGCATGATGGGTATGCCAACACCTATGCCCTTAATTTCAAGGGACGTAGCCTCACTTTAACCCCCTACCACCACCCAAATCTCTCAAAATTAAATTGGGGAAGGAAAGTGAGAAAAACCTCTACATGAATGAGACACGAGTGGAGAGAGTCATTAGTAAGGGCAAGCATTTATTTGCCTTACTTATGGTTGAATCAAACACAAGTAAGGAAGTGAAACCCTTTCACCCTCTTGCTCAATCACTCTTGAGAGAGTTTGAGGATGTTTTTCCCAACGATCTACCACCGGGGCTCCCTCTTATAAGAGTAATTGAGCAACAAATTGATCTCCTACTGGGTGCTCCTTTGCCTAACAAGCCGGCTCATTGGTGTAATCCTAATGACATAAAAGAAATCCAAATACAAGTCCAAGAATTGCTTGATTGTGGGTATATTAGGGAAAGGTTAAGTCCTTGCTTGGTTCCCACTCTTTTTGTACCTAAGAACGATGGTACGTGGCGTATGTGTGTGGATTCTAGGACCATCAACAATATCACCATCAAGTACAGGTTTCCTATTCCACGGTTGGATGACATGCTTGAAGAGTTGCATGGGTCCAAGGTCTTTTCCAAGATTGACCTTCGGAGTGGTTATCATCAAATCCGAATGAAGGAAGGAGATGAGTGGAAAACTGCCTTTAGGACTAAGTATGGGTTATATAAATGGCTAATAATGCCCTTTGGTCTTTCTAATGCTCCGAGTACTTTCATGAAGCTCTTGAATGAAATCTTGAGGTCATTCATCGGGAAATTTGTTGTGATATACTTTGATGATATCTTGGTGTATAGCAAAGATGAGACATCTCATACGAAACACCGCACTCAGGTATTCCAAGTCTTGAGGCAACAAGCTCTATATGCTAAACTTGAGAAGTGTGAGTTCTTTACTCCTCAAGTTGTCTTCCTTGGGTATGTTGTCTCCGGTGAGGGAATCTACGTTGATGAAACCAAGGTTGAGGCTATCAAGAGTTGGGTCATTCCTACAACCATCACTGAAGTCTATAGCTTTCATGGGTTAGCTTCTTTCTATCGCTAGTTCGTCAAGGATTTTAGCTCCATTATGGCTCCCTTGATCGAGTGCATGAAGAAGGATACCTTTAAGTGGACAAAGGCTGCCCAAATGGCCTTTGAGTCCATCACGGGAGGCTTTGTTTGGCCCCTATCTTGACCCTACCCAATTTTGAGCTCCTTTTTGAAGATGAATGTGATGCTAGTGGAGTTGGGATTGGTGCGGTTCTCACGCAAGCCAAGCCCTATTGCCTACTTTAGTGAGAAGTTGATTGGTTCAAAACTCAACTACCCCACTCATGATAAGGAGTTCTATGCCATTGTTAGGGCTTTGGAGCATTGGAATCATTACCTCAAGCCCAAGCCTTTTGTACTTCATTCGAATCACAAGGCTTTGTTTTTCATCAATGGTCAACATAAGTTGCATACAAGGCATGCTAAGTGGGTTGAATTCCTTCAATCCTTCACTTTCTCTGGCAAGCATAAGAGTGGGAAAGAGAATGAGGTTGTGGATGCCTTGTCACGGAGGTATGCTCTTTTATCGGTCTTAGAGGCCAAGGTTCTTGGCTGCCATTCCATTAAGACCTTGTGCATAGAAGATGAAGACTTTAAGATGGTGGTTGAAGATCCCTCTACCTATGGCACTTATACCTTGCCCTCTTTAAGGGAAACATCCCCAAGAGTCCTCTAAAGGACTTGATTGTTAAAAAGGCTCATGGAGGAGCCTTAGCCGGGCATTTTGGAATCAACAAGACCCTTGAGATCCTCAACGAGCACTTTCTATTGGCCCAAGATGGCTGGGGATGTCCACAAGGTAATCTCAAGACGTGCCATTTGTCATATGGCCAGGAGTCACTTCCACTAAGGCCTTTACACCCCCCTTTAAGTTCCTTTAAGACCTTGGGATGACCTTAGTATGGACTTCATTGTGGCCCTTCCTTGGACCCTTCGAGGGAAGAATGCCATCATGGTAGTTGTTGATCGGTTCTCCAAGATGGCACATTTCTTGCTTGCCACAAGTGTGATGATGCTACATATACTGCGGATCTCTTCTTCCAAGAAACTGTGAGGATTCATGGGATCCCAAGGACTATCGTGCCGGATAGAGATACCAAGTTCTTATCACACTTTTGGAGGCGTCTATGGAAGCTAGTGGGGACTAAATTACTTTTTAGTACCACTTGCCACCCCCAAAACGATGGACAAACGGAAGTGACCAACTGCACACTCACTACCTTGTTTAGGGGTATGGTAAGTAAGATCTTAAGATATTGGGACACCAAGCTTCCCCATGCGGAATTTGCCTACAATCGGGCTCCTTCCTATGCTACTTCTCATTCACCCTTCGAGGTACGCTATGGCCTCAACCCTCTCACTTCTCCTGATCTCATTCCTATTCCTCAAGAGTCCAAAGTGAGTTTGAAGTCGAGGAAGGGGATAATGCTATGAAGAGACTACATGAGTAAGCAAGAGCTTAAATTGAGAAGATAAATGAACAGTATAAGACCAAGGCCAACAAGAATCGAACTCATCTTGAGTTTAAACCAAACGATCTTGTATGGATACATTTGAGGAAGGAGAGGTTCCGTTTAGGGAGGAAAGGCAAGCTTATGGCGAGAGGAGATGGCCCCTACAAGATCGTGCACAAAGTGGGAGCCAATGCCTACAAGGTAGAACTTACGGGTGATATGAACATCTCTGCCATTTTTAATATTGGAGACCTCACTCCCTACATTGAGGATGAAGAAGATGACATTGGAGATTTGAGGGCAAAACCTCTTCAAGAAGGGGAGGTTGATGCGGACCAAACCATAAAGCCTAACCTCCTAATCAATATCAAGGCTTAGGTTCAACTTTTGCCCTTAGTCACCTATGAGGGTCGTACCCAAGTAATTGTCTCTCCCAAATCCTTATTGGTTTGGAAGCCTTGAGGGACCCAAATTAAGCTTAGAAAAGGTGGCATGACACTTAGTAGCCTAAATAAGGAGCCTAGCTATTTTATCTCCAAGTCACCATATTTTATTTTACTTCCTTGTTCTGGGCAGAACATATGGCCTGACTTCTTGCTCGTTTTTGGATGGGTAAATGGGATCCATTTAGGGTAAATTTTTGCATGGATGGATAGCCTTGGGTGTCTATTTTCTAACAAGCCAAAAAGCATCGTCAACTTCCAAGGATCGAGCAAGTTATGGGGTTTTCACCGAGCCATGGTTCATGCAGGGTCTGGAGGTGCACGTTTTTACTCAATGATTTATTTGGGTCATCAAATGGGAGAATTAAGAGCCCAAACTTGGTGGGTAGCTGATAGACTCTTCTAGAAGGCTCCCATAAAAATCCCCACCTTAGTATTTCCCATTTGGATGGGCGAATGACATCACCAATGAGAAAGAATGTGCAGCCAAATTTCAGCACACTAATATCCCCTAATGGTCCCCCTTTAACTGTACAATTAGCTTGAATTTCATTGGACAAAATTCTTGTAATGCTATTGGCTAGTACTAAGCTTAGGGAAAGGGATATCTTGTTATTTAATTCCTCATCTCTTGTATTACATTCAGCTTTGATGAATATGAATGAAAAAAAAAGGCTAGAGGCCATTTTCTCTCTAAAAAAATCTCTTAATCTTTATCTCTTTTTAGAGTGGTGATTTAGAGTCATCCCTTAGGCTTTAGGGGATTAATTAATGGGTTGTTTATCTTGCTGTTTTTTCAAGAATCAAAAGAGTTTCCTTTTGATTTGGGATTTCCTCCATTTGGATTGTTTTAGAGGTATTCAACTTAATAGTCTTCACTTGGATGATTAAGCCATTGTTTGGCTAAATGGACTTCTAATCTGCTTCAAAAGGGGAACAAACTAAAAGCCCAAAAAATGATTTATACTCTTAATTATTAATGTATGTGAAGAACATGTTTTAAATAAGAATTTGTACTTTCATTTAAAAAAAAAAACTCAAAAGAAATATAAAAGTGACATCAACGAAAGTTTAACATGCAGACTAATTTGAGTAAAAATATTTAACTTCTACATTATTATTTATCAATAAAAAGGACATACTAAGCACAAAAAATTTATGTGAATACTAAAAGTGGAAAAGAAAAAGAAAAAAAAAACAATCCTAAATTTGTCAATAATCAGTCTCGAACCTAGACCATGAGGCAAAAAAACCAAAACTAGTTGCACAGCCAACAATTACGCCGGGCCTATCATGCTGTCGTGCATTGCAGTTAGACTTGGCAAAAATTAACCAAACCCGAAAACTCGACCTGAACCTGCCCCAAAGTTTTGGGTTTTAAATACGATTTTCTCGACCCGAACCCGAAATAAACCAAACCCGAAAAACCCATAAATTTTTGGGTCAAACCCGACCTGAACCCGAACCTGCTCGCTCGACCTGAATATTATACACTTGCTTTTTATTTTCTTTGATTTTTCTTCTTAACAATAATAGTTTTTTTATTATAACGAATCGTTTAGAAAGACGTTATACAATTACCACTTTGCTTCGAAAATTAGACAATGGGTCCCGGTTTTTCCTATAAAACAACGTCATATACAACATATACATGATACAATTTTTGAAAATGGCAATGAAATAACTCTAATATAAAGAAAAACAATTTAGAATTAGATAAGTATTGAAAATGTACGAGTCATACATCATATTATTCATAAAATTAATACGTCTCATCGCATTTTAAATAATATTATTCTATAAAAATCTAAAATTTTGATTTTATAATTAATAAATAATTATAATATCTTGCGCGTATATAATATTCTTTCGTTTGGATTTCTTCGAATTGGTCTCAAATCTAATGCAATGTTGGGCAATGAACCAACTTATGTTCGTGTTAAGATCAACGTACTAATAAAGCATGCTTGATTAGGTAATGCTCGGCTAAATAACGAAACATCAAATTATTAAATGGGCCATTAACGGGTCAAACCGCTCCGACTCGTTAACTTGCTTTAGATGGGCCGACCCATGAATGATCCGACCAATTATTAATATTTTAATATACGGGTCAATCCATCCAAACATTACTTATTGTCCGTCTGCACATGAATTTCATATCTCATGTTGAAAAGTTTGGATATTTTTGATATTCATTGAAAAAATTACAATTACAGTGCTTGTTCATTAAATGCAGACAATTTTAAGTAAGAAATATGCTGAATTTTTTATTTTGACGAAAAAAAGAAAAAATTCATTAAAAAGGCGCTTCAAATCCATTGGGTTGATATGAAACCTATAAAACCGAAATACGCTAGCTCGTATTTTACCCGAACTTGAAATATGTCCGATATGTATTTTACCCGAACCCATGTATACCCAACCCGTATTTGACCCGTCCATCCGAATTGACAGGTCTAATTGCAGTAATAAATATCTGTACAGGATAGCATGCGTTCGGGAGTAGGAAGGCATGGTACGCCTAGTTTGACAATAGAAAAACTGGTGCAGTAGCAACCATGCGATTCCATTTTCTGTAGTCTATTTCCATTTTTTGGGGAGGGGGGGGGGGGGGAGGGGGAGGGACAGTAAGCAGTCTAGTTCGTTAACCCTTTTGACAAAATCCATTCTCATACTTGTGGATAAAAATTCCTTGTCACGAGTACTTTTTATAGAGTGGATAGTTTTAAGTATGGGCAACTACCAACTTTGCAAAAAGTCACCTTAATCAATTAACATATATATTTTTTTCTTCGCAAGTGAAAAAGCACACTAGGAACCCGTATCTTATGGCTTACCACCGTAGAACGGAAAGGCATAGAGAGCGGTTAGGAATAAAAGGAAGGAAAAAACCTTCAATACCGCCGGTGGGATTAAAACGCACCTTCCTTGTGTGGTACGTGGGTATCCTCTCAATATATATAT
>JACYFF010002017.1:1782058-1937787 GCA_017589665.1 Selenicereus undatus | reverse complement strand
ATATATATATATATATATATATATATATATATGTACATATATATATGTATATATATATATATATATATATACATACATACATACACATACATACATACATACATACATATACACACACCTCACACACACATATACATACATACATACATACATACATACATACATATACATATACATACATACACACACACACACACACGCATATATATATATATATATATATATATATATATATATATCGATATGCATCTATATATGTATAAATGTATGTGTGTATGTGTGTGTGGATGTGTCTTTGTATATACACACACTCACACATGTAAACAAAATAGGCATCCGAAACCTAGACATTGACACACGACAACTTCTCATAGCTTCGACAATAATTTCTAACCCAACTTCAATGCTATCAAGAAATAATGAATGTTTTTTCATTTTCAATATTATTATTTTTGTCTTAAATTATAAATGTTGATTTTTTTAAACAAAAAAAATGCATAATACAGGATCGTGATGAAATATTTCCTCTTTTATGTCACACGATTATTACGTTGATACTGATAATACGAAATAATCACAAATAGTGATTCATTACCTTTTATTTGGACATAAGTATAAATATAAACATTGAATATAAATGTTAAATACAATTATTACAATTGTGGTCACTTGGAATCAATCTTTCTATAGACAGGGATGCTGGTACAGGTAAGGTTGCGTCCATTTGGATCTCCTCATACCCTGTAAAAGCGGGATCCACACTAGGAGGTGTTGTTTGTTTATTCGTTTGTTTGACAATGATAACAATTGTTATATAGAAGATAGTATTACTTGTGCAAATTGTAATTAAAGGATGTGAAATTGCTGTCAATTTCAAGATAAGAAGAGTCCAAGCGATTGTGATCCGCTTTTTTTAGCAACATTTACCAACATTTATGTTTAATAGGTAAGACTATTCTCCATAGGTGCTTGTATGTATGTTATTTATTTTTAAAAGGGAATATATAATTGATTCGGAAAAATATAGGCCGAATTCCCTGGCACCATCCACCATGGCAATGGCCCCTGGCAAGCACAGTCAACAAAGTCAGGAAACTCACACACCAGTTTGGGCTAGCAAAAGAGAGCCAAATAGGTCAGAATGAAGGGAAATGGTACAATGACCATCCTATCCTTGAGCTGCTCTTGTTATAAATAGAAACCCCACAATCTCCAACGCGAGGGGGGGGGGGGATCCCCAGACTATTAGGACATATTTCTCTTCATTTATGTCATGATAATGTTAGCCCTTTATTTCCCTTTTTTCCCTCAAAGATCCCATCTCTAAAGCTTCAATACTCTCTCATGATTTTCAATACCTAACTTGATCCTCAGACGGACGTTCCTCGGGTCCATACCCGGGGTCTGCCTTTTTTGCAGGTCAGGAGCGCTAGCCCGAGCTAACTTCAAAGGCTGTCAGGCATAAGTCCACTCTTCCTACTCATCATAACATTTAATTTCTCCAAAAATAGATTGACTCCGTCTGTGAAGAGTGTGGTAGATGATGGTAATCAACGAAAGAGCTTAGCCTAAGATAGCTAACTGGAGGGACGATGAATACAACACAACCGACATGAGTAGTCAGAGGCGCTTGGCCTAAGGTATCAATTGTGCTACATTATTTAAATTAAAATCTGGGTGCCTACTCGACCCAACAAGATAGAAGTCCATCAGGCTAACTCTTGGCTCGACCCTACGTATTGCATGTGCATATATTTATGAACAAGGGACAGCAACAACAGGTATGAAGAAACATGACTGCAGATGCATGATAATGCAAATTTAACACAGGACCCCAAAACTCTAATTAGTATGTTTAGCCTTGATGAACCTCCATATTCACCTCTTTCAAACCTATTTTTGACCCCTCTTCTCAGTGATTTTTGGGTTAAACTTCAAAGTGCAGGGGTCGAATAGGCCTCCTTTACCCTAAATTTGCTCATACAAAATGTTTTCATGTTTTTTAGGAGTTCTGGTTCAAAAGAAAGAAGCCAATATTGTATGAAAGGAGGATCAAGAAGGCGAATCCCAAGCTAAGGAAGAGGTTACCTAGGCCCAGAGGACTGGCATGGGGACCCCATGCTAGGAAGCCTAGTCGTGCCAAGCCAAAATCTTAGGAACAGCTGACCAGAGAAGTGGTGAGGTGCCATCGTGGCACTTTATTTTTCTACGCGACTAAATTGTCTAGTGGGGTTTCATTTGGGGATATGTTGTAATTTCTCTAGAGCTCTCGAGAAGGAGGGGATTTTTAGTTTTCAATTCTAAATACTTTCACAAATTCTTAGACATTAGATTGAAGTTTAATTGAGCACGAAATTGTGTGATTGCTCTTGGAATCAATTGAAGTATGTTTTCTTTCTTCCTTCTCTTGCATTCACAATTAAGTTTGGAACTTCAGTGATGTTTTCTGGATTTTGTTCTTGATTGTGATTATCAATATGATTAGAGGCTAAACTATTAGTCTTGTTTTGGGAGTAGCCCCTATTATGCGAAATTGAATCATGTTTTAGGTTTTTGTGAGTCATGCTTATGATTGCGATTTGAAGTCTTGCCTAGTACGCCGATAATTGTTGGATTGCTTGAGAGAGTTCTATTTACTATTCTTAATTAGGGTTTAGGAGATCAACGAAAGTTGAATCCTTTATCTAGTGTGACTTTGTGAGTGCTTGATCTTCCTGACGTGAAATCAATTAGGATTTCAATTGGGAATATTTGATTGCTTAACCTTATGAGCTTGATTAATTTTAGTTTCATGAAAATAGATAACTAGGATTAATTTAGTCAGTCTATTGACCTTCGAGAGAAGGCTTAGATCACCCCAATCTAGGACCTTTGTTATTATTGAACTACACAATTTCATTAGTTCTCAGCAGATTAGAACTGTTGCCTAGCATAAATCAACTTAATTGGACTTTTTCCTAAATATAGTGTTGTAAGTCGATTTGTTGATTGAAAACAAGTTCATTGTGGACACGACCCGTACTTGCTGGACGTTAGCTACAGCTATGCCGTGCACTTGCGATAACAATTTAAGACAAGAAGTTTTTTGACGCTGTTGCTAGGAAACTTGTTTGTTTCAACATCAGAAGCAACCAAAACACTCTAGATTAGGCATTTTCTTTTTCTTTTTCTTTTTCTTTTTCTCCTTTGCTCTTTGAGCCTTGCTTGGACTTGCTTATGCTTGGTGTAGTTTTTGGCTTTTTATGCACAGGCGTAGTTAGAGGGATCAACAACTCATTCCTTTTGACCTGGAGATAGAAGCCATGGAGACAAAGTGGTGCGAGAGAAAGGCAACAAGCACAAATCGTCATGGATGAGTGAGATCCTAAGGTGTTGTGGGATTACCTCTTGCCGCAGGCAACTGGCATCACCTCATCCATCGTGAACATGACCGTAGAAGCAAATAACTTCGAGTTGTGGCCCGCTCTCGTGTCCTTTATGGAGAAGGACCAGTTTGGTGGGCATCACATGGAGAACCCCCATACTCACCTTCACATCTTCCTAGCGAAGTGTGATACGATCAAGCTCAACGGGGTCTCTGCTGATGCAATCAGGCTGAGGCTTTTTCCTTCTTGTTGATGGACAGAGCCAGTGACTATCTCCTTAATAAGGAGCCCAACTCGTTCATAACCTAGGAGGCCCTTTCAAAAGCTTTCCTTAGCAAGTACTTCCCCTCGGGTAAGACTGCTAAGTTGAGAGCGGAAATCACTTCTTTCTCTCAACGACGCGATGAATCTTTATATGAGGCGTGGGAAAGGTTTAAGGATCTTCAGAGCCAATGCCCCCACCCCAATGTTCCTAATTGGCTCCTAATCCAAACCTTCTATAATGGATCAGACCAATCTTTTGAAGATGTCTGTTGACACTACAGCTGGCGGAGCACTCATGTAGAAGTTAATTGAGATTGCAAGAGCCTTATTGGAGAAGATGGCATCCAATAACTATCACTGGGCCAGTGAGAGGGCGACCCCAAAGAGGATCGGTGGTGTTTATGGAGTGGACGTCGTGGACTTGCTTACCAGCAAGGTAGATGCTTTAGCTTAGTGATTTGACAGCCTTGCGACTCCTTCTTCAGGAAGTTTAGCGGAGAGTTCTTCAGGCGCAATATTTGAGATCGGGGCCCTATGTGAGATTTGTGGCATTCAAGGCCATGTTGCTCCTGAGTGCCAATCTACTTTCTAGGGAGTTGAGCATGCCAATGCTATGCAAAACTTCAACCCACGCCCACAAGGCAACCCCTACTCAAACACATACAACCCCAGTTGGAGAAATCACCTAAATTCTTTTCTCCTACAGCAACAACAATCCCATTCCACCCAATGCCACTCAACCTCAACCCCCTGGTTTCCAATGCGGGCGCCCTATACCCCACCTCCACAACAACAACCACTCCAACCTAAGTCCAATCCAGAGAGTCTACTGGAGCGTTTCATAGTGGCCTAAACCAAGACTAATGAAGCTCTTAGTGAGTCGATTAACTCGCTTACCTCCAAATTCGAAGCCATGGCATCCCACCAAAAGGCGATGGACACCCAAATTGCCCAGATAGCTTAGCATGTTAGTCAGCTGTCCCAACCCTAGGTGCATCTACCAGGTCAACCTGAGACCAAACCGAGGGGTTACATTAATGCAATTTCTATGGTGAGCAAGGGGTTTATAGAGAGTCCTGTGATGGTACTTTAAGAAGTAGCTACAATCCCTATTTCTACAGGAACAACTAAATTGAAGAAAGAAAGGGCTCTGAATCAAGAACAGAATGGTCATCAATCTTCTCCAGTCCGACCTTATTAGTCTCTTGTTCCATATCCTCAGAGGTTGGCGTGATCAAAGCTTGAATCCCGGATGGTTCGATTTTTTGATTTGCTGAAAACGGTAAACATTAATGTCCCCCACTTGGAGATTCTGAAGGAGGTACCATCCTACCTGAAGTTTCTAACGGGGCTTCTGTCCGAGAAGGGTGAGCTTGAAAATGTTCCAGTGGTTGCCGTTGGTGAGGTGTGCAGCGCAACTCTACAACGCGGGTCACTATCGAAGCTACGTGATCCTGGTAGCTTCTTTATCCCGTGCTCCATATTGGATACGCCGATTGAGAGAGCGCTCTGCGATTTGGGCACAGGTGTAAGCTTAATGTCTATCCCTCTCTCTCTCTGTGCAAGAACTGAAGTTGCTAGACTTGAAACCTGCAACCACATATATCTAGTTTGCAGATTGCTCCATCAAGCAGCCTGCAGGCATCTTGAAAGATATCCCAGTTGAAGTGGGTAAGCTTCTCATCCCCTGCGACTTCATAGTTTTGGATATGGATGAGTACCGCATATTCCTATTATCATGGAAAGGCCATTTTTAGCAACTATCGGGCTGTGATTGATATGCCTGCGGGGAAGCTGTTATTTCGGTTATGTGGGGAAAAGATCGATTTTTGCTTCCCCCCTCCAGTTCGAGAAATCCCCACAGCCCCCAGTGCCTCTACTTACACTTATGGGATTCATTTATTAGATGGGGATGTGATGCTCTAAAGGAATTCTTATGCTGCATTTGAGTCACTTCCACTAGTTCGTGCCAGTTCTGGGTGCATTTTTGTCCATCGTAAGGTGGTGATTGATAATGCTTTGCTACTAGAGATTCCTTTCAGTTCGCCTCCCCCACTACCATCACGAAGTACTTAAGGTAAAGGTCAAGCTCGGGACCCCTAAACAGGTGCTTCTTGTGAGGCAACCACTCAAGCTTTACCGCTTTCGAAAAGAAAAACAGCAAAAAGAAGAAAAAACCAAAAAAAAAGGTGAGAAAAGAGAGAGAAAAACAAGAAGAAGGAAAGGAGCGAAAAAACTAGAAAAAGGAAAGCACAACTTTAAAGGGCTGGATTTGTGAGGCAGCAAGTTGGCATGGGCACCCCATTCCTGATGGCATGCACCAACCCCCCTTAAACTTCAAAGGGGGGGAGTAAGGAAACCAAGGCCGGCCAACCAGTAAAGTTGCATGGTATCACCATGCCCTTAGCACGATCGTGTTGGTTTCTAGTTTATAGGCGCGAGGGCAGCAAAGTGGCACAGTGCCCTCGTGTCACAAGGCACGACAGTGCCACCTTAGTTTCTGGGTAAAAGGCCCGATTTCCCCTTCTTCTTCATTCTTCCTCCATACTTTATCTCTCTAGCACACGACCCCTCCCCTTTCTCATACCCTACTCTCCACTCAAATCTCACCCCAAATTCCTAATTTCTTTTTCAAATCCTCAAATTCCACTCATAATCCTTCAGTTCCCTCTTAAATTTCTCTCCTTTTCATCAAATTTCATTCCCCCTACACTACCCACTTTCTCTCTCTGAAACCCTCATCGCCATTGTTGAGGTTGAAGGTTATAGAGATACAAAACTTGCCTCCTCTCCCAATTTTCATCTTCTTCAGCAACCCCAAAGCCTTAATATACTCCCAAGTGCTCCTTATGGGCAAGAAAAGAGTTAGGAAAGGTTCAAAGGCTCCCTCATTGCCCAAGAAGTCCTCTAAGGCTACTTCATCCTCTGCTGCACCCTCAACTGCTGAAGGTACTAAGGATGCTTGCCCATTGATTCTTCCTACTAGTACTAGGGGTTTGCATTTTGCTAATGAAGAACAAAAGACCCGATATGAGATTTTGGCCACTAGGAAGACTAATGAGCAAAAATTCATGTATGTAGACTCATTAAGGACTTTAGGATTGCTTGATGATATGTTGAGTCTAATGTGTAAATTGGGATGGATGGAGTACATTGGAATGCAATGCACCTCTTATGACCGCCTAATGATAGAGTTTTTGATCTCTCTAAATGTAAATTGGGATGGCAAGTTTAGAGGTCAAGAGGTTGATATTACCTTTCGCATGTTTAACATTGATCGCCAGATGAATATGCTCATAATCAATGAGTTATTGAAACTCTTGATGGTTGAAGGTGCATCCAGGGATGTTCCCCCCTTGCAGAGATCAGACCCCATTTGGATGAGCATTACTTGCTCCAAATGGAAGACTTATATGGATAGATTTGGGAGGCCCAGAGCTTTTAACTCCCGACAGGCTAAGGCCACTGAGATTTGCAATATCAACCTCCGATATCTTCAACGCTTGAGTGCGAATATAATTTTCGGTCACAATGACAACCAAAATGGTTGTCAGAAAGCGGAGTTATTTATTATTTGGTGTGCATTGTCGGGCACTCCCATGCACATAGGAGCCTTCATCGTCTGTCACTTGGTAGAAGCAACCAAGACTACCCATAAAAATGTTCTAAGCATTGGTGGTACCATTACTGCCATCGCCATTGCCTTAGGCCACAGTGATAAACTCTCCCACTTCGAGCCCTGTTTCCTCGAGGGTCACCTTAACATTGGTACCCTCCACCACATGCACATAATCGATACCCGGGGTGACACCATTCGGTAACCCCCACCACAAAAAAATCCTCTTCACCCTTTCTAATGTTGAGCACGCCACTTTGACCAATAAAAGGAATTAGAACTGTGATAAAGTGATTGTTAAGGCGACCGCGCTACCTAGGGAAGGGCAGTTAGCTACTGATAAGGAGGTTGAGTATGATGAGGAGGGAGAATCTGATGATGATGAGGAGGAGAAGGAGGATGATGTTGATGAGGGCCAAGAGGGGCAAGAGCTAGAGGGCACTCATGTTGAGGATGTAACACCCCCAACCCCTAGGGTCAGAAGCGTTACGTTTTCTTACTTCTTACTTAATTTCTGGGGTGAAACGGACAGAGTTTCCCTTAAAAACTGACCGTTTCACCCCAAAAATTAAGTAAGAAGTAAGAAAATGTAACGCTTATGACCCTAGGGGCTGGGGGTGTTACAGAGGAGGAGCTTATTCAACCACCACCACCTCTCTTTAACCCACCATCCACCTTTGAGAATGACGGGTTATCTTCTTCTACGACATACATACCATTTGACCCTGCTTTCCTCCAATCCTTCTCCACCCTCTAACTAGAGGTCTTGGGTCTTTGAGAAGGATACACCGATATGCATGATGACATCCATAGTCTCTCTAGACGAATGGAATCCATTCAGGAGGGAGTTAAATATTTTTGGGGGTTTGCTGACCGCCAAGAAGAGCAAGGGCGGCGGCGGATTCAGCGTGAAGAGGAGCGGGCCATGAGGGAGGCCCGAGAGTATAAGGAGAGGAGGAGGATGAATGAATTGCTTTGGTGCCAATCAAAGTCTATTCGAAAGTTGGTGGAGTAGTTCTGCACCTTCCCCAGCGATCAAGGCGATTCGTCCTCATTTCCACCGTTTGACTCGAGCTATTCATCTGCCTTGTCACCCTTTCCTCTGTATTTTGGGCCGCCTCCTGGGATGATGGGACCCAATAACTGTAGGTTGTACCCCCTTCCCCTTCACTTCTTATTTCTATTCTTTTCATTGGGGACAATGAACAGTTCTAGCATGGGGGGGTGAGCTCATAAGCTCTATGCATGTTTAGTGGGTCTGGGTGTGATTTTTAATGGGTTGCAGTGTACACATATCTGCCAAATCTAGCATGCTTGCATTTAGAATCTTAGGTTTCATTCTAGTTTAGGTGCATTCTTAGGATGCATTAGTCGTAATCTCATTTCCTGCATTAGGTAGGCATGTAGGATATTGCATTTAGGTAGATAATGCATTGTATATATCTTTTTGCAAACCATTGGTCTGAAGTGGAGATGTGTTGATTAGGGTTCTCTAAGACCACGAGGTAATCCTTTCATCTTTCTCTTTATTTATCTGCTAATTGATCTTTTAGTTAGGTTTATTGTTTAAAAAAAAAAGAAAAAAAATGACAGAGTTGACATTCTTTTTGAAAGCCCCTCTAATGATGACATTCAAGGGGTAATGATTTGGATGGATGGTTGTGGTAGTTTGTGGCAAATGAGGCTTAATTGGGGCCAACATTTTGTGAAAATGGTTAAGGAAATATTTTGATTGCTATGCTTTGTATGTTTATGTATTTGTCCCTAAGAGTTGCTGTGATGTGAATTGGTTGAACCTTGATCGTTGGCCAATCTTTTGAACTAATTTTTAATTTTTATAGAAGACCCAGTGAGATTTTTGAGCTTGTAATGACCATTCACTCTATATGGTCTTGAACATCCTTTCATGAGTGTTCAACCCTCTTGCATGTGCATGTCTAGAACTTAGCTTAACTCTATTCAAAATCACTTTTGGCATGTGCATGGTGTTAATATGATTGAGGAATTCCTTTGTTTTATAAGCCACATGAGCCAAAAAGCCACCATGTGTTATTATGATTTGTTTGCCTCGCTCTTTGTGCCTTTTTCCCTGTCATTTGATTCACCAATATCTACTTAACCCATGGCTTGAAATGAACAATGCTACCCTATGCCAAGTTAGTAAAGCAATGTCATGAGTGATTTTTGATTAGGGGAATATGCTAATTGGTGCACCTCAGTGGTTGGTTCTGATTGGTTGTCAGCTTTGTATGATTAGAAGTTGAAACTATCCTCGGACCTTTGTCGTTCTCTTCTTTTCTTCAAAAAAAAGAAAAAAAGAAAAAAAAGAGCAAACAAAGAAGAAGAAAACGTGTGAATAAGACGTTTGGCAAAGGGAGTTCCATTTAGGAAAAGGGAAAAAAAAGAAAGAAGAGTTTTAACCTTATTTCTTTATGCTTAAATTATGGGGATAATGGTAACAGTTGCGTTTTGGTGTGGAGATGGTTTTGATTGCTCTCTACTTGGATAATTTGCTCCTTCCACCTAAAATCCTAACTTCTCTTACCTTTAGCCCTAACCCTGATACAACCTTTAAAAAGCCCTTATGATTGACACTTGTGCATTTGCCTCCATTGATAGAGAATTGAGAGTTTTTCCAAGCTTATGGTAGCATGCACACATTGAGGGTGATTTTGAGTGATCAATTACTGCCCTAAACACATGAGAGGAGAGTTTATGTTCTTACTCCTAAAGTGAGGATCTGCTAATCTAACTAGCTCATCAATGATTTAGGGGAAAGCATGACACTTCTAAGCAGCTCAATATGGGGTGTTTATTCTTGCACCATAGTCGAGTGATTTACATTTCAAAAGATGTGCCTTTGAGAAAAAAAGAGCTTTGCCCTTATTGAGTTTCTAAGCTGTGAGCTTCCATGATTATTGGCCTAGTTGTCACCACTTACCCGAGGCGGACGACACTCCGAGGTAAATCTCTCCCCAACGCTCCATTAGTTGACAACCTTGCTTGGGGACAAGCAAGAGATAAGCATGTGGGAGTTGATGAACCTCTATTTTTACCTCTTTCAAACCCATTTTTCACCCCTCTTCTTAGTGATTTTTGGGGTAAACTTCAGAACGCATGGGTCGAATAGGCCTCCTTTACCCAGAATTTGCTCATATAAGATGATTTCAAGTTTTCAGGAGTTCTGGTTCGAAGGAAACAAGAAAATCCACCAATGTTAGTGCGAAAGGAGGGTCAAGAAGGCGAATCCGAAGCTAAGGAAGTGGTTGTCTAGGCCCAAGGATTGGCACGAGGAGCCCATGCCAGGAAGCTCGGTTGTACCACGCTAAAATCTCCAGAGCAATTGACCAGAGAAGTGGCGAGGTGCCACCGTGTCGTGTGGCACGATCGTGCCACTTTATTTTTCTACACAACTAAATTATTTCGTGGGGTTTCATTTGGGGATATGTTGTAATTTCTCTACATCTCTCAAGAAGGAGGTGATTTTTAGGTTTTCAATTCTAAATACTTTCAGAAATTCTTAGACATAAGGTTGAAGTTTAATTGAGTACGAATTTGTGTGACTGCTCTTGGAATCAATTGAAGTACGTTTTCTTTCTTCCTTCCCTTGCATTCTCAATTAAAGTTCGCAACTTCGGTGATGTTTTCTAGATTTTTGTTCTTGATTGTGATGATCAATATGATTAGAGGCTAAACAATTAGTCTTGGATTGCGAGTAGCCCTTATTATACGAAATTGAATAATGTTTAAGGTTTTGTAATCATGCTCATGATTGCGATTTGAAGTCTTGCCTAGTACGCCAATAATTGTTGGATTGCTTGAGAGAGTTCTATTCACTGTTCTTAATTAGGGTTCAGCAGATCAACGAAAGTTGACTCCTTTATCTAGTGTGACCTCATGAGCATTTGATCTTCCTGACGTGAAAACAGTTAGGGTTTCAATTGGGAATATTTGATTGCTTAATCTTATGACCTTGATTAATCTAAGTTTCATGAAAATGGATAACTAAGATTAATTCAGTCAGTCTATTGACCTTCCAGAAAAGGCTTAGATGTGCCTGAAATTGTAATCCTTTCCACTTCGATTGCTTTCATAGGCAGGTTTGCAGGATCTTGGTTATGATACACATAGCATAATAGTGTGGTGAACCCCAATCTAGGACCTTTGTTATTATTGAACTAGACAATTTCATTAGTTCTCAGTAGATTAGAACTGCCGCTTTGCATAAATCAACTTAAGTGGACTTTTTCCTAAATAGAGTGTTGTAAGTCGATTTGGTGATTGAAAGCAAGTTCCTTGCCGACACGACCTGCACTTGCCGGACGCTTGTTACAGCTACACCGTGCACTTGTGGTAACAATTTAAGACAACAAGCCTACTACAAGAAAGGGAAAAAAAAGGAGCACTTCAGCAGCAAAGCGTCATACACCAGTCACCTAGAAATGGAAATTATATTGTATTACCACAAGGTGTGGGACCCGAATGAAATTAAATATAAAAAAAAACAAAAGATGAACTGGAAACGTGAAGAAGGGGAACCACATGCAACGACATAGCGAGTCAACAACAAAGGCCCATGGTCGTCAAAAGAACTGCGTGTAGCAACTCGACATTGAGACCTGATCATGCCCAATAGTAGGCTTAGCTTGACAACTTGCTCGGGTGAGGCCTTTTTTTCGACGCCGAGGCATCACTCCTAGTGGCTTAATAAGATAAGGCCGCCCTCTGGTGAGCTTGACCACACTAGCCGCCCACGTAAATAGAAAGGTCTGCCTTAGACGCGTTGCACGAAAGAGACGTGGCTCTTGCCCAGGTGGAAGCTCGAGTCTGCTAATTATTAAAAGGCCAACAGTTGGATTGACCAGTTGCTTCGGCCAATCACCGCCCTGATGAACCTCTATTTTGTCCCAATTTCAGCCCCTAATTGACCCCTTATCTCAGTGTTTTCATATTCAATCTTACTAAGAGAAGGTCCTCTAGCATACTTCTTACTCATATAGCATTTTTCGGTACTTTCAGGGACTTTGTCCAAGAAACTAAGAGATGAATGACATTTAGCAGAAAGGAGTGCCGAGGAGGCGAGTTAAAGCCTCGAAAAAGCGTCGCATGGAAGTTCCAAGTAGTCGAACACGGGTAGCACAGCCGGGCCACGGGAAACCGGCACAACTGGCCGGAAAAGCCAAGTGGCACACCCGTGCCACTTGTGCCGGGCTGGGCCATTTGTTCCAGATTTTTGGCACAGTCCCAACGTGCCTCGGAGCACGACCGTGCCACCCCTTTTCTGCGTCGCGACTTAAATTTTTCTTCGAGGTTGTTTTGGGAGGCATTCAGTTTTCTTTCCCTAGACTGTTCTTTAGGCAATTTTTATGTTTTATTAGAGAGTTTTATTTTCACACTTTTTATTTCACTATTGGATTGAAGTTTTGTTCTACCATTAATTCATGCGATTAATTCAAGGTTCTTCATCTTAATTCTCTCTCCTCTTGTTCTTAGTTGTTCTAAAGTTTGCATGTCATGGTTGTTGAATTGAGTTATTGGATTATTGTTCTAAACATGATTGTAGGCTAAATCCTCCAACTCAAGTTGGGATTAGCGCCGAATATGTATGGTTGAATCATGAATTGGCCTAATCCCCGCTTCCCCTTTATTTTGTAATTGCGAATTCTATTATGCACACCACATGCTCGATGAAATGCTTGAAAGAGCGTTCATCCTCTTTATTAGGGTTTAGGGGAGTGTTGAGAGACGAAACCTTTACCTAGTGCGACTTAGTAGACGATTAGGGTTTTAATATGAAAATAATTAAGATCCTAATTGGGATTTGAGATTGTAGACCTTGTAATCCTTCAACTTTTAGTCCCCTGAGAATAGGCGAATATAGTTCTAAGATTAGTCTTCGACCCTTGAGAGAGGGAGGAGATGGACTTAATTGACAATCTATCCATCCGTGATGCATGCTTGGGAATGTTTGGTGGGGGCTAGTAACTTATTCACTAGCATAATCTGCTGTTAATTCCAACCTAGGTGTTTACTCTTCTGCTGTTTATTCTATCTTTTAGTTGTTATTGTTTCCCTTAGTTAAGCTACAAAACTCCAATTGTGATTGCCTAGCTTGGGTAGAATAATCTAGTTCTAGTAGTTGAAAGCAAAGTTCCTTGTGGATTCGACCCATACTTACCAGTTGCTAGCTACAGCTGCGTTGTGCTCTTGCGGTACTATTTAAGGCTTAACAAGTTTTTGGCGCCATTGCCGGGGAGCTTGCGCCTTTCAATATTAGAACCGATTTGAGTACTCTAGACTAGGCTTTTCTTTTTCTTTTTGCACCTTCTTGTTCTTCCTTATTCTTACTTGAAACTGTTTACAACGGGGTAGTGTTTGCTCTTGTATGCACAGGAGGAGCAAAAGGGATTGAGAACTTATCCCATTGGATCTTGAGATAGAAGCAGTAGCTCACAGGCGTAGCGGAGAAGCGAGAAGGAGGAAGAAAGCAGAAGCAGCGATGACAAGGCAGGAACAGAGGGTGTTGCGCAATTATGCCCTACCACAAGCGTCAGGTATCACATCGTCTACTGTGAACCCGACGGTCGAAGCCAATAACTTCGAACTCAATCCCACGCTCATCACCTTCGTGGCCCGGGACCAGTTCGACAGCCACCCCTCGGACAACCCCAACGTGCACCTTCGCAAATTCCTTGTGAACTGTGACACCATCAAACTCAACAGGGTGACCATCGACACGATTCGACTGAGGCTCTTTCCCTTCTCACTAAGGGATAGAGCCAGCGACCAGCTGCAGAATGAGGAGCCCAACTTGTTCACCTCCTAGGAGGATTTCTCAAAGGCTTTCCTCAGTAAATACTTCCCACCTGACAAGACTGCCAAGCTGAGGACAGACATCACATCCTTCACACAGCAGGATGGGGAGTCCCTGTACGAGGTCTGGGAGAGGTTTAAAGACCTCCAGCGGCAATTCCCCACCGTGGATTTCCTGATTGGCTTCTAATCTGAACCTTCTATAATGGGTTGGAGCGGTTAGTGAAGATTTCTGTTGATGCTGCAACAGGGGGTGCTCTCATGGGCAAGTCTATTAAAGCGGTAAAGGCATTGTTGGAAGAGATGGCTTCCAATAATTATCACCGGTCAAGTGAAAGGGCCACCCCCAAGGGGGGCAGTGGCAGACATGAGGTAGACGCTGTGACACTCCTAGCCAGCAGGGTGGACGCCCTCACACATCGACTGGATAAAGTAGCTACCCCATCAGTCACTTCTGTGGGGCCATCAATGGGGGCCTATGTATATTGTGAAGCCTGTGGTGTACAGGGACATACCTCCGTTGAGTGTTGCAATGCCCCCTAGCATTGAACACGTTAACGCTTTCCACAATTACAACACACCACCACAAAATAACCCCGAACCCACCACCTATAGCCAGGGTTAGAAGAGTCACCCTCTCTATAAAAATCCCAACCCTCACCCCCAGAGTTCTATCCAACCACCTGGTATCCACAACAGAACTCCCTACAATCCACCCCCTCCACCTCCTAAACCCACATCCCACCTAGAGAGTCTCATGGAGCGCTTCATAGCGGCCCAAACCAAAACCAACGAGACTCTTAGTGAGTCAATCAACCTACTAACCTCTAGGGTCGATGATATGGCCGCCTACCAGAAAACGATGGCACTCAGATCACCCAGATCGCCCAACAGGTGAGCCACCTATCCCGGCCTCAGGGATATCTGCTAGGCCAGCCCGAGACTAACTCCAGAGGTCACGCCAATGCCATCTCCACGTTGGGAGAGGGGTTAGAGGAGAGCCCGGTGATGGTTCTCCAAGTGGTAGTTCCAGTTCCTGACTCTACAGGAACATAGGGGAAGAAGAGATAAGAGAATTTTAGTTCTGCTGGGGAGCCTAGTCCTCCACCTCCGCTCGCACTTACCAGCCTCCATTGCCTTTCCCCCAGCGACTGGCACGGTCCAAGCTATCTCAGCTTGAACCTAGATTTGCACGATTCCTGGAGACCCTACACTGAATCTATGTCAGTAGCCCTTTCCTTGAAGCTGTCAAGGATGCCCATACCTATTTGAGGTTTTTAAGAGAACTCCTGTCCCAGAAGGGAAAACCTGGGGACGCTTCAGTGGCCCCCGTTAGCGGATCCTGCAGCTCGCTCTTACAGAGGCGATCGCCATTGAAACTGCAGGAACCTGGCAGTTTCTCTATCCCATGCTGCATAGGGGATACACAGATTGAGAGAGCCCTCTGCGATCTGGGCGCCAGCGTGAGCCTTATGCCGGTCTTTCTCTGCAAGAAGCTGTAACTACGGGACCTCACTCCCACCAGCATGACGATTCAGCTAGCAGACTGCTCCATCAGGCAGCCTGTAGGCATTCTTGAGGATGTCCCGGTTCAGGTGGGCACATTCCTCGTCCCATGTGATTTTGTCGTCCTTAACATGGATGAGGACTTCCAGGCCCCACTTATCTTAGGTCGCCTATTCCTTGCGACTGCGGGGGCGGTGATTGACGTACCGACCGACACCATGACCTTCACTATGTGTGGAGAACAAATTGCTTTCTGTTTTCCTTCACCTACACCATATCCCAACCCTGGTGCCCATTCCACTCCTGCAGCCCCTACTCTCTCCACCCCTCCTCCACCCGTCCCAGATGTGGAGCTTGCTGATTGGGGGTGGCGGACCCCATATGAGGATGACAGCCTTGCCCCTTCGGGCCCCATTTACTACTCTTACATTCAGAGGGCCTCCTTGGGAGACGGACATTTCCTGGGCAGCGCTAATTTCTGATTTCAGCCCTGGGGAAGTGTTGGATGTACATCCATTTGATGTTTCAACCACCCCACCTCCCCCCGTCTCGCCGTCATATCTCTCTTGAGGTAAGGGTCAAGCTTACGACCTAAAACAAGTGCTTCTTGGGAGGCAACCCAAGGCATTTATCGCTTTAAGAAAAAAAAAAAAACCTAGTGCGTCCCCCCGCCTTTTTCCCTCCCCCTTTCACCCTTTGATCCTTGCATTACCCTTTCCCTTGCTCTTTTTCTAAGTCTTTTTCATTGAGTACAATGAAAATCTCAAGCATGGGGGGATGAGCTTGTCACTCTTTGGGTGAAGTTATGGATCCTAGGATTGGGTCGTACTTTCACATCATATAGATAGGACTTTATATAGTTTCACTAGGTTGTTTTTACATATTTCGTTTATTAGAGCATGTAGCTTAGAGCATATAGAATTAGATTTTGAATCCCAAAAAGAGAAATGATCAAGCTGGGCATTCATAAGCTTTTCAGGTACTATCTCTCCCCTTCTCTTCATTATCCTTTATATGTTTTATTGTTTTTTTTTAGTTATTTTGTGAAAACCCCTCTTATGATGAGAATGAAAGGGGTGATGATTGATCGATCATGTTGATTTGTGTGTTGAGGTGTGGTTTGTCTTGGTGTGATTTCTATAAAAACTGTGTTTGACTGTGCCATTCGTAGTCTCTTTGCCCTATGTTGCATGCCAATCACCCTTAAGACTCATGTGGTATGTCTGACTAACTTTGATAAGCGGGACATGTGTTGGAGTAAGTCACTTGACTGTGGTAGGTTGACCTGTGAGATTTTTGAGCCTAATGACTATTCGTTACATATAGTCTCTACTTCCTTTCTTGTGTGACTCCTTTATGATGCATCTCTGGAACTTGGTCTTGTTCTCTTTGAAATCACAGTTAGCATTTGCATGTGTTAATATGATTGAGGCAATCTTTGTTCGAATAACCACATGAGCCAAAAAGCCACCAGTTGTTGACTACTTCCTTTGCTAGTACTTTGTGCCTTTCCCATGTCTTTGTTGTTGTAACTCATCCACTATACACTTGGCATATGTATACCCTCTTCACCCTTGTCGATGTCTAGTGGAGCGACACTTCCACATGGTAGTTGGGTATGCTTGGGAAGTCAATTCAATTCGAGCGCTATATTAGTGGTTTATGTTGGGGGATTGTAAATTGATTTTTGATGTCTCCAACGCTATCCACATTTTTATATTTTTGCTTCTCTTTCAAAACAAAAAAACAAAAACAAAAGAAAAAAAAGAGAGAAATAGAGAAGTTGCGAATAAAGTGGTTAGCATGGGACTTTTGCAATAAGCTTGTTTGATTCCTCCTTTGAGGTTTTTGTGAGGTTGTTGCTCAGTTTACAATTGAGGTGTGAGGTTGTAATCTTCGCATTGGTTGTGGAAGTGTTCTTGCTCCCTAGTCCTTTGACTAATAGCTCCACTTTACCCAAATTGTTCCACTCCTCACCCCTTACTTTAGCCCCATTACAATCCTAAATGAAAGTCCTCATGATCAACATATTGCATTTTGCACCAAGTGGTGGAGAATTGAGAACTCTACCAAGCATATGGTAGTTTGCCTTATTGGACGGACTATTGAGTGTAACCTTACTATATTTTCCAAACACATTTAGTGGAGTGTACCACTTTATCCTAAAGTGAGGTCCTACCAGTCTTGCTTACTCACCATTTGTTGAGGAAGGTCGCGTCATACTATGTGTTTTAATATTTTGGTGTTAGGTGTGTCTCATTTGGTAGGGCGATTTATGGATGACATTGTATATGTTTTATCAATATTTTTTTCACGCCTTAACTTAGCCGCCCCTAATGCATGATCTAGCATGATTTGTTGATTTATCACCCCTTTCCTTGAAGAGGGTGTGTTGAGAGCTTTACCCTCCTCCCTGATTTTTCAAAGCGTAGTCTTGCTTTGGGACAACCAAGAGATAAGCATGGGGGCATGATGAACCTCCTTCTCTCAGTGTTTTCATATTCAATCTTACAAAGAGAAAAGTCGAATTAACCTCCTTTAGCATACTTTTTACTCATATAGCATCTTTCGGTATTTTCAGGGACTTTGTCAAAGAAATGGAAAGATGAACGACATTTAGCAGAAAGGTGTGCCAAGGAGGCAAGTTCAACCCATGAAAAAGCGTCGCACGGAAGTTCCAAGGATTTGACATGGGTAGCACAGCCGGGCCACGGGAAACCGACACAACCGGCCGGAACAGCCAAGTGGCATGGCCTGGCCGTGCCAAGTGGCATGCTCGTGCCACTTGTGCCGGGCTGGGCTGTTTGTTCCAGATTTTTGGCACGGTCCCACCGTGTCTCGGAGCACGATCGTACCACTCCCTTTCCGTGTCGCGACTTAAATTTTCCTTCGAGGTTGTTTTGGGAGGCATTCAGTTTCCATTCAGTTTTCTTTCCCTAGACTATTCTTTAGGCGATTTTTAGGTTTTACTAGAGAGTTTTATTTTCACACTTTTGATTTCACTATTAGATTGAAGTTTTGTTCAACCGTTAGTTCATGCGATTAATTCAAGGTTCTTCATCTTAATTCTCTCTCCTCTTGTTCTTAGTTGTTCTAAAGTTTGCATGTCATGGTTGTTGAATTGAGTTATTAGATTATTGTTCTAAACATGATTGTAGGCTAAATCCTCTAACTTATGTTGGGATTAACGCCGAATATGTATGGTTGAATCATGAATTGGCCCAATCCCCACTTCCCCTTTGTTTTGTAATTGTGAATTCTACTATGCACGCTGCATGCTCGATGAAATGCTCGAAAGAGCGTTCATCCTCTTTATTAGGGTTTAAGGGAGTGTTGAGAGACGAAACCTTTACCTAGTGCGACTTAGTAGACGATTAGGGTTTTAATATGAAAATAATTAAGATCCTAATTGGGATTTGAGATTGTAGACCTTGTAATCCTTCAACTTTTAGTCCCATGAGAATAAGCGACTATAGTTCAAGGATTAGTCTTCGACCCATGAGAGAGGAAGGAGATGGACTTAATTGACAATCTACCCATCCGTGATGCATGCTTGGGAATGTTTGGTGGGGGCTAGTAACTGATTCACTAGCATTATCGTGTTGTTAATTCCAACATAGGTGTTTACTCTTCTGCTATTTATTCCATCTTTTAGTTGTTATTGTCTCCCTTAGTTAAGCTACAAAACTCCAACTATGATTGCCTAGCTTGGGTAGAATAATCTAGTTCTAGTAGTTGAAAGCAAAGTTCCCTGTGGATTCGACCTGTGCTTGCCGGTTGCTAGCTACAGCTACGTTGTGCACTTGCGGAACTATTTAAGACTTAACAAGTTTCTGGCGCCGTTGCCGGGGAGTTTGTCCCTTTCAATATTAGAATGGATTTGAGTACTCTAGACTAGGCTTTTTTTTTTCTTTTTGCACCTTCTTGTTCTTCCTTATTCTTTATTAAAACTACTTACGTCAGGCTAGTGTTTGCTCTTGTATACGCTGGAGGAGCCAAAGGGATCGAGACGTTATCCCATTGGATCCTGATATAGAAGCAGCAGCTTCTAGGCATAGCGAAAAAGCGAGAAGGAGGAAGAAAGCAAAAGCAACAATGGCAGGGCAGGAATGGAGGGTGTTGCGCAATTACGCCCTGCCACAAGTGTCAGGTATCACATCGTCTATTGTGAACCCCATGGTCGAAGCCAATAAATTCAAACTCAGTCCCGCGCTCATCACCTTTGTGGAGTGGGACCAGTTCGGCGGCCACCCCTCGGACAACCCAACGTGCACCTTCGTAAATTCCTTGCAAAGTGTGGCACCATCAAACTCAACGGGGTGACCACAGACGCGATTTGACTGAGGGTTTTTCCCTTCTCACTGAGGTATAGAGTTAATGACTAGCTGTAGAACGAGGAGCCCTACTTGTTCACCACCTGGGAGGCTCTCTCAAAGGCTTTCCTCAGCAAATACTTCATACCTGGCAAGATTGCCTAGCTGAGGACGGACATCACATCCTTCACACAGCATGATGGAGAGTCCCTGTACAAGACCTAGGAGAGGTTTAAAGACCTCCAGCGGCAATGTCCCCACCATAGAGCTCCTGATTGGCTTCTAATCCAAACCTTCTACAATGGGTTGGAGCAGTCAGTGAAGATTTCTGTTGATGCCGCAGCAGGGGGTGCTCTCATGGGCAAGTCTATTGAAGCGGTAAAGGCATTGTTGGAAGAGATGGTTTCTAATAATTATCATTGGTCGAGTCAGAGAGCCACCACCAAGAGGGGCGGTGGCAGACATGAGGTGGACGCTGTGACGCTCCTAGCCAGCAGGGTGGACGCCCTCGCACATCGACTTGATAAAGTGGCCACCCCATCAGTCACTTCTGCGGGGCCGTCAATGGGGCCTATGCATATTGTGAAGCTTGAAGTGTACTGGGACATACCTCCGTTGAGTGTTGCAATGCCCCCCTAGCATTGAACACGTCAACGCTTTCCACAATTACAACACACCACCACAAAATAACCCCCAACCCACCACCTATAGCCAGGGTTGGAAGAGTCACCCTCTCTACAAAAATCCCAACCCTCGCCCCCAGAGCTCTGCCCAGCCACCTGGTTTTTACAACAGAGCTCCCTACAATCCACCCCCTCTACCTCCTAAACCCACATCCCACCTGGAGAGTCTCATGGAGCACTTCATAGTGACCCAAACCAAGATCAATGAGACTCTTAGTGAGTCAATCAACCTCCTAACCTCCAAGGTTGATGCTATGGTCGCCCACTAGAAGACAATGGACACTTAGATCGCCCAGATCGCTAAACAGGTGAGCCACCTGTCCCGGCCTCAAGGGCATCTGCCAGGCCAGCCCGAGACTAACCCCTGAGGTCACGCCAATTCTATCTCCACGTTGGGAGAGGGGTTAGAGGAGCGATCGATAATGGTCCTCCAGGAGGTAGTTCAAGTTCCTAACTCTGCAGGAACAGAGGGGAAGAAGAAAGAAGAGAATTCACGGGGACCCCATGCCAGGAAGCCCAGTCGTGTCACACCAAAATCTCAAGAGCAACAGACCAGAGAAGTGGCGAGGTGCCACCGTGTCATGTGGCACAACCATGCCACTTTATTTTTCTACGCGACTATATTATTTCGTGGGGTTTCATTTGGGGATATGTTGTAATTTCTCTAGATCTCTCAAGAAGGAGGTGATTTTTAGGTTTTCAATTCTAAATACTTTCAGAAATTCTTAGACATAAGGTAAAAGCTTAATTGAGTACGAATTTGTGTGACTGCTCTTGGAATCAATTGAAGTACGTTTTCTTTCTTCCTTCTCTTGCATTCTCAATTAAAGTTCGCAACTTCAGTGATGTTTTCCAGATTTTTGTTCTTGATTCTAATTATCAATATGATTAGAGCCTAAACTATTAGTCTTGGATTGGGACTAGCCCTTATTATGCGAAATTGAATCATGTTTAAGGTTTTTGTGAATCATGCTCATGATTGCGATTTAAAGTCTTGCCTAGTACACCAATAATTGTTGGATTGCTTGAGAGAGTTCTATTCACTGTTCTTAATTAGGGTTCAGGAGATCAACGAAAGTTGAATCCTTTATCTAGTGTGACTTTGTGAGCATTTGATCTTCCTGACGTGAAAATAATTAGGGTTTCAATTGAGAATATTTGATTGCTTAATCTTATGACCTTGATTAATCTTAGTTTCATGAAAATGAATAACTAAGATTAATTCAGTCAGTCTATTGACCTTCGAGAGAAGGCTTATATGTGCTTGAAATTGTAGTCATTTCCACTTCGATTACTTTCATAGGCAGGTTTCTAGGATCTTGGTTATGATACACACAGCATAATAGCGTGGTGAACCCCAATCTAGGGCCTTTGTTATTATTGAACTAGACAACTTCATTAGTTCTCAGCAGATTAGAACTGCCGCTTTGCATAAATCAACTTAAGTGGACTTTTCCCTAAATAGAGTGTTGTAAGTCGATTTGGTGATTGAAAGCAAGTTCCTTGCCGACATGACCTGCACTTGCCGGACGCTTGCTACAGCTACACCGTGCACTTGTGGTAACAATTTAAGACAACAAGCCTACTACAAGAAAGGGAAAAAAAGGAGCACTTCAGCAGCAAAGCATCATACACCAGTCACCTGGAAATGGAAATTATATTGTATTACCACAAGGCGTGGGACCCGAATGAAATTAAATATAAAAAACAAAAGATGAACTCGGGGAACTAAAAACACGAAGAAGACGAACCACATGCAACGGCACAGCGAGTTGACAACAAAGGCCCATGGTCATCAAAAGGACTGCGTGTGGCAACTCGACATTAAGACTCGATCATGCCCAACAGTAGGCTTAGCTTGATAACCTGCTCGGATGAGGCCTTTTTTTCGACGCTAAGGCATCACTCCTAGCGGCTCAGTAAGATAAGGTCGCCCTCTGGTGCGCTCGACCACATTGGCCGCCCGCGTAAATAGAAAGGTCTGCCTTAGATGCATAGCAAAAAGAGACGTGGCTCTTGCCCAGGTTGATGCTCGAGTCCGCTAATTGTTAAATGGCCAACAGTTGGATTGACCAGTTGCTTCGACCAATCACCCTCCGTGTGTAGAATTGTAGACTGAGGCTCATCGCCTAGCACCCTCAACACTTGACAAATGATGTCCGCACCCATAAGTGCCTTGCAGAGCCATACCATTCCGATGTTCGGCCTCATAAAGACGACCATTTGCAGCCGACCCCTGAGCATGTAAATTCGATAGCTAACTCCACCGGGGTCCAACTTTAAGAAGGGTATCTCCTACAATGTGGAACCCAATAGGCTACCCGACATCCTTAACCTACTCGACAACTAGTCATCCGCTGCCCGTGAATGCCTTGCCAAGCTGACAGTTTAATGCTCGAAACCCGAACATTGAGGGCTAAAGGATGGAGCCAACCATCCTCCTAAACCACTCCCGCTAAACTTCCCACTTTCTAATGACCACAGAAGCTTAACGATCTTCTAATGCCGAACACTAAGCCTAACTGGTCTAACCACCTGTTGATTCCATCAGCTGATCAATCTGCCATTGGTTACCTAGGAAACCCATACATCTTGTTCCCTCGATCTTCAAGGCCGCCCTACACGTGTTGTGCAACCATGGAGAAAGCCCACAAAACTGGTCTTAAACATTTGGTTATGGAGCAATGTACAATACATCTCATGGGGACCCATGCACACCCATGAAAATAAAAGAGTGTTCATATACATCTCAGTTGAAGACAGAAATTATGCATTTTCTTGTATGCTCCTAGGAGCTCATGCACCCTTTTAACACATCATCACCCTTGTCATCAACAAAAGCCATGTCAACAAAAAAAATTATAGAAAATGCATAAAAAAAAGGTTGGAAAAGAGCCACGTTGTGCGGCTGTTGTAGTCACAAAAGGTTATGGAGGATAACCCCATGGAGCCCAACCCCACATTATCTTTTTTTTTGGTTGGATAATTATGTTTTTATGTTTTTAACAAATTATATCTTATATTTATTTAATCAGTCTTGTTACTGGTTTATGGCATCATGTTTCCTTTGTTTTTGTTAAACGTTATCACTTAAACAAATCATCTTTTTATATTTTTAATGTGTTTTTTTTTGTTACTTGCATTTGCGATTTGCTTGATTTTTCATCATCTTTCTCTTCGTGTTAGCTTTTAGTCAGAGTCTCTACAAATTGAATTTCACTTGTAGTCGAGAATGGCAGGAACTTAGTCAAAATAGAAGCTGGAAGAGATTCGATTTGTAAGTTTTACAATTAATTTTATTTCTCCTACTGCTAAATGCACTTCATTTAGTTCACATTTACCTCTTAATTGAATATTTTAATTTTGAAAAGCATTCCTGGAGGATAATGGAAATGGTAATGATGACAAAATTTTGTCAGTTACGTTTCATTATTATTTTGTTAGAATTCTGTTCATTCAGGTTGTGAATATTTTGTTCATTTTAACTTGTGATATTGTTCACTATTGGGTTTGTTTTAATATATTTTCTTATGTTGTATTTATTAGTTCGATCATAGATGTTCATTTATTTTTGTGATGTTGTTATTTTAATATATATAAATTGCTTTGTAGTTGTTCATTTATTCCTGTAATGCTGTTGGTTTATGGTTATGAGATTTAATCATTCATGTTATTCATTTTGCAGATAATATTTCTTCTGGACGAGATATTATTGCTTTGGATCCTTTGGCAGTCAATTTAGTTGGATCGATTGCATACTCTCAACATGAAGCATTTTAGATTTACAATGATTATGCATTTAAGGTCGGGTTTAGTGTTCATTATCATAAGATTCATAGGAGAGCTCGAACTCAAGATTTGTCAATGCGTCAGTTTTGTTGTTCGAAGGAAGGTTCGAAAGAAAATAAAGATCAACAATGTAAGGAGTACACAAGTATTGATGTTCGGACTGGGTGCAAAGCAATGATCTAGTTTAATATTGACTTAGATGGAAAATGGATTGTCACTAAGTATGTAGCTGAGCATAACCATCCATTGTGTAGTACTAATGAGCAGCATCTTTTGCCTTATCAACGGAAAGTCTCAACTAAAAACCTTTTGATTGCGACAAAGCTTAGAGACGCAGGAGTTCGAGTGGTGGATGCATTCCGTGTCTTGATAAAATAGGTTGGTGGAGCTTCTTTTGTGGGTTTTCAGTTGAACGATTTATATAATAGGATTGAGGATTATGATAAGAAGTCGTCTGATGGCACCAATGCAAATTCATTGAGATTTTTAAGAAACGATTTAAGAATTAGAACAATCTTTATTATGATTTTGTGGTTAATGAAAATCGTTGTTTGGTTAGTTTTTCTTGGCATGAAAAGCGGATGCTAAAGGATTATAAGCTATTTGGTGATTTGGTTGTTTTTGATACAACATATAGTACAAATAAGTATGACATGGTTTGTGCTCCTTTTGTTTGCATGAACCACCATTCCAAAAATGTCATGTTCGGTTGGGGTTTTATTATGAATGAGAGAATTGAGCCCTTTATATGGTTGTTTTGGACTTTTTTGAAATCTATGGGTGGCAAATTCCCCAGTACCATTATGACTGATTAGACTTTTTCTATGGTTGTCATGATAGAATACGTTTTTCCTGGTGTTCAGGACATGCTTTGTTGTTTTCATATCATTGAAAATTCAAGAAAGCATGTTGGAGCACTAAGGGCAAAGGAAGGTTTTACGAAATTGCTTAACAAAGTTTTGATGAATTATGATACGAAGCCTGAATTTGATCATTTTTGGAAAAGGTAATTGATTTTATTTTTACTTTATCACTTGTATTTGTTTGAACATTTTTTATTTTTCTGGTTATATTATTTTGATCTTTGTTGATTAGGTTTGATTATGTTTCTTCATTGAAACTTATATTGTTGTTTATTAGATATTTTAATAATAACTTTGTACTTCATTATTATTTGGTGACTTATTGTAATTCATCTGTTCATGTGGTGATATTCATTTGTATTGCTTATATTGTTCACAAACGTTTTGTTCATTGGAACTTATGGTGTTGTATTTTTTAGGTTGTTTTTTTAAATGGATTATCTACACACTTTACTTCCTATATTATTATTCATTTGTGTTGGTGTTTTTTTAAATATTTTTAACAATGATTTATCTGACAATTTTTTAGGATGGTGGCAATGCATGATTGTGGTGGCAATCGCTGGCTTAACAATCTTCACTCATTAAGGGAAAAGTGGTGCCCTGGTTTTTCAAAGAAGAACTTTTTAAGAGTGGTATTGTCTTCACAAAGGAGCAAGAGCACAGACAACTCAATAAAAAGGCCGTTGCATGCAACTGCTAACTTGTGTGACTGCTACAACATATTTGCGGTGTTGTGTCAGAGTGGATAGAAAAGGAAAATGGTGAAAATCACAAATGTTCCAAGGGTAACGTGGAGATGGCCTTTTCGTTTGTAAATCTGTTGAAACATGCTAGGTCTATTTATACTATTGAAGCTTATCGATTATTTGAAAAAGAGTTCGTTAAAGGGGCTTCCTATGATCAAGATGAGTTGCATAGCGATACATCCAATAGGGTGTTTCATGTATCTGGGGTAAGTTGTTTAGAAGAATCTGAGGTCAAGGATTAGACGAATATACTTTTGAGGATAATATTATTTTGAACATAAAGAAAGGTTTCATTGATTGCACTTGCCAAAAGCTCACTGAGGTTGGACTTTTATGTTCACATTGTTTGTGAGTTATGCATACTTGTTGTATTCAAAAAGTGTCAGATAGGTATATTATGAAGAGATGGAACAAAGGCGTTAAAGAAATCGAAAGTAATTAACTTATTGTTGAAGATGGTATGAAAGACACTGTGGTGTGTTCTTCGGCGTGGGTAGAAAAATGAATGCATTGCTCACTACTAGCCAAATGAATAGAGAGGCAAGACTCCTCTGTGAGGAGTACTTTAGTAAATTTAAGAAGTTAATTGAAGTAGAAGTAAGATCAGTTCATATATAGGGTAATGCTCAACAAGATGGTTTGAGTTCGGTAAAGAGCATTTTGAATCCTCCTAGATCTCAGGAAAAACTTCAACGGAATAGTAGATTGAAGTGTACCAGTGAGAAGAAGTGTAATCAAGCAAAAAAAAAAAAGAAGAAGTTGTTGGCACATAATATCACAAGTAAAGAGGGGTTACCGAAGGTATGACAAGTTGAATCATCTACTTTAAAGAATTTTATTCTTCAATGAACAATTGTTAATACAAAATTTGAACAATTAATTACTATGTTGCGAATAGTTTATCATAAGTAATGTTTCTTTTTGATATTATTATTGTTTGTAAGCCACTAATTTGGAAAGGAGGAAATCTCCAGAGGTCATATCAGAAAATGTGACAAGTGTTTAGGAATCATTCAAGGAATGATTACTTTAATCGTACACAATGAATGACTAAGTTTCTTGGACAACACTTCTTGATATAGACTTTGTACAATAGATTATTATGTTTTAATAGATTCCCATGATTGGGTTTTAATTTTCGATATTGTTAATTTTGATAGCTCACTAATTTGGAAGTTCAAAGATCCACAAAGGTTGTACCACAAATGCAGATGCCATTTTGGTACAGATTGATAAAAAGAATTGTGTAATTATTATATTTGTTTTTAAATTGATCTATGTTGTGAAGATACTTATATTGATTGAACTTTGGAGTTTGTTACAGAATTTTGCTTCATTTCATACGAATATACCTTATTATGGATCATGAGACACCCTAGCTAAAGATCCCAGTGGTGTTCCTTTGCCTCATGTTGATAACGAACAATTTTGAGTGTATTTATTTGCAATTTGATCTACGTAGTGAATTTATTTATATTATTGGCTTTTTCGAGTATGTTACAGAATTTTGCTCCATTCCCTATGAACATTCGTTTTATGGATTAAGAGGAATGTTAACTATAGATCCAAGTGGTGGTCTGTGCGTTAGGTTGGTAGTGAACGATTCTATGATTCGTCTTGTACAATAACTATCTTAATTATGAACAGTGTTACACATTGATATGTCATTATAGCTTTTTCAACTTTACTTCAGAATGGTGTTTCTTTATGTATGAATGTACCATATGGTGGATCAAGTCCTCAAGGCAATGTTGTGCCTACATTGAACTTGTTGTCCAATTCCAATCCAAATGATCAAAGCCTTCATCAGGTGAGTTCATCTAGTTAAATGGTCATATTGGAATTTACTTGTTATTGTTCTATATATAACATTTGTAATCTTTTAAATTTTCTCTTATATTGTAGAGTACAATTACTGCAGTTGGATATCATCCCTCATTTTATTTTGATCCAAGAACTGCGGGAGGTGCACCACTGATGATGTTTTAATTATTTATTTATCAAAGGCCAATGAACGGAGCATGTAATCAGGCTTGTAATAATGATGCATACTTGGTTGATAAATATTAGTTATACTATGGCTATAATAAAGTATTTCCTAGGCTAGATCCTGTGTGATCGATATATGGTTTAGCTATGTATTGATAGGTTTTTTTTTTTTTGTGAATTCTATTGTTAGAAATATTAGTATATCCTGGAAAATATATATTGTAGTATTGTACTTAATTTATAATGAAAGGGTTTATGTGTCTTGGTAAAATAAGTTTAGTAAATAATTCTAACTTTGTTCGTGAACAACTTCACATCAGAAAATGAACAATACTAAAATGGTGAATTACGTGCTATATACTTTATTGTAACAAAAATTCATTTCTTTGGGTTTGTGGACTTTAATGAAGAATATTTTATGATATAGTGAACAATAATAAAATGACAAATGAACAAAGTAGCATTTCTTATTGTGAATAATTTTTTTAAAAGTGTTTAGTGTTTAGGATTTAAGATTTTTGAGTTAAGGATTAGGATTTAGGGTTTTCTAGTTAGAGTTTAGGGTTTAAGGTTTATGGTTTAAGGTTTAAGGTTTAGGGTTAGGGTTTAGGGTTTAGGATTTAGGGGTTATAGTTTTATAATATATTGAACAATAATATAATGGTAACTGAACAAAGAAGTATTTCGTATTAAAAATATTACTTATTTTTTCAGGGTTTAGCGTTTCGTGTTTAGGATTTTTGGGTTAAGGTTTACGGTTCAGGGTTTAAGTTAGGTGTTTAGGGTTTATGGGGCTTTAAGGTTTAGGATTTTAGGGGGTAAGGTTGTTTGGTAACAACACCCATACTTATAGGTCAACGAACATAGCTATAATAAGATTGTGAACATATGATTAGGTAAATGAATAAAATCATATATTTCAATGAACAATATTTATTTGGTCAACGAACAAATTCATATATGAAGGAGTTGTGTATTTTATAATAATATGGAAAATCAAAACAAAACACTCTATTGCTAATTTCTAATGCAGCTACTATTGTTGCCTTGCCTTTGCTTTTGAACTTTGCCTTACGTAGTGTATTGTCTGTCAACATGTTGTCTGAATGTAATAAAATTCGAGCGGCGTACTTTACTCTTAATGTCCATAACAACGCTTCCTGAAAATTAATTAAATGTTAAAATGCGTACATTATGCCATAATAATTGTTACTGAATTATTTTTTTTTGGGGATATATTTGAAAGATAACATCCTCTCTTTTTGAAACCCGTTATCCCTTGACTGTAAATCACCATAATATGTCTCCATGTTGCACATGGTATAGATTCCACAATCATGAAGATTTATATTATCTTGATAGTCAGTTTTGACATAGACTATTCGAAAGTTTTTAACTTCTTCTGCTTTTGGTCTGCCACACTAGATTAGATACTTTAAGAAGAAGCATTTCCACATTTGATAAAAGTGATGTCTGTTAGTTTCTAATTTTATATAAGTGTATATTAAGTATGTGTCTAGGGAGATGCACCAGTAGGGAATCACAATGACCATATCTTGTACTAGGGTTTTTTGGCAACGTAAAATTGTCTATGATATTCATTTTCTTATCAGCAAATTGGAATATAACGAGGAAGAAGGGTTCACTTCTCAGAATTGGGAAGAACACCTATAGTGTGGTTTTAATGGACAATACTACCTAATTAAAATGAATAAAAATGAGCAATATAATGAACAAGTGGGTAGGTGAGCACATCTACTATAATCTAAATGAACAAAACCATATAATTTAACGTACATGTGGATTGGTGAACACATATGATAGAATATAAAGAAGCTTACTAAATCTGCCGTATTCAAGTCAAGCCAGTTGGTTCTTTGGATTTCAAACTACATGACTTTATAGAACTCCTGCTACTTAAAATATTTTTTTTGTGCATGTAGGATAGCAGTCTACAAATCAATTAAAAGTCAAATGAACCCAAGAATAAAGCTTGGCTTTGACAAAAATTTATCATTATAATGAATGTACATCAACAAGTTTGACTTACATAGACTTATGTGGTGAAGAAAAATCTACTTGGACACATCGTTTCCCTTGATAATCGATTCTTGTTCATTATAATAGACCACACATCCAAAATGATATTTTTGAAATGGCTGTCTGCAGCTGCCATTGAAGCTATTGCCTCTTTATCTATCCACAGTCTGTGTGTTTTGTCAGGAGCATTGAACTCATATAGCTCCTTACTATTGATACATGTGTAGATGCAATTAATAGCATTAAACACTTCCTATATGATAAAACTTAGAAGCATTAAATTATATAGATACTTAAGTTTTGGGATGGTCTACATTGAAAGACAGGAATGCATAATAAACCACAACCTTCTCACCATGGGTTAGCTTATCTTTGATAATGCCCCTATAATCTCTCAGATATTGTGATCGACATATGAATGTCAGTATTTTTGTTATCCTTTTGTCTCTATGAGGTGCATTTTACAGAGGTTGTTTAACATTGCCTTTTGGCTTTGGGAGTACTTCGTCTTCAACCTGTCATCTACCATTATGTTTCTCCTGCTATGTTTTATGATGTGTTGGTTTAGAATATTACAAAGTAATGTTTGGTATTGCATGCATTGATGTACGTTGGCCTTGAGATTCACCTAGACACACTTGTTCATCATTATATGCAAGTGAACTCCTTATTGTATGAGTTCTTTTGATAGGTGAGCTAAATAAAATATGAATTCTCTGCTCAGGTGAAAGTGCGATACCAAGTTCGAAAGTTAGCAGAGTGTAGTCTATTGAGCTCGACGTTGGTAATGCTTTAACGCTACAACTTCCATTTTCAAATATGCATCAAAGAATTCGCGAGCATTGAAAAAATGCTCATCCTGAGTCAAGCCATGAACTTCAACTTCATTCAGACATTTCTGAACGTTTGTGCTTCCAGTTGCAATGTGTGATATCACCTGTTGTATGGGAAAACTTTATCCGGAGGCTACTATAACTTCAAACAATTTCCCTAGATAATAGCCTAGCCAATTAGCGTGTACCTGGTTTTAGACTCACATTGATTAATATAGATGAAGTAAATGCAATATTATTTTCATTGCAACATGCAAAACTTTTACTTAACAAACTCAAATTCATGCGAGTAAATGAACATACAACAACATTCTACTGAACAAGCATGATACATTATGGAGTACAGCAATAAACATGAGTTCATATGAATAAAATAACACTTAATGATGTACTAGTGAACAAGTACAATGCATTAGTTTTACAATAGGATGTCAAAAATATATATAACTCAAAGTAGATGTATATTATTATATTTGAATTGGATCATTGGGCCCTGCCATTGGAGGTTCTCTTTCTTCTCCACATTCTGAACATGGTGGCTGAGGAGCTGGCGGAGGGCCATGGGTTGATGTAGCAGGTTCAATGTGCTTTTGGTTTTCTTATGCCACGCTTACGAATTCCTCTTGCAAGTCAGTTTCACCTTCACGAGTAATTGATTGATAGTCTATTCTGTTAATTTTCTTACCTCTTCCATACTCCCTCGGGAACTCCTTTTCATCTTTATTCCTTTGTTCAACTGCATTAGTTGTCCAATGTATTGTCGTGGGAAACCATTGGTCTTTGCATCTCTTTCCTCTAAACTCAACTCTATCTAAGTAAAAGATCTGTAATTCATAGTAAGGATAAATCTTAGATTGTACATCTTAGAATGAATGTTATAGCAGACATTAGCAATCAAGTATATATCAAGTAATGAACAAATGTATCTAAATTAATGAACAATGTTGTTGAGGTGAGATTCCACTAACCATAAGAAACAAGAGTGGTCATCTAAAATATCTAGTGCAATTTTGTTTCCATTCCATTGCTATGTCACTCAAACATTGCAGGAGAAATGCACACCAATTGTACTTAGCTATTTGGTTAACATCCACCAATGACTTCAATATTCTGAAGAAACAGTCACCATTCATACTCCCAATAATATGTATATAAATTATTTATAACACAAAGTCTCTTTTGAATTCTTCTTCATTGTCTTCTCTTTGTAGAATTTGGTAAACCATCTTTTCCACTTGTGGTGTCCTTATTCTACCAAGACTCCACCTTGTTCTCCGTTGTTCAAGGAGTTTGGTGTATTCATTTTTTGGTTTGCATGTTGAGGCTACTTGAACATCTAATTGACCCATAGGTAATGCTAATGTTGTATGAACATCTTCCTCAGTTATCTCCAGTACTCTATTGTTAGAAAGCTTCAATGTATTACTTATTGGATCAAATGTTCGAAGCAACCATGTTGTAAGATCTTTAAGGATGGTTGATGTTCTAACAGATAGGAATCCTCCAAAACCAGTTTCCTTTGCAGCAGTCCGTTGTTTATAATCAAGTGTCTCAATTAGGAATAATTACTTATTACAAGCCATCCTATGGTTTAGATTACCACCCCAAACTTTATTTTGTTTGTCAGCCTTCTTAGAATGATTCTTTGTAGCATTCTTCCAGTGAGATTGGTCATTTGAGGTTCTTATTTGTAGCTTAGATGTAGAATAATCATGAGGCAATTCAAACCAAACACGCTTTTCAACTCGAGTGAGTTTATCATTTGTGATGTTTAGAACTTTCCTTTTGCGAATGAGTGATTCTTTTCAAGCCTCTAGGGTTTATTCGCCCTCATAATCTTCAACAATATCTGATTCTTGAAACGGTTGTTGAAAGACACATGCTTCATTGTTTTCTTTTGAGCTATCAACCATGCTAAAATGTTCAATTATTTAGTTAGAAGATCCCCAATTATGGTTTCAATTATTTAGTTAGAAGATCCCCAATTATGGTATGCATATATTTACAAAGGAGATCCACATTAACAATAACATATCACCAATTGAATGTCATCTTTTACACTATCCTCTCATGCACATTTAGAAAGGTGATACTTATCAATATAAATTTAATGGATAAAGAGACGTGTAAATAAGACAAAAACAAAGTTTCAACTAAATGCATAAAGAGAAGCGAATATGAAAATTTGAATAAATCAATGCGATAAGGTGAACAATTCTAGTTGAACCAATGAATCATTATATTAATAACTATTAATTATACGTCAAACACAAGGTTTGTTCTCATTAGTTGACTATCTTTAACACTGAATAATAACATTAGTTTGTAGCTCATGAAATACAGCTAGCCTCCTCTGACTATCTTTCTATAAACCATCCTCTAACTCTCTCTCCCTAACCTGTGATTAAACTCCCTCTAAACCCCGTGAGATTGTTCATTTTCACTCCTCCATTTCAGTACAATGGCAAAGTAGATGAAGAAATTTGAGTTCTTTTTGTAGATTTTGATACTACTATGGTTTGAATGACTGCCTATCGATTTCTCTATCCTCTCTGTCCATATCAACAATAATAAACACAAGAAGATGCAGAATCAGGTGAGTTTTGAAACCCTAGCTTTCAATGATTTTGAGTTAGTGAATTTTCGATGGAGATTCCATTGATTTCCTTAGCAACCCAGCTTTTCAACTACGATTTTGGGTGGGGATTCGGTCAATTTTAGAGTTTGTTGTGTGCAAATTTTAGTTTAGCTCTTTGCTTTAGTGCATTATAAGTTTTTCTCGAGTTTGTCTCTAGTAGACTTAACTATTGGTGAGTTATAGGTCATTTTGATTTCTTCAGTAGTAGAGCAATTCAATAGCAATGATGACCCACAAGAATGCAGAAGTGAATAAGAACAATTCAAAAAAGAAGAACGCAGCATTGAACAAGAATAATTCAGAGCAAGGCTTGTTAAATCAGAATGAGGAAGTGAATTGAACACTTGAAAATGTATATATTGTGCCTAGGCTTCCTCGTGCAAGTCAATAATTCTACCTTCCTCTGTTCATGCACATGACCAAACCAAACAAAAATGTAGAATTGAGCAGTTACCGCCGAAATTGAACAAAAAAGCTAGTACTCTGCGTGAAGTTGGTGTAATTGGTTAGAGCAAGATGAACTAATGCGTGAATTGATTGGCGCCATTAAATAGTTTGAGATAGGGAGAGGAATTTCAGCCATGGAAGGAATTGCAAACAGATAGTGTTTAAATAGGAGTAGGAAAGCAGTTAGCAACGGAAGTTTGGATTTCGAGATAGTGGTTGATTTTGTTTATTTTTTGTTAAACAAATATTACTTTGTCAGCATATCAGTATTGTCCATGTCAGCCTAGGAGCACATGCTTCAAGGTCTATAATATACGTACTACATAAATTTGAAGATTTAATTCTACATAAGTGCACACTTGGATTTTTTTTATTTTTTTTTGGGATAAAACATAGCCTGACTTGTAAGGAACTAGGTAATTCTACAATTTAGAAAATTTTAGGGAAAATTGTACAAAATAGGAAAGTGAAAGGACTAGATATATAAAGAGATTTGTTAATAGAATTTTTATGCTTATTAAATTTGAAGATTTAACATACAATTTGCCACTTAAATCAAGATATTTTTGAAAAACAAAAATAATTAAAATGAATAGCTCTTTTTGAAAAGTATAGCGGGAAAGTTATCTACGTATTTCCTAATTTGATTTATTTCCTTCGATAATGATTTTTTTCAAAAATTTGTGCAATTTTTAAAAATAAAAAAATAGACATTGCATAAAACAAAGATAGTTATTTGAGGGCCTTTTTGTAAAGGGAAATATTTGATGACTTGAAATTCTTTTGAGTAAGTAGAAAAAAATTAAATTCAATTCTTTGAACGAATGAAAGTTTTTTTTTTGTGACAAATGTCTTTCTGGTAAAATATGGAGCGAAATATTAGGAAAATAAAAAAGTTCAAAACATGGGTAATATATCCGAAAATAAGTACTAGAAAAAGATCACTTTTTCCTTGTATATTTAGTTTTTCAAATATACTTAGTAACTACCCACCCACTTCTAGAATCATATGGATGATAAGACACTACTAAGGATGAAAGTTGAACGTTGCTGAGAGAAATTAGAGTGCGAATGGAATCCCTTCTCTTCAATCGCAACAATAAATTTGATTCCAAATATCGCAGTGAGTAAATAGTATATTTGAATGCTACTTCCAGAAGAGCAACTATACAAGTACTAATTGAAATCAAATAGAAGACATTGAGAAAACAGGTTTCATCAAAAAAAGCTCAAACAATAGTAAGAACGAATCATCAACAACCATAGTCTCTCTTGGCTAGAAGTGAAAGTGCTGATGTTGTAGTCTACTAATGTAGTATCTCTTCGCAAGAAGCCCAAATAGCCAGTTTATTTCTTTCATATGCTTGAGATGAGGTTGAACGCATTGGGGGTAAATGATATGAGAAAAACATGGCTTTAATTACTGTGAATCTTTCAGATGAGGGAGAGGGGGGTGAACTTTAAAAGTATCTTAATAGCCTGTAGACCTAGGGACCAACTATGATAAGTCATGACCATGAATTTGTTGGTTCTTACAAGCAAACTTGGCCAAGTCTAGTTCATTTGCTCAACTTGACTTACGAGTTTCTAATTAAAAGAAAAAACTTCCCCTAATTAGCCAATATGCCGTTAGTTTGCCAAAAAATGAATACTTGGATCAAAGACCGCAAATTGTACAACTCATTTAATTCCCACATAACACAAGCAACTGCCTACTTTGTGTAGGCCACATAGAAAATAGGTAAGTTGATGAGACAAATCAAATTGGTTATTAGCTTAGGAAACAAGCTAAGTTGATTTTTAATGTTGGTCCTATTTTAAGTGATGAGATTTTGATTTAAATTAAATCATGTCAGGTTGAGGTTGTCAATATAAAGGTAGCCTTAGTTATGGTTACAAATCAAAATAAAACTATCCTTAATTAATGTATATTTCATATAACTGTAGCGAAATAAATGGATACAATTCAAATCATCAATTTTGTTAGGTCTAAACTAAAGTAGATACCAGAAAGTGAGAATTTTTTTTTTAGAAAAAAATTTTGTTCATTTATGTCCTTAAGAGTAAAATTTGAAATACGATATAGGTACCCTTTCGCCAACAGCCATAAAATCATTAGTACTCTAAACTTAGCCAAAATAAAAGTTACTTTGAGTCTCACAACACATGCGAGTCATCACTCATGCAAATAGATACCATGGAAATGCCTTAATTTTAGCATCTTGAAGCTCCATATAAAACTCGATAATGACCTTGCCATCCTTGTTTATGTCTTAATTTTTTTCATCACTGCTTTGCATATTACTCCAATTTAAATCTCACATGCATATATTAGATTTGCTTTTGCAATTTATAATTTAGTATGTAACGCAACCAAAATGCTATTAACATGATTTACAGAAAAACTACAGCGGAAGACTTAATGATAGAAGGCGCTACCGTCGTCCTGATAAGGACAAGGCTCACTGAAACCGTTTGATCTTGCAACTCATGTTCAAATCACAATATGTATTAAACTTAAACACTCCAAGACCAAAGTCCATAAGAGTTCAACTTCAATACAATCGACTCAATCATACCATTTGCTAACTCCACTCACACTACACAAGTATATTGAGCATAAACTCAAGTTGACCGTGAGGTCGATCCCAACATTGATATGCTGAATCCACTGTGAGCATCTGATAACTTCGAAAAGGGTTTGCTAAAAGGAAAAACATGTGATACTTCATCACCTAAAATGAAAAACATGAAAACAATTCGAAAATGTGAGCGAAAACTCAGTACATACATTCTTGTATTGTAAAATGAGCATGGAAACACTATTGATGGGTATCCGCTTTTTGTAATTCATTTAGTTCGCAATAACAATGAAAATGAAAGTAATATGAAACTGAATTGCTCATTATTGTCTGGATGTGAACCCCTTGCAATGATATGATCTAGACATAGGTGTACACCTGCCAATCCGATCAAGAGTTGGCCTGAAGTCGCGCGGGTAAATGATGGGCTGACACCCTATAGATGATAAATGACGGGGTCACAAGTTAAATGGCAAATCATTGTATAAATTAATTCATTGATAAACTCGTTAAGAGTTTTAACTTGATAAACATGTTCTGCTTTTTGAAGATACAGGCAATGGATGTAACTTGAGTCTTTAAAAATGTCATCTGACTTGATAAATATGTTCTGACCTGATAACACTTATGCATAATAAGGAGCGATAAATAGGCCTCGACTCTATTTCATAAATGTCTTTGTAGGTATGTGTAGTCAGTAAATGATCCTTACTCGCATAATTGAGTAAGTAAAAGTATGCATAATAGATATTGAGTAATTAAATGGTATACATAACTTGGGTATTTCAATATAACTTCAAAACTGAATTAATCAAAGTAATTAAATCCAACATAAATTAAATAAAAGTAAAATAGTCCACAATGAGATAAATGAGATTACAAAGGAAAAGGCCTTAATGGTGACAATTGAGAGAGTGCTTTGTGGCTTTTTCTGAAATAGGTTGCTGATACGGGTTTAAGGCTTGCTGATATATAACTTGATTCAAGATAACAGCAAGTACACTAGATTGGCTTGACAAATATATTTGATACATTCTGAAGTGAGTAAGTAATACAGGTTTGAGGCCAAAAGAGATACATCATGGTTCAAAATAGCATAAACTGTAATAACTTGGTCTGATAAATATGGTTTCTAAGTCACAACTATTCTCACTTCTCATAATTCATTCATAAATCCATTAGATATAGAATTCCACCCCAAATGAATCATTGAACTCAATAGAGGCTATTAAGCTCACTAAACTTGGTATTTTGTTTGTAAAATTCATAAATGATTCAAAGCTCATAAACAAGCTCCCAAATTGTATATTTGTCTTCTTCTTTCTCATTATTCAAGCTAAAAGTTCCATGAATATTTATTCCCCCTTTAAATGACCTTACTTGCCCAAAATACAGAAAATGAGTGCATGATCAATCTCACTCAATCTTTAGTATTGCTCTTTACACAATTATTCAAAATGCTTTCGAAAATCACCAAACTCAAAATACTCAACCAAAATTCATGAAATATTATAGTAAATTCAAAAATAATATGGAAAATCTACAGTACAATTTTCTGAATTTTCTTCCAAGTATACGCTGCACAGAAATTGCAATAACAGTCCGATTGCACCAAAGCAAGTCAGTTCACTTCAAAACTTCATAACTTTCATCCTTGACCTCAAATGGAGACCTAAAACCCCAATATCAAAATATTAATAAGTCCTAAAAAACTTTCATTCACAACACAAAACATGATTCCCACAATAGGGTTCCCAAAATTGGGCTAAAACACAAGTGTGTCGGTTTTTGGTCCATTCTGCACAGTTTTGGTAAAACGGCCATAACTTTTTGTACATACCTCGGATTAAGGCGATTCAAAATCCATTTGAAAGATAACACACTGAAATATCTACCCACCAAAAATCATAATTTTCCCATGGGCTAGTCATTACCAGTTTAATCCCGAAGTCTGCCCTGTTTTCTTGAAATTTCCAGCCCTCACTGTTTTAGCTTTTTTCTCTATTTTCACATAAATCTTCACTTGAAATCATTCCAAATCACCAAAAACATCATCATAATCATCAATAAAACTAAATATTGCAAAATCAAATACAAATCAACCCATAAACATGGTTTTAACTTAAGCTTGCATGAACATGATCATCCCTAAACTCAAGCTCAACTTCACCATGATCAACACTAAAATAACTCTTATTTATTATCAAAACATCATGATCAATGATCACAAACATCAAAACAAGAATCAAAACTAAAATAAAAATCAAAACCAAAAAGATCAAGTTTCAAGATTACTGACTTTGCTTGAAGATAAGTAGAGATAGAGGTGTAGTTTAGTGGTTTTGATGATGGAGGATGGTAGCTTGAGGTAATAGGATGTTAGGGGGGGGGGAGGGGGTCGGAAACCACCAGCGCTAGCCGAAAAATTGGCCGGAAAACACCCAGGCGCTGCTGTTGTGCTGGCTAGCTGTGAGGACAGAGAAAGGAGAGAGAGATTGTGTGTTTTGGATTGAGTTGTGTTTTTTTGACTAATCAACTATCTTGGCTAAGCTTTATCTAGTAAAGTGACTATTTAGCTAACCATGGTTAAGCTTAATCATGATAATTAGTTAGGTTAATAAGCAAACTTGTTGGGCTTCAAATTGGCCAAAAAAAAGTTGGATTCGGGAATAAAATACTTCGCAACGATAACGTTTTTGCATAACTCAAAATTAAATTTTTTCAAGGTTATAATAACAATAATAATAATAATAATAATAATAATAATAATAATAATAACAACAACAATAATAACAATAATAATTTTAATAATAATAATAATAATAATAATTTCTTAAATCATAATTATCGAGACCTACTATCGATTCACCCGATATTTAATTAATCAACAAAACTTGAATTAACAATCAATGAAACTTGAATTGCAAAATGGGACCCAAATGAAATATCCCTCAACTGAGATGATTAAATATGATAAATGAAAGCGAAAAATTTAAATGACATACGATAATTCGGTAAATATATAAATTGAGTGTAATTGAATTAATAAACATGATTTGGTTAAACAAATAACCACTAGTGATTAAATCCATAAACATGATAAATTAAATAAATAAATATGATTAAAATAAATAAATATGGGTTACGGTCGGGTTATTACATAGTACTTTTACTCTTGATATAATTATTTTTTTCCCACTTCAAGCATGTAGCAGGAATTCTTTTAGGGATTTAGTATCTATTTTTAGTTTGAAAAATTAATGTTTGTATCAATTAAAATTTATGGGTTGTTGTGAAATCTCTAATGTATAATGTGCACATGTGATATGTGCAATTCTATACAATGACCCTGTGAAAATTATCAATTGTTATCTTATTATTAGATGAAGTTTTATTTTGTTATTGTTAAAATAATCAAATAATGCATGTCTTTTTTGATATGTAACTACTTGGTATTTGGATCTATAGTGATAAAAAAAAAAAAGGTGCACTTTCATCCTACACTATGTTTTTTATTAAACTAATTCATGATGAAACTAATCTCATGCTAATTTGTCTTTATACATGATGAGGCTAATTAACATTGTGAGGATGAGTGAGTTGACAATGGGAGGGATGGTGGGATTTGAAGTGGGTTGATTGATCTATGTATACTTATGGGGCTAATTTCCTTTTATAAAAAAGCAATTTTGTACTCTAGCTATTCCTTACGCATTCAAATAACTCATTGTTACAGATTTATATTTACAAATACAACTTGGATTGGTGAAAACATAGTCTCTTCTTTTTTATATTTTATTATTCTTTACTTATTTCAATTATTTTTTATAAAATTGTCATATGTTTTATTATTTACTTTGTCTTTGTTAGGAGGATTTTTATCTATATATCTATATTTAACATGACTTTTATTGTGTTTAAATGAACTAATCTTTAGTTATATAACAAGCCACTAACTAATATTCGAATCACACATGAACGCTTCTTGATCTAAAACCTACTACCTTTGGCATAAGTCGTCCATTCTGATCTCTCTTCACCTCAGTCCCCTGCCCTCTGTAATCGCCAAACCTCCTCATTACTAAAATTATCAGTTAAAGTCTCCATTAACACCCTCCTCACATAACGAGTAATAATCCTAATGATATTCTTCCACATAACTCACAAATCCAAAATGCAGAAGTAAAATTTTACAAAGTTAGCGGCATGCATGGCATGGGAAAGGTTATGTAGCTGTAGCACTTACTAATCAAGTGAGAGGCTGCTTAATTAATTGCTATAGTAAGTTGACTATTGCAATTGATATGTATTTATCATTTTAAAAAGAATGCAATAATTTACATTTACTTATCAAATTAGTAAAAGCCTAGTTCATTTGGGTTTTGTATGCTTACCCAACCTTCAAATTTGTAATTAAATCGTTTTTTCTAAATTCCCAAATTTATTATTGATCGTGTTGTTGTATCGGTTTGATAATATTCAGGATTCCCATCTTCCTCATGTATAACTTTGTTGGACATTTTATTTACAAAATTTTCCTCTTTTACGGCATTTTTAGATGAGTATTTGATATATAAACTGTGTGTTTTTTTGTCCTTTTTGGTTAGAGGCGTTCATATAATGTAATCATAGGTGTAAGTTTAATATTACCCTAGCAAAACTTGTCTTATCTAATATAATAATAGCTATATCAAAAAAATCAAAGTTAGCTTTCCATTCCATAAGATAATTTTTTTAATCTACCTTTTATTTTTAAAGTATTTTAAAATCTTTAGTTATGTTCACTGTGTCATTAGTAATATATGTTTTTGAACACTTAATTTGCTTCTTTCAAGTCTATTAATATGTTAACATTAGAGGAAGATATGCTTTGGACAAAATGGTTGTCATCCTATTTTTAATTTATTTATTTACATCTATCCCTCTCCCATTTCTCTCTAGACATTGGACTATGTTAAACATAAGTATCAACACAATGGTCTTATTTCCCATCATTTAAAAAAAAAACCATTGCAATTATTTTGTTACATTGTTTTTAGTGGCTTGCACGCATTTCGGGTAAATCAATATTAGTATGAGGATAAGGCTTTTATACTAAATATGAGATATTTTATTATAATTCTATTCATACATTTAACATTTGCATAAGTTGGTGACTATTTGAGGGAGTACTAGAAACATTTTGTAAAAATGGTATGCGCAATTGTACATGTATATGTCATTAGTGACTTATTATAGAACTGCTTTGTTCATTTTCTTTATTTTTTGTACAAGTGACTGTATCTTGTTGATGTGGTAAAGTTCAACTTATTACGTGTGGTTACTGCTATATATGTGCTTTCAAATGTAGGTACTACTTCGTCCTATATCATTGAGAAATTAAGTTAAAGTTTTCAAGATTCAAATTACTTTTCAATTGAAGGTGTCTTTTCCAACTTGTTTTATGTATTCATTATTAATGTCACTTGTTAAATAGTATAGAACTTGGATGGTAAGGAATGGTTTCAAATGTTGTATGACAATAGGGAAAAATGGGTCCTTGTGTTGGTCAAAGATCATTCTTGGGTTGAAATGTCTTCTACGTAAAGAAGTGAGAGCATAAATGCATATGTTGATAGATACATTCATAAGAAAACCTCACTACAAACTTTTATGGAGAAATTTGAGATTACTCTTGGTGATCAAATTGAAAAGGACATTAAAGAAGATGTTGCTTGCATGAACGGAACACTAAAATGCCAAACAAAGTTTGCAATGGAGGTGCAATTCCAACATGCATACACACATAACTTGTATAAGAAAGTGCAAGATGAACTCAGTGCAATTATGTATTATCATGTTGACTTAGTGAAGGATGTTGAACTCACAGCTAAGTACAAGGTCACTGTGAGAGAAGATCATACAAATGACACAATAAGCAAGCAAGAGTATAGTATGGTATATAACATCTCCAATTGTGATGTAGATTGCATATGCAGAATGTTTAATTGGAAGGGGTTGCTTTGTAAATATGCGTTAAAAATTCTATTGAAAAGGGATGTGACTTTAGTGCCCGAAAATTACATCTTATGCAGGTTGAGACAAGATGTGAAGAGAGAGCATAATAAGATAAAACTAGTAGGTGTAGAGGGAAAGTGGGCGTCTGAAATGGAGAGACAACGATATCTAAAAAGCTTTTCTACAGAGCCACTGATCTTGCAATTGATTTACTTGAGAAATCCAAGATTTTAGCAAATTATATCGAAAAGGTGACCAAAAAATAGTAGATAGAGGTTGGATGCCATCTATATGCATGTAGCAGATAGAAGGGGTTGGAGATTGTCTGAATAAAGAAGATTATGATGTTGATGATGGCACAATGGGTGGTGAGGGAAAAAAAATACCTTGATCCAAGAGTATGCAATTCAAGGGAGCACCAAAGGTGGAAAGAGCAATGTCACTTGTAGAAATGCTTAGACGAGCAAAAGGTAAGAAAGAAGATCATGTCAATCTAATAAGCACTGGTTGGTGCTAAATCAATCAACCCCAAATATTATGGTAAGAAAACTGATTGTTCATAGAATTTTGAAATATGTGAAAATATCCTATTACTAATGATTTATGGATTTTGCATATGCCACCTACACTAATTTTCACACAAGAGGGTGATGATATGATGCATAACTAAACTCCATTACATATGATCAACTTAATTGGCCAGGTAGTATTTATTTTATGCCACTTCTCAAAATGAAAGATTTTGTTTTATACCATGTCTTTTTATAAATAAATGTAACAATTTTATAGATGATAATAGTGATTTTAGTTCTATTTCCAGGGTGATGGGGACTCAAATGATCAGGAAAGGTGGACAAACTTTATCCAATCAATGAAAGTTGGCATCATGGGACAGAATAATGTTTCTAATGCTAATTCTACACTCCATTAATATATTTGGTTAAGTTATTTAGAACATAATTACTTGCAATAGTTATATCCCTATTGACTTATTTCAGTTGATGGGTGTACATTATATTATTGATGTTATTAGTATTTGCTAACACAGTGATCTTGCATAGGCCATTCAAGAACCGCATGCTATAGGAAGTATGGCTATTCTTCTTCAAATGATGGAAGTAGGAGCAGGACCTGCGAACAATATTAACGTAATGTCTTTTCTACATCAATGTATTCAAAATCTGCAATACATTATTCATGTTATGGTTATTAGCTTCTTTGTTCTACAATTGGGGCTAAGGTTTAAATAATAGTACCATACTTACTAACTAGATTAATTGGAGCAAAGTTTAGAGTCTGCAGCAGTTATATTGTATCCATTAACTCATTATTTTAGTTACATAGGTCAATGAAATTCTAGAGACTGAAGAATACATGTTTACCCATCTTGATCAGATCACAGGAGGAGGATAAGGGGAACAAAGTTAGCATACTGAACTATATGTTTAAGTTCTTGGGTTTGAGCTTCGTTAGCTCGTTGTTTTCTTGTTTATTTAGTATTATTATTTATTTGGATGAGGTTTGCATCTTTCGTATTTGGATTTTCACTTGTTATGTTTGATTTTGTAAGATACACTTGTCATGTTTTATGCTTGAGACTAGTGGCCTTTTCAATTGTCCAGTTTTTTATTTTTATTTGGGATGAGTTTTATTCTTCCCTATGTATAATTTTTCCTTTTGTCCTAGTTTCACTTTTGGTTATGTGAAACTATCAATGCGGGGTGCTCGTACTATTTAAAAAATACCATTTTGAAATCACACACAATGTGTGTAAGATTAAGTTAAGTATATTTTATCCTATTTCGAAACATGACTAACCTGTTTTTTATTCGCATGTCTGAATTGTTAGATATAGTAGGAATCAATTCACCTATTAATATTCAGCCTCACGTGCACAACATTTGCACTAGGTCAACTTATTAATAATACTATATTTATATTACATTCAATAAATAAGAGAATTTTAAAAAATTGTGAGAATAATGAACAACATATTATGAAACGTGAAACATATAACAACAACAAACTCCCAATGTGGGTCCCGCATTCGCGGGGTCTGGGGAGATCCAGCTGTAGGCAACCTTACCTCTACCAGTATTCCTACCCATAGAGAGGTTGATTCCATAAGACCCACAAAAACAGCTTTGAGAAAAGGTTTGAAGAGAAAACGATTGCAAAATCATTGACTGGCGTAAGAGAAAAGGGGAGGGGAAAAAGGTACCGGAAAGGCGAATAGATAGGGAGCGGAGACATACCTCAACAAACCAGGGGCGCTTGGTGCTGTGGCATTTCGAGAAAGCACGCCCTGCAGACAAGCAAACCAATACCCACCCCACCCCACCCCGCCTAAGCTACTGCCACCTACGGAGCCGGACCCCTACAATCAGGGACCTTAATCCTGTCCCGCCACAAACTCCTATCCTGAGCCATGTCCTCCGTGAGACCGACAACTCTCATGTCCTCTCTAACCACCTCCTCTAGGCTCTTCTTCGGCCTACCCCTCCCTCTCTTACCGCCGGGAGGGTTGATACTCTCGCACCTTCGCACCGGGGTGGCCACACTTCTCCTCTTCACGTGGCCGAACCATCTGAGCCTCGATTCCCTCAACTTCTCCTCTATGGGGGCCACTCCAACTAAGCCCCTAATTCCCCCATTCGGGATCCTATCCAATCTCGTAACACCACACATCCACCTGACCATCCTCATCTCAGCTACCATCAACCTTTGGACTTGCGCCTTTTTTAGAGGCCAACAATCCGATCCATAGAGAACCGCCGGTCTAACTACCAGCCGATAGACTTTGCCTTTCAAACCCATGGGCACTCTTTTGTCACACAGCACCCCTGATGTTGACTTCCACTTTTGCCAGCCCACTTTAATCCGCTGGCTAATATCCTCGTCGATGTCCCCATTCTGATGGATGATCGAGCCCAGATACTTGAATTTGGCGACCTTCGGTATTGCCCTCCCATCCAGTACAATTTCTCCCCCATCTCCTAACCTTCCGCTGAAACAACAATGGAGGTATTCCATTTTCGATCTACTCAGCCGAAAGCCCCTAGCCTCAAGAGTATGCCTCCAACTCTCCAACCTGTCATTCACCCCCTGCCTGGACACATCGATAAGGACGATGTCATCTGCAAATAACATGCACCAAGGTACCTCGTCTTGGATTCCTCTAGTGAGTTCGTCCAAGACTAATGTGAAAAGAAATGGGCTTAAGGCAGAGCCCTGATGCAGGGCCCAAACTAACAGCAAAGTCATCGGAGACCCCTCCCGGCGTCCTAACCCTCGTCCGCCCTCCCTTGTACATATCCTTGATAACACTAATGTACGCAGGTGACACCCTTTTCTTTTCCAAACACCTCCACAATACCTCCCTTGGCACTCTATCGTACGCTTTCTCCAGGTCAAGGAACACCATATGGAGATCCACCTTTCTATCCCTGAACAAGCCCATGAGTCCTCTGAGGAGGTATATTGCCTCAATGGTTGCCCTGCCTGGCATGAAACCAAATTGGTTTTCTGAAATCTCGACTTCTCCTCGCAGCCTTCTCTCAATCACCCTCTCCCACAGCTTCATAGTGTGGCTGAGCAGCTTGATGCCCCTAAAATTATTACAATCTTGAATATCCCCTTTGTTTTTGTATAGTGGGATGACTGTGCTGGCCCTCCACTCTCTGGGCATCTTGGCGGTCCTGAAAATAACATTGAAAAGCTCCGTGAGCCACTCTAGTCCCACTTCCCCCATAAGCTTCCAAACTTCCACTGGTATCTGGTCCGGGCCCACTGCCTTTCCCTTCGCCATCTTCTTCAAGGCCTCCCTAATCTCCTCCTTTGTTATCAGGGCGCACGCACGCTGAACACTACACTCTCCGTCCCTACTACAGTCGTCTCCCCCCCCCCCCTTCCCCATTGAGGAGTTTAGCAAAGAACCTCTGCCATCTCTCCTTAATTTCCGCATCTTCAGTCAACACCTTACCCTCTTCATCCTTGATACACCTTACCACTCCCAAATCCCTAGTCTTTCTCTCCCTTGCCCTAGCCAGTTTAAAAACCTCCTTCTCCCCTTCTTTCGTCCCCAATTTGTGGTACAGTCTATCAAACGCCTGACTCTTTGCTACTGTAACCGCCCTTTTGGCTACCTTCTTAGCCACCTTGTATCCGATCTTCTTATGAGCCCTCTCGTCCTCCGAAACGCTGCTCAAGAACTCCGCGTAGGCCTCTTTTTTTGCCTTGACTTTCTCCTTTACCTCTTCGTTCCACCACCAGGCGCCCTCCATCCTGTTGCCGCCTCCCCTGGAAAGACCTAAAGTCTCCTTAGCCGACCTTCGGATGCAGTCCGCCACAGCATCCGACATCGAGTCGGCGTCTTCTGCCCTCCTCCAAACTCTCTCCTCAGCTAATCTCTCTGCTATTAACCCTGCCCTCTCCTTTGTGAGGGTCCACCACTTAATTCTGGGTTCTTCGGTTCTCCTCTTCGACCTCTTAGGATACTTGAACTCTGCATCTAAAACCAGCAACCTATGTTGAGTTCCCAGCAACTCGCTGGGGATCACTTTGTAGTCCTTACACGATCTCTGAGTTTCCTTCCTCGTTACGAAGTAGTCAATTTGAGTCTTGCAGGAATTGCTCTTAAAGGTCACCAGGTGGTCCTCCTTCTTCTTGAAGAAGGAGTTGGCCACCAACAAATCAAAGGTCACCGCAAAGTCCAACACCGAGACCCCTCCCGCATTCCTCTCTCCGAAACCGAGGCCCCCGTGGACCCCATCGTATCCTGCTGCCTCCGCACCGATATGGCCGTTAAAGTCTCCTCCTATAAACAGTTTCTCGCTCTGAGGTACCTCCTGGGTGACCTCATCTAGGTCCTCCCAGAAGAGCTTCTTAGTCTCTTCCGGCAGGCCTACCTGGGACGCATACGCGCTCACCACGTTCACGAAAACTGAACCCACCAAAACCTTAATAGCTATAATCCGGTCGCTCTTGCGCCTCACTTCGACCACCTGGTCCGCCAAATCCTTCATGACCAGGATGCCAACTCCATTCTTCGCCTTGGCTGACCCCGAATACCAAAGCTTGTACCCATCAATCTCTCCAGCTTTCGCCCCAACCCACTTCGTCTCCTGGACACACGCTATACTAACCTTACGTCTGTGCAAAGACTTAACTAATTCTATCGACTTACCCGTGAGGGTCCCAATGTTCCAGGATGCTAGGCGAACCTTCCGCAAACCTAACCCCCTCCTAACACCAGAACTCCCCGGAGGACAGGCTGAAACAGCTACATGGCCCGCCACAGACGCCGCTGTGTACGGGGCCAACGAACACCCTAAAGGGCTACCAACTAAAAGACACCCGAAAAAGTTGGTAAGCTACCTTCCAACCACCAGAAAAGAAAAAATCCACAGCAGGACTATTTGGTAAAAAACTAAGATACAGGATACAAAGTGACAAAATCTAATATAGCCTGGCTAACTATATAGTAAAAGATAATAAAAGTACTAAAACAGATGCAAATGAACTATATAATAATACTAATACTAATAAAGGTACCACTAGCAATGCAGATATAAATGCAGATATAAAAAGTAATAATAAACTAACAAAGGTAGAACCAACCTAACAAAAAAAGTATGCTAGAACCGACAATGGCCCCACTGATACAGTAATGAATTAAATAATTGAAAACCTAATAAGAAAAAAGCAGCAATGAAAAAGAAGTAGGAAAGAATAATAACAATAACGGTAATAATAATACTAATAATAATACTAATAATAATAATAATAATAAAAATAGCAATAATAATAATAATAATAATAAAGCCAAACTAGCTAAATGACTAACTAAAACGCACAAATCCACTGGCCAAACCAATCTAACCAAAACGAGCAGAATGCCCTGTGGCTGGAGCAAGAAAACTAAAACAGAGCAAAATAACAAAGGCCCAAAACAGAGCAGGATTGAAAACCCACCCACGCCCGAATGAAGCAAGATAACGACTGAAAATGCCAGAACAAATCTGCAACAATATGTGAATATCACAAAAGCTGAGATGGGAGAGGGAAGGAACCTGCGATTTGGGAGGTGCAGAGCGAATTTCACACTGCCCCGCAACCCAAAATCCACCCACAAGAACGACAAACAACTGGCCACCGAGAGATCTCCGGGCAACGGGGAGAACTCCGGGATGAACTCACCGTCTGCTACCACCTCTGCTGGCTCCGATTTCTGCTGGTGACCGGTACCCGAGGCCAGCCCAGGGACGGTTTAGTGCAAATTCTAAATAATTCAGTGCTCAGCCAAGGAACTGAATTCTAAGGTTTCAGTTTTGAGGTAGACGAAGAAGCAGCACTGGACAAGAGAGCGAAATAATCCTTGCAATTTTTCAACAGAGAGTTCGCTAATTACAAACGGTGTGGTCAAATCCTCTACCCAACTGCTGAAACACCCAAATAAATCCTGTGTGGCCCTCCAATTTGGAAATTGAAGCAAACCCAGTTGAATTCTTCCAGAATCAAAATCCCAAAACACTTGAAACCGGGGCCAATCAAGAAATGGACCCCTTCAATCTTGCCCTTCTGGCAAACTTTTCTGGGTTTGGTTGGCAATGGTTCTCAGGCGAAGGCCGAACAGTGTTGTCGTTCGGCCGGCTACCCTTAAGGAGTGAGATTGAAGAAGTCACCGGTGCCGGGCTTAGATTCCCGGCAAGCTGCTGGTCGACTCAGTTGCTGTTGAGTTGTTCCAAGGTCGACCGTTCTGAGCTCTGTAACTTGGCAGATCGAGAAGCTAGAGAGAGAAGCTAGAGAGAGGCAGAAGCTTCCCTTCTAAACGTGAAACATATAATGAAAGCAATTATAAATTCAATGAAAATTATGACCTGTTAACATTAAATGCAATGAAAACAACTAATTAGACTGCTTACAACCCTCAGCTCCGCACACCTGACAAGCACAAATGATCATACAACAACAACACCTCCCAGTATGGGTCCCGCTTTCGCAGGCTCTGGGGAGATCCAGATGTAGGCAACCTTACCTCTACCGGCATCTCTTCTCGTAGAGAGGCTGATTCCATGAGACTCACAAAACAAGATTTTGTGAAAACATTTTGTAAAAGAGTGTTTTTGTGAAAAAATAAATGGTTATGCAAATAAACGGGAGGTTGAAACTATCCAAACAATGGAACAATAAAGCAGAGGAATGAACCATACCTTAGCAGTGGAGGACGGATAATGACTCTCCGAGGAGTAAATGCTACCTACAAACCATACGACAACACGAAACCCACACCAAACCTGCCCTGCTTGAATTGAAAGGCAACTACAATGCCAAAAAATCAGAGATCTAAGACCTTACTCCTATCCTGCCATAGGCTCCTATCCTAAGTCATGTCCTCCATCAATCCTACAACCTTCAGATCCTCTCTAATCACCTCATCCAAACTCTTCTTTGGTCGACCTCTCCCTCTTTTGCCTACGGCGGTGTTAATTCTCTCATAGCTCCTCACTGGGGCATCCACATTCCTTCTTTTCACATAGCCAAACCATCTAAGTCTTGTCTCTCTCATCTTATCTTCGATGGGAGCCACTTTAACCAAACCCCTTATTACTTCATTCCTAATTCTATCCATCCTGGTGTGACCACACATCCACCTAATCATCCTCATCTCTGCGACCATCAACCTTTGAACCTGAGTCTTTTTTATCGGCTAACACTCTGAACCATATAGTATAGCAGGTCTAACTACCATACAATAAACTTTGCCCTTTAATCCTACAGGTATCCTCTTATGACACAGCACACCCGTAGCATACTTCCATTTTTGTCAACCCACTTTTATGCGCTGGTTGATATCTTCGTCGATCTCACCATACTGCTGAACGATCGAGCTGAAGTATTTAAACTTCTCGACCTTTGGTATCGACAACCCGTCAATGGCGACTTCACCCCTCGCATCTTCCCTTCCACTGAAACAGCAGTGTGAAGGTATTCAGTTTTCGATCTACTTACTCTAAAACCTCTAGACTCCAATGTGAAGCACAAATGATCATAAAGAGCATAAAATCAAAGCCTAAATATGAAATAATATGCATAGTCAACATAAAATGAAAACTAAAAGACATAAAAATGAAATAACAATGGGGCTGAGGGAGAGAACCATAAATTTAATCTATTATGATGGGGTCATCTACGTTAGGGTCTTCTTCGCATACAATCGACATTTCAATAGTTGGTTAAGTGACCATTCGATTCCCTTGCAGGTCAACTCTGTAAAATAATTCATTTGGGCTATTATTGACATAACCATGAGACTGGTTACACTCCTCTTCAAAAATTTCTAGAAGGGTTGAAAACTAGTTCAATTGCGATAAAGATTTCGCTACAACATCTCGACCAAGTAGTTGGTTTTCAATAATATTGCGTATAAAAAACCTAATTTCTATTAAATCGCAGACATGCTCCTTTCTCTTCTTAGTTGTCATTACAAATTACTAATATTAACAAGACTACATCTGACATATTGTGCTTATAGCAGTCAATTCTTTGATCACCAATTACTAGCTCATCTTTATGTTTTTATTTATACTCCTACCTTTTCCGCCTAAATCTACCCATTTATCCCCTCTCAACCCCACCCATTCACTATGTGTAACCTCCTCTGTCACTCATTAAAGAAATGAATAACAAAACAAATAATTTCATAAACCACTCCAAATGTGCTTGCGCGTGTTAGGAGGTCGAAATGAAAGGGTTGTTCATGGCGCAAAGATCAAGGGAAATGGGGAGTATTTTTGTTTACTTGAAAAGAATAAAACAACACACATATCTAGCACAATGAATTTAATGGACCTTACTAGAATTCAAACTCTACATACAAGAGTCCATAATCATGATTTCTTTATCTCATTGTGTTGTATGCAGTTGGAGACTATATACATACTAAAAAAAATAGATTTTATTTACATTTTATTGAATCTATCAATTTTTTTTAGAAAACTTCTCTAGCAAATTCTTCATATGTTACACAATGATTTCCGTTTTAAACTATTATTCTTATTAAAATTTCGTTCACTTAAAAAAAATAAGAAATCTTACTTTTTGAATACTTTCCCAAGTTTTATTGTACAAAAAAATATTTTTCTTTATTTTTTGGTAAATAATTATTTTCATAAGTTAAGTGAATATAAGGCAACCAAATATTTTCTCCTGTTTTTCGAGAAAATAGTTATTTTCTTAAATCAAGAAAACATAAGTCAATAAAAATATTTTCCTAATTGTTTCAGCAAATATTATTTTAAAAATTAAGAAAAAATTCAATTGAAATATATTCATTATTTTTTGGAAAATAAAATTATTGTAAATTAAGGGAATATAAATCAATAACCATATTTCCCTAGTTTTTTTCTCTCAAAAATAAACAATTTTCAATTAAAAATTATAAACAAAAAATTTCCTTTTTTCGACCCAAAATACATATTATTATGAGTAAAGAAAATATAATCAAATCTTATAAAACTAATTGCACAGTTAGTCCCTTTTGCAAATGTATTTTTAAAATCACACCCTAAAATTTATTTTAAATATAATATGGACTCCAATGTTGTGGAAATATTTTAGCGACTGGTGCAAAAGTTTCATTAAAGTCAAAGCCTGTAACTTCGTGATCAACTCGAATCACCAAACGAACCTTATATCACTCAACTGTACCATCGGAGTTGTATTTAACTCGATAAATCCACTCGCAACTAATGGACTTTTTGCCTGCTGGAGATTTTCAATGATCCATGTTCCATTCTTCTCTGTGGCACTGATTTCTTCGGCCATGGCTTTTCTCCACTTTGCATCCTATACTACTTCATGATATAATTGCCTACTTTTTTTTCCTAGATAATTGGATTATTATATATCTTCTATCATGTATATCCAAAATTATGGGGCATTTTTAAAATAAAATAAAGAGATATCTTAACTTTAAAATTGATGGCTTAGATTTAATGTATAAACAATTTTTATGGTTAAAATTACACCAAATCCTGCAAATCACTCTTGTTGCACAATTCTAGGGTTTTGTAAAGATTGCTATTATAATAGTATAGATATAGTTGTGTACTTTTTATTTAAATGGTGGAATAGTATTTTTTCAAAAATATAGAACTTAAATCCCAATTATTGAAGCAAAGATATGTAATATTATGAACAATAAGAAATAGAATAAATTCAGGTTGAAGAAAATGAAAGAAGATAAAAAAAAAGAAATTTTTAATTAGACCTTGATCCATGAAAGACCCCTTCCTTGCTATATTTGGATCCCCATCAATTCAAACAAAAAAAAATCAAAAATCAAAAATAAGCATTCAAATAGAAAAGGACGAAAGGGATGAGCAAGAAAATTTTTACATAGGCTTCGATCAATGCAAACTTCTTCCTTGTTGTATTTTGATCTTTATGCATACCACTTTTCTGATATATTTTGAACCCTATAAATTGAAAAAGTTGATAAAAAGAAAAATTGGAGTATTTTAGAATTGGATATAAACATCAAACTTTTTAAAGAATTGTTGGTGGACCTTACAAAAATTATATTTTGAGAGAGAAAAAGAGAAAATATTAAAAGTGAGAATTTGTTGTAAATAATGTGTAAATATAAAGTGATAGTGTCAATTAAGTTAAAACAGCCAATGGATTTTGTGGCAGTTGGGGGGAGGGGGATTATTGTAGAAGATTAGTGAAGAATACGTTTAGTTATATATAGTTGTGATTTAAAATATATTTAATTATGGTATCTACTACAAAATAACAACAAAATCTTTCAAACTGCAAAGATATAGAACAATGTCAATGTGTTTGTGCAATGATCCTTACCATAATTTTCATTCTTTTTTATAATTTCCTTTAACGTTTATATTTCCTTCTAAATGATCAATGATTATTCCTTTTTTTCTTTTTATAAGAATTAGTTACGTTAATATTGAACAGTTGTGATCAAGAGTGAGGATTAATCTATGGCCCAAAAATTCTAATTTTTGACAGTTCAAGAAAAATCCATGTCAGCATAACATTGCTTTTATATAATACTAGTATGGGCCCGTGCTTTGCATGGTAAACATAAAAATAGACATTTTGAATATATATGTATATTGTTGAAAATAATATATGAACGCCTATTATTGACAAATTTGATGTTGTAATTGAGAAAAATGCCTCAAATTTATTGAAAAATAAAATTAGATAGCAACTTCATTGACAACCATAACACAATAATAACACAAAAAAACCCTTGTAAAAGATATGATGCAAGTATGACAGAGATAATAGGTAGTAAAAATGAAGCTAAAAATCACAATAAACGACATCATAATAAGTTAATTTATGGCACCAATGATGAATAGTCTATCTACTCTTCTTATACCTACACAGAAAATTAATCTTTTAAGAATGACGATAAAATTAAAGTGTATAATCACATGTTATCTATCTATGTACCTAGCATTAGTATTTGATATGTAATGAACATCTTCCATCGAACAAATTGGTGCAATAAGAGTGACAAACACTTCTACTTCACAATGTTGTGCAAGCTCCATAATGAATACTCATAGTTTACCTATATGATTGTCCACTATCACATGTAGCGATAGATGACCATATAATTGTAAAAAATATCAACATGAAATAGTTACTAATGAAACAACAAAGTGTGTGAAATGTGATGAATAGTACAATACTTGTGTGCATGTGCGTCCAACAGTATTGTGATTGTATGTAAAAGAACTCAACCATCCTCATGAACAATTTTGAATTCTTCAAAGAGTAAATTGTTTTAAATTGAAGAAAGTATGAGTGGTAGTTTTATGTAACTTTTTAAGTAGCTGTTGTACAACTATGTTCAAATGTGGTTTAGACCTTTTTTTTTTGGGTAATATTGATGTACATGAAGTATTCTATGAGTTTAAGATAGTCTCTTATATTTTATGTAAAAGATTACTTACATCATATTCTTATTTGTTAGAATATTATGAAAACCATCATATTTTAGAATCATATGGGTTTATTTGCGAAGAACAACTGTGCTCAAATGTGGTTTAGACTTTTTGGGGGGGGGGGGTAATATTGATGTACATGAAGTATTGATGGGTTTAAGATATTCTCTTATAATTTATGTAAAAAAGTACTTACATCATATTCTTATTTGTTAAAATATTACGAAAACCATCATATTTTAGAACTCATATGAGTTTATTTGCGAAGAGTTGTTACATTTCTAATAAAAGTATACATTTTTTATGACTTTGATTTTTTCTTGGGGGGGTAGTTCCTAGCGGAAGAGGAAAATCCATAAATCTCTTGAATACTAATTACTATTGTATATATATTTATGTTAGATTTAAAATTTTATAACTCTTTATCGTTGGAGGAGTATACAATTTGAATACACATATATTATAATTATAAATTGTTTATAGTTAATTTTATATGTATGTGGCATTGTGTCATTCATTGTCTATATCATAGATTTAAATTTCAAAATTTACAAAAATAGATTTAATTATAGTTATAATAGAAAAGTAAAATCATTACACATTGAATATATTTAATTATATTCTATCCCAAAAGAAAGATACGTACTAAAAGAAACGGAAAACATGCAACTGATTGAAAGACAAGTGTAAATTAATCATAGTGACATAAAAGTTTCCTATTTCTTCAAGTTATTTGTAATGACACAACAGAGGGTATTACTTAGTTGATGAAAAAGACTTACCTACAACCTAGGTGAATAAGACTCAAATGTGACGTAGATAATGTTGTAGTTATATTTATCGGTAAAATAAATAGAAGATTTTTTTTCTACGCATAAAATAAATAAAAGATTGCTTATATCTTAATATAGTTTATTGCTTATTTTAAATGGTGGAATAGTATTTTTATAGAGTATAGAACCTAAATCCCATTGGTTGAAGCGAAAACATGTAATATTATGAAAAATCATAAATTAAATAAATTCAGGTAGAAGAAAATGAAAGGAGATGAAAAAAGAAATTTTCAAGTAGACCTCGATCGGTGAACGACTCTTCCTTGCTATATTTTGATTCGTATAAATTCCAAAAAAAAAAGATAAAACAAAAAATCAAATATAACCATTGAGATAGAAAAGGATGAAATGGATGGAGCAAGAAATTTTTTAGATGGACTTTGATCAATGCAAACTTCTTCCTTATTGTATTTTGATCCTATGCATACTTCTTTTTTGCTGTATTTTGATACCTATAAATTGAAAAAGGTGATAAAAAGAAAAATGAGTGCATTTTAGAATTTGGATATAAACATCAAACTTTTTAAAGAATTGTTGTGGACTTGACGAAAATTCTATTTTCACACACATAGAGAGATAGAAGGAGAGAGCGAGCGTATTAAAAGGGACAATTTTTGTAAACAATATGTAAATATAATATAATACCATCAATTAATTTAAATAGTCATTAAATTGAGAAGGGGGGGGGACTGGGGGTAGCGTGAGTTTATTGCAAAGGGGGAGATTATTGTGGGTTTAATAGTATTGAAGATTAATGCAACATATGTTTAATTATGTAATGTTTGATTAAAAATATATTTAATTATGATATCTACTACAAAATAACAATAAAATCTTTCAAACTACAAAGATATAGAAACAATGTCAATATGTTTGTACAATGATCTTTATCATAATTTTCTTTCTTCTTTCATTTTCTTTAATGTTTATATTTTCCTTCTTAATGATTAATGATTAATTCTTTTTTTTCTTTTATAAAAATTAGTTATTTTGATATTGAACGGTTGTGATCAAGAATGAGAATTAATCCATGACCCAAAAATTCTAATTTTTGATAATTCAAGAAAAATCTACGTCAGCATAACATTGCTTTTATATAATAGTATAGATATAGATATAATAGTATAGAAGCATAGATGACCAGCTATCCCTATCCTAGCCAACAAGCAATTTGCGCAATTCAACTAGGAATAGGAAAGGAGTTTACAAAATAATATCAAAAAGATATGATACAATATATGATAAATTCTATCCTAACAAAGGCTTAATTTCAATTTTATAAATTGGCCTCACATTGGATGATTGGAGAAGGGTTGTGTTCTGGGCGAGAGAAGCTGGGTTTCAGAAAGCCTAGTTCGAAGTGGATAACATTGAAGTTGTCTCGGCAATGCATGAATCTCATGAGATAAGATCTAATATTCAAGCTAGAGCTTCAATGTTTGATTTGTTTAACATTTCTCTTGTTAAAAGGGGGGCTAAAGAGGCTACCGATAACCTACCTAAATTTGCTCTCATGTCTGATGGCTTTGATGTCTAGGTGGAGGAGTGCCCTCTATTTCTTCAGGACATGATAACAACTGATATGAAGTAACGGTATTTTCTTTCTTCTTCTTCCTCCAAAAAATAAATTAAACGACCCTTTAGTTAAGAGTCAAATGACATAATTGTCATTGCTAGTGGATCTTCTCCAATCTAAGAGCACATACAGTGGGGTAAAATAAAGGCTGGCTCGCTCATGCGCATGGTTCCGAGGGGCCAACTAGCATACGGGTTGTTTCCTTTGCTTTTTTTGTTTTTGTTTTTGTTTTTTGTGTTTTAATTGGTTTTTCCTTTTTTTTGCTTTAAAAAGGAAGTTGTTTATTGTAGAATGGTTTGTGAGTATTATTTTATATGATGCGTCAAAGTTGTGAGTCTTACATTTTGGATGATGAAAGTTGAGAGCCAAAAAAAGGCTAATGGGATGATCTAGAAGGAACAGGAGGTCTGCACTTGTGAGTCAAAATTTTGGTCACCATTGTTACCTGCCCTAAGTACACCTAACCTCCAACACTACCCGCTCGTCTGATGCTTGATTTCTCACCCCTTACTCGTTAGTGTTTTGTTTTTTTCTCAAATTCAAGACGATTTTTTTCTGATCTTAGTACATTGCATGCTTTTTAACATAGGGTGTCTTTTTTCTTTAAATCCATTAATAAAGCTGTAGTCTAATTGGCATTGACAGAGGGCAAGTTAGCAATCTAGGAAGTTTAATTGTCTCCTAGGGTTTCATAAAAAGGTTCAAATCCTTCAGCTCTTGTCATGAGCGTTGAAACTATTGTAGAAAGGGCATGCATGCATATTGTTGGGTTTCGTGGCCCAAAATCCAAGAATTGGCACGGTGGGACCGTGCTAAACAACACGAACGTGTCAAGGCGAATAAGCGGAGCGTCAAGAGAAGATAGAAAAATGGCACTCGGGTGTCGTGCTCAGTTTTGGACGCGGGTTCTGGTGGCGGCTAGGATTACTTCGGCGTGCAATTTTCTCCTAAGGGCTAAGGTTCTTTTTCGAAGGGTAAAACCCTGGACTTCTAGACCCTATATATAGGGGCCATACCTAGAATCTAAAATAACTCCATCACTCTTGAATCCCTGAATCCCTAGATACATTGAGAGGTAGAGAGACTTCGAGAGAAATTACAAGAGAGTTTGTAATTCTGTTGTTGGATCAAATCACTTGTTGTGATTGTGATCGTTTTGTATTCTCCCTATTCATATAGTGGATTGATTGTGCTTGTCGCCGTCCGTGATTTTTTCCCGCATTGAGTTTCCACGTAAATCTTGTGTGTCATTGCTTGTTCTTGTTATCGTTCTTTAAATTTCTGAATATCTATTTCATCATATTGCTTCCGTTATTAGTTTGCTCTAATTCCTAACAAGTGGTATCAGAGCTTTGGTTTAGGGTGTCTTCAATTATGAAGGTTGATATTCAGAAATTTGATGAGGAGATTAGTTTTAATCTCTGGAAGGTGCAGATGAGAGCAGTTCTCATCCAGCATGGGTTATGGAATGTTCTGCAAGGAGCTCACGTGAAACCCGAGAAGACGACTGACAAACAATGGGCAACAGACCAAAAGAAGATGCATGGATCGCTGACATACGAGGAATGGGAGGAAGTGGAGGTGAAGGCACTTTCTGCCATACAGTTGTGCTTGACATCACATGTCTTGCGAGAAGTGCTTGATAAGACAACTGCGGTGGATTTTTGGGTTCGGCTGGAAGAACTCTACATGACGAAGAGTCTCGCCAACAAGATTCATTTGAAAGAAAGGTTGTACACGTTTCGTATGGCTGAAGGTACCCCTATTAAAAAACACTTGAATGAGTTTAATTCTATTCTTGTTGATTTGGAGAGTATGGATGTGAAAATTAAGGATGAGGATAAGGCTATTTTGCTTGTTGCGTCGTTACCCCCTTCTTATAAACATTTTAAGGAGATTATGTTATATAGTAATTCTAATACTATATCATTTGAGGATGTTAAGTCAAATCTGTTGTCTAAGAAAAAGTTTGATCTTGACATTCCTGTTGATTCTGCTGAAGGATTAGTAGTAAGGGGTAAAACTGAAAAGGGAAATGGTAAGAACCGTTTTAAGTCTAAAAGTCTTCACGTTGGTAGGATCTGCAATTACTGTGGTAAATTGGGTCATATTGTTGCTAACTGTTGACAACTGCAAAAGAAAAGGGAGAAAAAAGAATATAATTCTCGTGAACCTGCTAAAGCTTCGTTTGCTAAATTTAATTCTGATGGTGACGTTCTGTTTGCTACCTCTACTGAAAGGGGGAGTGATTCTGATTGGATTCTTGACTCTGGGTGTACCTATCATATGTGTCCTCACAAGGATTCGTTTTCAACATATGATCCAATTGACTCAACTATTGTTCACATGGACAATAATGCCCAATGTAATGTAACTGGAATCGATACTGTTAAAATCAAGACCCATGATGGCATTGTCAGGACTTTATCGAATATTCGTCACGTTCCTGACTTGAAGCGTAACCTCATCTCTTTGGGCACTCTTGAATCCAAGGGGTGTAAATATTCGGCTGAAGGTGAAGTTCTAAAGGTCTCGAAGGGCAGTCGGATTCTATTGAAGGGTTTGAGGCATGGAAGCATCTATGTCTTACAAGCATCTACTACGACAGGTTATATGAATAAAGGTTCATATAAGTCATCTCCCAGAGCTAAGTTCAAGCATTGCTTGGACTTAGTTGGCATTCCCAGTATTTGAGCACCCTTCGGGGCATAGCCCCTTGGGGTGCGTCACCCTTCGTGGTGCGATGACGGCGTTAGAGAGTTGGTGATTTGAGATTTCGGTCCAAGGTGAAGATTGTTGGGTTTTGTGGCCCAAAATCCAAGAATTGGCACGGTGGGACCGTGCTAGACGACACAGACGTGTCAGGGCGAAGAAGCAAAGCGTCAAGGGAAGACAGAAAAACGGCACTGGGGTGTCGTGCCACCATGGCACGGTCGTGCCATGCTCAGTTTTGGGCGCGAGTTCTGGTGGCGGCTAGGGTTACTTCGGCGTGCTGTTCTCTCCTGACGGCTAGGGTTTTTTTTCTAAGGGTAAAACCCTGGACTTCTAGGCCCTATATAAAGGGGTCATACCTAGGATATAAAATAACTCCATCACTCCTGAATCCCTGAATCTCTAAACATATTGAGAGGTAGAGAGACTTTAAGAGAAATTACAAGAGAGATTGTAATTCTACTGTTGGATCAAATCACTTGTTGTGATTGTGATCGTTTTGTATTCTCCCTACTCATATAGTGGATTGATTGTACTCGTCGCCGTCCGTGGTTTTTTTCCGCATTGGATTTCCACGAAAATCTTGTGTGTCATTGCTTTGTTTTTGTTATCATTTTTTAAATTTCTGAATATCTGTTTTATCCTATTGCTTCCGCTATTAATTTGTTCTAATTCCTAACACATATAGATCACATGACCTATTTATATTCTCTAAAAGTTCTTACAAATTGATCAACCCCAGTATTAATTATCAAAAGAAAAATTGATCTTTGAGTATACACTAATGATTTTTCGCAATGATCATTGTTAAGCCTAGCAATACCAACAAATATAAGCCTACGATCAAAATCATTAACAACAAAATAAAACCTTACAAAACCATAAAACGAGTAGACAAACTATATTCTTAGCTTAATCCACGAGCTACAACTGCAAGTAAGCTTCAACAAATAGGTAAGCGAAAAACTACTTAGTCTTCACCTTTAATTTTAGGTATTACAAATGGCCATGAGGCACAAGTAACTTTCAAATCTAATTCCAAAAGGGTGGGCTAGGCACTTAGGTATTAAACTAGCTAAAGCTTCATAGACGTTCGTAACTCCACGAAATTGACGTGATCAATCCATGTTCATCCAAATACAACATATTAACTTGACGAGTTCATGCCTACTAATGGATCATATGACTAGGAATGCAATCCATAATCTTCTAACTGAAAGGAAAAGGGTAAGCGGACTGATGGATCGGAGTCCCTACATGACCATTCGTGAAATATCCAGGAAATTACGATAACAAAGCAAGAAACTAAGAAGCATTTGATTATTTGCATAATCTGCTCTTAGTCTTAGAGGGCGACAGGGTATCTGTCAATGCTGCTGAGCCAGGGATTCCTGTTTGGCTTCTTGATACGCCTCACCGATTTCCAGACAGCACTGTTGCATTTGAATCCTGACCCAAATGCAAGCTGCCAAACGCGGTCTCCTGATCGAACTTTCTCCTTAGCTTCAAGGTAAGCCAACTCATACCAAATGCTGCTGCTTGAAGTGTTGCCAAATCGATGCAGAGTCATGCGCGATGCTTCCAGGTTCTCATCGCTCAGCTCCAAGTTCCTCTGAAGCTCATCCAGCACGGTTTTGCTGGCTGCATGAACGCAGAAATGCTCAAATGCAAGTTTGTAATCTGGTATGTAGGGCTTCGTCGCGTTGGATGATGACTGCAGTCCGGACTGGTCAGAACCACGAGCAGTCTTGTCTTGTTTTCCGCCAAGTAGATTCCTCTTAATCAGAGTCGTGAAGAACAGCAGCTGCTCAGATAATGGCAGCACGAGTGGTCCAAGAGTGGTGATGTTGGTCTTGAGTGCATCCCCTCCGATCTCCATCAGGTCGCGGCTCACTTTCAACCCTTTGAATCGCTGCGCGTCTTCCTCTTGATACACGCACCTGTTCATACAGATTTCGTCAGTGCAGCTCAAGTTTTTATCGGATGTTTGTTCAATTATACACGCTGCTTACACACATTAGGTCAATGCATTTCAAGCTAAGTCATGATTATTTGTTTTCTAGTGCACTGCATACGAATGCAGACACAGTAATTCGTTCCAACTTGGTTAACCAAACTAGAAGTCCAGCTTCTGTTCAGCAAAAATGTGCCAAATTAAGTTCTAATTAATTACATAATCTTAGGATTGATGCATAATGAAGCAGGAAAATGGTCAATGGCAGGTATGTGAATTTATATACCTGAAGCTACGGTCATCGGCCCCCTTGTGAGTGCGAACAATATGCTCAAGGCGGTACTTAGCACGTGGAAAATCACGGCGGCGGTTAGAGAGTAAGACAGCTGAACAACCCATGCGGAAGAAGCAGTTTGGGACGAGCATGGAGCGGTCTCGACCAGGGTACCAGTTGTAGCCCACCATCTCAGTGCTGACCACAACTGCAAAGTTGTTAGGGTTGGCCTGAAGCATGTCTCGAGCCAAGTCGAGTGCGATGATTCCGGCACTGCACCCCATGCCACCGAGGTTGAAGCTGAGGATGTTGCCCCTCATCTTGTAGTGGTTAATGATCATGGCCGACAGCGATGGGGTCGGGTTGAATATACTGCAGTTCACCACTAGGATGCCCACGTCCTTGGGTCTGATTCGAGTCTTTTCAAATAACTCGTCCAAAGCTCCAAAGATCACCAGAGATGCTTCCTCTCGCCCTTCTTTCATGGTCGACGTGTTTTCCTTTGACATGATGGATCGGGGCACGTACGTCTCGTCTCCTATCCCGGATGACTCCACGATTCGCCTCTGGAACTCAAGGCTGTCCTCGTCAAACTTGCCTGATTGCCGAGCCAGCTCAATGAACTGCTCCTTAGTCACCTGGATTCATAATAGTTGAGTATCATAATATAATTAAGCATCATAATATAATTAAGCAATTAATATGAATTCTACCGTACGTAAAACTAATTCATAATCCCACAAGTAAACATAGTTAAGGATTACACTACAAGTTGCGCAGTAGGTAGTAGTTTAACTACTACTATATGATAATATGAATCCAACATCACACACAAAGACTTATGCGTGAAAAATTGAAATTAAATCTTTTACAGCAACTCTTAAAGACGTTTGCAATTTAATCAACAAAATTCCACACAAATAAACGCATATTAAGAACCACGTACCTTGAGATCATCGCTAGGCTTGAAGCAGGCAAAGTCAAGAAGGTAAATAGGTCGAGGACGAGACATAAAGTAGAGAGACAAAGTAAAGACAAAGACGCCAAATGAAGCAAGAACAGTGGCGAGATCATAGTTCCAGAGCCTCTTCCACAGCTCTTCACGGCTAAGACTCCCCACCTGGGCACTAAACACCAGGACTAACACGGGTATAGTAGCCAAATATATGCCGTGGTTAATGAGGTAATGGTACCCCAACTTGACATACTTGAGATTTACAGACTGCAAAAAGTCTGGGAGGGGCAGCCGTCTCCGAACCCTCACATAGAAAGTTGGAGACCCCGCATCGGGGCCTGATGTTTCAATCCCTCGGTTCACAATCTCCGTTGACAACAAATGCTGCTCCCCCGATGCAGCCATGATTTCCGACTCTACTACCTCAATATGACTTGCTTTTTTGTGCGAATGTATAACACCAAGAGAAGATGGTATCTTATATGCTTGGATGAAACGAAATCCTATATATTAAGTAACCAATAAGAGTTTAATGCAAAGCATACGCCTAACTGCCACTCAATTAAATTCGAACGATGGCTTAGCTTAGCATAGCTTGCAACACCGACGAAGGCCTTTATTACAACCCAAAAATGATGGGACTATTTATAAACTTAATCAAAGAAGAACAAGATAGTTTATAGGTGGAATTGATTTCGTGAAGGGTATATAACTTAGCAAAAATGATAAGTGTCTTGCTACAAGACACTTTATAAGTGTTTTGTTTTGACTTAAAAATTATACTATTATTTTTTTAAATTGAAAAAAATAGTAAGATCGAATAGCAGAAACATATTACAACTTATAAATTATATAAAATTATCTTTTTTATCCATAATTTATCAGATTTCTAAAATTCACGTATCATATGTACTTGAGGATAGGGTTTATGCGATTAGGGTGTCATTTAATATTTTATCGACGTAGCCGACAAATATTTAAGGTTAGCAATTCATAATTAAGAGTAATCATTGAAAAATTTATGATTTTAAATCATAAAATATGTTAATTTTGATGAGACAAAATACTTACGAGTGTCTTACAAAAAGATATATATCACTACCCGATAACTTAATGGACAGTGGGTTATTTTTGGGGGTTTATGATAAACAGCATGTAGAAAAGTTATTAAATGATTGATTGGGGGGTGGGGGGGTTGGGAAGGTTAATGTTCACACCGAACTACGTGGGAGGTGTGGTTGGAACTTCCCAACGGTCGTCATTCAATTAATTCGTCATTTAATGAAAGGGGGTGGCGTTCGCTGATGCCATTACTTATATTTATTATGGGTGTGGCCAGGGACAGGTGAACTCTCTCGTATATCTCATTAAATACATCACGCGTATGACTCAACTGTGCCGTGCCTTAATTTTTAATTTGCAACTGGCTTCTTCATCTCTCTCCTTTTCTTTTTTTCAGTTTTTGGCATTCAATTTATTTTGGGAAACTAAATTTAGGATTTTCCAAACCAAAAAAATAATAAATACTATTTTATTTTATACCGATCAAATACACTATGATGGGGACATAACCAAAATATATTGTATCATAATACCAAACTTTAACATACCGCAACTTGTATTTACCGTCAAATATTTATTTTGGTTATGGTTTCGATATAATAACATATATTCTAATGTTTTGTAAGTTTTTGGATGATCATCGTACTCAACATATGAGGAGTTTTCAAGTATGGACCAATGCTGAATTCTGAGGAAATTGAAAATTTATTTTAATTTAATGAAAGGATGTTAATTTGGGACCTAGGAAAATGTCGCTTATGGAAAAAAGGATGCACGAAGTATAATTTCACTAACATTTTGACCCCTGATTCCATTTGTTAGGATTTCTCCTGGTGCAAATTATTGAGAATAAATATATTCAAAGACGAAACCGCTGATGCCTATTTATAAAGATCAGATTATTAGGATCCAAACTTTCAAAATGTAGATTATATTTAAAATATATATAATTTTAATTTGATTTCTACTGTCTTTGGCAGCTTTTAACATGGACTATGATTTGAGAGTAACTAAAACTTTTTCAATTATTACTAAGGTACTTAAAAATGACTTTTTAGTGTGAGAGACAACTAATAAATCAATTGGTCAAGAACATTGTCAACCAGCCTCAAAATAACATTTGTATTGTCGCGTTTTGCTCATAGTATTATACTTTTTAAAAAAAAGTTAAACCATGTAACATTACTTACTTAGCATTTTGATGCTAAATTTTCTATATTCTCCCCCGCCCATTGATGGGTAGTTTACCTTCTTGATGGTAGGACTCTCAAGCTCTCTTTTGAAGAGTTTTAATTATTTAAGTAGTGTTTTTTATGTGTAATTATTTTTATTTTAAATCAGGAATTTTTTTATTCTTTTATTGAAACTTTAATAATTCTCATTATGATAAATACATTAACATTTAATAAAATTTAAACCGTAGAGATAATATCATACTTTGTATCTATCATAAAAAGTGGCACCCACATTGAGAGTTTGTTGTTGTATTATTAGTTGCATCATGCATTTTTTGTAAGATTTTAGTTCTTCAGATGTGTCGAGACTAGCAAACATTTCAGCAACAAAATTATGCAAAAATTTATCAATTCTTTTACTAGAGAGGACTACATTATGAAACAATGAGAATATATTAGATAACATGTCTGATATGTGAACAATAGTTTTCTCGAGAAAAACATTTTGTTTTTGTTATTTTTATTTTTCTTGAAAGTTGATTATTTTATGTATGTACAAATATTAAATATATCCTAAAACTTTCAATCAATACATTTATAATTAATTTGCAAAAGGAAAAAAAAAACAATACAAATAGGTGGACAACAGAAATGAGGATGATGAGAACAATATTAATCAAACAATCACCCTGCTGCCATTTTTCTCGATAATTACATCGGTAAAATCCAAGATAAATGCTAACCTGGACAATTCAGAGAAGCAAACGAGTAACAGACAATGACAACATGTAAAATGAATTAAAGAGACCTAAATCACAACAAGGTTGGTAAATGGCTTCCAAAAGTTTTGCCATTTCAACCAACTGATCCTATCTGCCACCTTGCAATTAAAGAGTCCGTTTAGACTTAGCACATTTTTATTGATCCACTTTCAAGCTTGTTCCTCAATCTCTTGATAATCCTCCTGATGGCTAGAGCTTCATCCCTAATGATAGAAACATCTAGCTATCTGGCCAACTCCAAGCTTTGTTGAACAATGTGATCGGAGTAGGATATTCCTTCTTGTCAATCATTTGTACCTTTCTTTGGCACTAGAATTTTCATCTCTACTTGAGTTTTTTGGTCAATAGGTTCAACTAGCGGAGCATTCCGTCTCATCAACATCAGATGTAGAAGACCCGCTTAGATTGCAATCCTTGTATGACTTTTGCTAAAGCGGTAGCTTGTCAATGATAGTAGGGTGGCTCTTTGTGATCCCCGTTGGATGAGAAATTGTCTTACTATCACTCGAGCAAGCTTGTTGGTCACCTTCTGGAACATCCTTATTAGATTGATAACACTCAACATTCTTTGGAATTTTTGAGTAGATATAATTTCTCACAGTTATCCGCAAGCACGTAACCACATACACCAAATTTTAGAAAACATACCGCATTCAATTGACCAAAGTCCTCCCTCAAAAAATATATTTCATAATCATGCACTCGTCTTGGAGCCTATCTCCACCTTAAGAGAGTACTTGTATCATTGCCCTAACCATTAAAAAGAAAGCCACTCCAGCTCTACCAAGTTCATCTTTGAAACTTGGCCAACTAACACTAATCACGTTTTTCCCATAAAATCTTCCTATGAATTGATTGAATTGCCTTCTCACCATGCCGTCTCATTTTAAATCTAATGATAATGTTGCACTAAAGCTTGTCAGTAGCGAGCCCATCGTTTCTTTTCATTTGACTTTGAAGGTGTGATTTGGCTAATCAGATCGTCCTAGAAGGGGTTCCAAGGGTGATTAACAGATAATGCAAGTTTATCAAAAATAAAGTGCTGAGATTAATTGGGACAAGACACCACAATTTAACGGTATTTGACCCTTAACGAACATGGTCCCCACGTAGTTGAATCATGCATCTTTTGTAGACTTTTGGTTCTTCGAATATAGTCTAGCTAAGCAAGTTGATCCTTTCAATAAGAAAAATGTGCAATATTTACAAATTCTCATAATAGAAGGGACTGCATCATTAAATAACGAGAAAGGACTAATAGACAAACAATTGACATGTCAAAAATAGTATTCTCGAGAATATATATATATATATATATATATATATATATATATATATATATATATGTATATATTTGTTATTATACTCATATATTCATTAGAATGTAATATCTACTATAAAAAGTAGATATCTTAGATTTTTCAATCAATAAATTGATCACTTATTTTAAAAACAAAAATACAAATAGATGGATGGGAGACGCATTTATGATGCGAACAATACCAACAACTACCCCGCCCCACCCCACATTTTAGCACAGACAACTATGATGATGATGATGTTACACTACAATCAGTAGCTAATCCACTGTTTCTTCTCATTTGACTTTTCAATGGAAACTGTTTCTGCCAAATGCGCAACAAAGTACGATATAATACAACTATACTCGATATAAGAGGATCAGGAGAAATTGAACCTAAAAACTAATGTACTCATAACATCAATTTATACCAATACAAGATAATGTGTGTATTTCTCAATAATCTTCCTTAATTGTTACTTCTTTATGCATAGCGAAATTCTAAAAGGATAACTTCTGAATCCGAGACTAATAAGGAACAGTTGTGGCCAAATAATGCATTAAATTAGACTTCTCTTTTCATCATGGAGAATGATACCTTTTTCTAATTGAATGAATGACAACAAAGGCAAACAACTATTCAATTTCTTTTGCACTAATACTGTATTTTACAATGCCCTCATCTCCTTTTTATTTTCTAAAAAATATCCCTCATCCTCATTTTAGTTGAATTCGAGGGGTTATTGGTCTGTAAGGGATAAAATCTTCTCATCACAAACTTTTTCTTTAATTTAGATTATTCGAATGCGAGATCTCTATGTAACCCTCCAACCCCTTCTTGGGCCACAGATAGTTATTACGGACAATTTGAAGGATCGCCGACAAACCCCACAAATCACCATAAGCCTTCTAACGTGCTTTGTCCTTTCTCACATGCTGCATCAGAAACTTCCCAAAAGGTCACTCATTTTAAAATTTCTTCACAGCAAACACACTTAACTATAGAGCTCCTAAAAATGGGCTTCTCAAACAAGAAGGCATATGTTTGGTGATATAAATAGTCACTTCAATCCTTTTAAACCACATTTGTAGTATTACAATCATCCCCACTCAAAAAGCACAATGTCCTTATTGTGTCTTGTTATACAATAGACTTGCAAGTCTTCTTGAGCAGTTGTCCATTTCAGTATCTTTGGCCAGCTAAGTGACTGTATAAGGCTCTCCTATCCACTGGCATTACTCACGGTTACTAAAAATCGCTTCAAGGATCATCGACTAGGCCCACAAATCACCACAAGTCTTTCCAGCATACTTTATCATCGGTCACATGCTACCTTGGAAACTTTTCAGGAGGTCACCATCCCTAAGATTTCTCAACAGTAAGCACGTTCAACTATGCAGCTCCTAAAAGTGGATTTCCTGAAAAGGAATGTACACCTTTGGTGATATAAATAATTAAGTACTCATTTCAATCCTTGTAAACCAAATTTGTGGTATTACAATTATAGGTGCCATATCGCTTGAACTAACTTATATTCATGACAAGACCTATATCTATAGAAAGATAGAACCCCAAAAAGAAGTTAAGCAAACATTTTCATGGTAGGTTTATGTAGCCTTCTAGCAATTAATATGAATCCGATTGAGTACTCTACTTTCCCACGTAGCCAACTTTATCAACAGAGTTGTTGGTAACTTATAATTGCTCGATTTTAAGGAAGATTTTTCATGGTAGTGTTAAAAATAATTTTTACAAGTTAACACATCTAGAAAAAGCACAATTGTTCATATATAGTGTACTGCCAACTGTTTACGAATTAATTTATTTATCAGCAATACGATTTTAAATTATGCACATATACGTTATATTATCAAAATATAACCTAAATATCTTAGAGTGGATAGGTAATTGTCAATTTAATCTCCCAAAACATGCAAATTTATGAAAAAAATAACATCAATTAAACAAATAATAAGGATTGAAGCGAAAAAAGAGTAAATAATCCAATATCATAGCTATTTTCTTTCTTTCGATATTCTATGATATCTTAAGTGGAGAGGCTTGAAAATTCTTGATGTACACTTATCTCACGTGGCAATAGTTTTGAAGGTAGAGAATTCATGCACTTGATTTTGACACTCGCTTCAATAGCATGTATTCCTTTTTTTTTGCCCTAAAAGTACCCCCCTCCCCCCCCCCCCAAATCACTTTACCACACTATGGAATAGCATTTGCCTCCAAATATCACCCGTGTTCTGTTAATGTGTGAAGGGAGCCATTGCTGCAATTAGAAAGAGAGATAGAGATAGAGAGGGAGAAAGAAGAAAGCTGAATGTACTCTTTATTGCATGTAGAATTGTCACTTCTTCTTTATTACAATCATGTATATATACATGGAATAATATCAAGATTTGTTATAACTAACTTCCCTAGATTCTTGCTAACTAAATGCAGGCCCACTTGACTAGCTTCTTCTATCCTTATCACCCCCCCTCAAGCTGGAAGGGTGAGAAACCATTCCAAGCTTGCTCAGGAGAAGGTTTTGCTGAGGGGAGGGTAGAATTTTGGTTAGGATGTCAGCAAGTTGCTCATTGGTAGGCATGTAGGATAATTGTAGTAACCCTTCTAATACCTTTTCTCTGGTGAAGTGGCAGTCTATTTTGATGTGTTTTGTCCTCTCATGGAAGACAGGGTTTTTTCCTATGTGAATGGCAGAGAGATTATCACAATATAAAGTGACAGGTTTGAGGGATGATACTCCAAGTTCTTCCAATAGTCTTACTATCCAGGTTACTTCTGAGGCAGCTTGAGACATGGCCCTGTATTCTGCTTCTGAGGATGACTTGGAGACCGTACCTTGCTTCTTGCTTTTCCAACTTATGGGAGAATTGCCAAAGAGGATTATATAACCAGTGACAGACCTTCTGGTTGAGGGGCAGGCTGCCCAATCTGAATCAGAATATGCTTGTATTGTTAATTTGTCTGCTCCTTTAAGAAGTATTCCAGTACCAATAGTACCTTGAATGTATCTGAATGTGTGTTGTAGGGCCTTGAGATGGGAGGTTCTGGGCTGTTGCATGAATTGGCTGAGAGTTTGGGCTGTGTAACTCAAATCTGGTCTGGTATGAGTTAGGAAATTCAGCTTCCCAACAAGGGTTCTATATAGAAAAGGATCAGGTAGGAGGTCACCATCATCAGGTTTGAGTTTGTAATTTAAGGGTAGTGGAGTTGATGCTGAAGTGATAGGTAAAGGTCCACATTCCTTTAGTAATTCAGTGGTGAATTTCCTTTGAGACAGAATAATACCTTCAGCAGTGTTGATCACTTCCAAGCCAAGAAACTAATGAAGTTGGCCTAGGTCTTTGATGCCAAATAAAGCATTCAGATGCTATTTGAGATGAATAACTTCTGAAAAATTTGAGCCTGTAACCATGATATCATCAACATATACTGCAACTATAGTGATATTGGTGGAGGATTTGTTGATGAATAGGGAATAATCATACTTGGATTGTTGATAACCCAGAGTAAGAAGAGTTTGAGTGAGCTTAGAGAACCACTGTCTGCTGGCTTGTTTGAGGCCATATAGTGACTTCCTAAGTCTGCAAACTTTGTTGGATGGGTTAGGTATTCCTTTTGGAACCTCCATGTAGACTTCTTCACTTAATTCCCCATGTAGAAAAGCATTGTTGACATCGAGCTGATAGAGAGGCCATTTCCTGGATGCTGCCAAGGCAATGATACTTCTAATGGTGGTCATCTTCACAACAGGAGAGAATACTTCTTGATAATCAATCCCATATTGCTGAGTGAACCCTCTGATAACTAGCATGGCTTTGAATCTCTCCAATGATCCATCTGACTTAAGTTTTACTTTGTAGACCCATTTGCTGCTTATGGCCTTCTTTCCAGGGGGAAGATCCACTAAATCCCAGGTACTGTTGTTGTTTAAAGCCTCAATTTCTTTGTCCATAGCTGCAATCCAGTCAGGGTGTTTGGATGCTTCCTCATAGTTCTTGGGCTCAGAGTACTGTGATAATTGAGCATGAAAAGCATGGAATTCTGCAGGGAGAATGTTAGTCTGAACCATACCACAAAAAAAATCCTGTAAATGTGTAGGTGGTTTATGTGTCCTTGTTGATCTTCTAAGAGGCTGAGAGGAATGAGAATTTGGCTGCATGAGGTTTTGAGAATCTGTTTGTGTAAGGTTAGGGATAGGTTGATTGAAAACAGGTGAGGAAGTAAAATCAGAGGTATTGTTGCTGCTTGGGGAAGAGTTAGAGTTGTTTTGTGGATGTATGACAGCTTCAGTGTTGAAAGAATCAGGGATATCAAGTGATACATTCACTGTGTCAGGAATGTATTCTGAAATAGCAGGGAGAGGAATGTCTGAAGAGTTAGGTAAAGAATGAAAAGGAAAAATGGTTTCATGGAAAACCACATCTCTGGAAACTATGACCTTTTTAGTTTTGAGATCAAAAAGTTTATATGCTTTTTGATTAAAAGGATATCCTATAAAGATGCATGGATTTGCTTTAGGTTGTAGTTTATCCCTATTTCTTTTTAGAGTAGCAGCATAGCATAGACAACCAAATGATTTCAGGTGTGAATAAGCAGGTTTGGCTTCATATAATACCTCAAAAGGAGTTTGATTGTGAAGGATAGGAGAGGGCATTCTGTTAATTAGATAGACTGCAGTTAAGAGAGCATCTCCCGAGAATTTATTGGGAACTTTGGACTGAAATAATAAAGCTCTTACAACTTGTAATAGGTGTTGATGTTTCCTCTCAACAATGCCATTTTGTTGAGGGGTATCCACACATGTAGTTTGGTGAACAATGCCTTTAGTTTTATAAAATTCTAATGCTGCAGAATCTTTGAATTCTAGGCCATTGTCTGTTCTAATGATTTTAACATGAGCTGCATACTGATTTTCAACATAAGTAACAAATGTTTTAATCAATGGGAATGCAGAGCTCTTTGTGGCCATCAAGTGTACCCAAGTTGCTCTAGACTTATCATCCACAATTGATAAAAAATAAACAGCACCATCATAAGACTTATATGGACAGGGTCCCCAAATATCAATATGTAAAATGTCAAAACAAAGTTCAGCTCTGGTAATACTCAAATGAAAAGGTTGTCTATGTAGTTTGGCCAAGGGGCAAACTTGACAAACACCATGACTAGAGTTGATATAAGAAGGTAAAGCTACATTTTTAAGTTGATCAAAAGGTAAATGGCCTAATCTTTGGTGCCACAATTCAGAACTTGTCAAACAAGCAACAGAGAACATCTTATTGCCTAGAGGAAGTGCTTCCAAGGTAGCTTGTTGTACTGCAGCATCCTTTTCCAGTAAGAAAAGACCTTTATGCTCTTTACCAAGGAGCAGCTCCCTCTGTATGGTAGGGGCCTGAAGTACACAGGAATGTGGAGAAAAAATCACATTTGCTGAAAATTGATTAACTAATTTACTAACAGAAAGTAGATTATATTGAAAACTAGGTATGTATAGGACATTGTGAAGTTCTAACTTGTCACCTAAAATCATGGAACCTGAATGTGTAATGGCTGCCTTTCTTCCATTTGGCATGGTAATAAACCAGGGCACATTTATTTTCTTGACATTATGTAATAAAGAAAGATCATAGGTCACATGATCACTAGCTCCACTATCCACAATCCAAATACTGTTACTGGTGGACTTAGTAAGAAAACAGAAGGACTTACCTGCAAAGAAGCCAACTACACTACCTGTCTCATTGGACTTGTTCATATCAGTGGTGTGTTGTTGTAGTAGTTGCATAAGCTAGTTGTACTGTTCTGTGGTAAGTGCAGGTGAATGAGTAGAAGAAGCATCTGCTGCAGTTTCTGTTTCTGTTTGTGCCACTGCTACAACTCTCCTTCCTTTATGCAATCTATGTCCAGGAGGGTAACCATGAAGTTTGAAACATCTTTGTGTAGAATGTCCTGGTATCTTGCAGTGATCACAAAAGTAAGTCTTTCTTTCCTGAAAATTCTTATCTGGAAAATTCTTTTGCCCAATTTTGTAATTTCTAGACACAGACTGCTGAATCCCAGGGTTAGGAATAGAGGAAAATCTTGCTGGTCCTTGATTATAGACCCTTTGCTGAAACTGACCAGATGTATAACTGTGGAATGCAGCAGAATTGCCACTGATGGAGACTGAGGCAGACAAGGACCTTTGTTTTTCTTCTTGTAACACAATTTGATAGACTTGATCAAGATTAGGTAAAGGTTTGATCATCAGAATGTTTCCTCTAACATTCTTGTAATCTTCATGTAATCCAACTAAAAATTGTATAACTTGTTGGTCATGTATCATCATCTTTGCAACTATTAGACTTACACAACAATCTCCACTTGTGACACAACAAGGCAGTGTAATAATGCTATTGTAAGCATCCCAAAGTTTCTTAATCTGTGTGAAATACTCAGTGATTGATAAATGGCCCTGAGAAATGACACATAGGTCTCTTTGTATTTGGAAGATTTTAGTGCCATCAGCCTCACCAAACCGTTGCTCTAGTTGTACCCAAACATCTCTAGCATTGGCAGAAAACAATATACTCTGTCCTATGTCCTTTACAACAGCATTCATAATCCAAGATAAAACCATTTTGTCACATCTCTCCCAATGTGCTATTAAATTGTCTGCAGTAGGCTTTGCACATTGTCCTAAAACAAATCCCAACTTGTTTTTGGCCACCAAAGCAATTTCCATTGCCTTTTTCCAGTGGCTGTAATTATCCCCATTTAACAGATCACTAACCAAGATGTTGTTGGGATTATCAGAAGGGTGTATGTATAGAAGATGGGATGGGTCACTAAGATTTCCAACATATATCGCATTTGTGTTAATTTCTCCATTTTCATTTACTATAACCATATTCAATCAATCTTCACAGTTTTGATCAAGAATTTCAAAAAGAACAATCAAGAAGCAATGAACCAGTAATCGAAGTTGAAAGAATGCAAGAAACTTCAAATTTGTGTCAAGATACTCAGAGGGATAACTCCCAGGTATATGCTAAACTTAGGCTTTGGATTTCAGAAATGCCTTACTGGTTTTGCAGAATCGTGGTCACAGATGAACAACTTTGAATCCAGAAAACTTCAGCTCTGACACCATGTTAATGTGTGAAGGGAGCCATTGCTGCAATTAGAAAGAGAGATAGAGATAGAGAGGGAGAAAGAAGAAAGCTGAATGTACTCTTTATTGCATGTAGAATCGTCACTTCTTCTTTATTACAATCATGTATATATACATGGAATAATATCAAGATTTGTTATAACTAACTTCCCTAGATTCTTGCTAACTAAATGCAGGCCCACTTGACTAGCTTCTTCTATCCTTATCATGTTCCAACCTTTTACCTTGAGATCTATTTAGCTTGTTGCATTCTTAGCACACGCAATAAAGCTAAGAGGATCGAGTAATAAGTATTTTGTCAAATATATATAACATGAGAATATTGCAACGACTGCTATTTTCACTGTAGCTCCCACTTTCACATAGTCTAGGGAGATTTACATATAGGAAGTTTTATTCCTGTAAGCAAAGAGACCGTTCCGATATGAGACCAATGTATATTAATTACAAACCATTTCAATAAATCTGGTTAGCTATTTTTATTAAATAATTAGAAATAAATGAAGCACACATTTCATGTAATTTATTATAAGCATATGAAGCAAAGATGTCCTACAATTCCAATTTTTACTCGATAAGTGTTTGTACACAAAATTACACAAAAATTGTTATTAATGCTTATCCTAGATTTAATCAACAAAGTGTATAGCTTTCTGGGTTTCTTTAGGTTCCATTTGATCCTTAGAAAATTTGGTGGAAAGAAAAGTTGAAGGAAAAAAAATGTGAAGGAAAAAAAAGTATGGAAAAAATGAGTTTTTTTTCTCTTGTTTGGATTGAGGAAAAAATACAAGAATTTGGATGAGAAATTTGAATGTTGATGAACTACTTGAATCATGTTGATGTCATCTAAGCAATGTGAGGTTGGAGAAGGTTAGGAATTTTCCTAAAACTTTCCTCACAATTTTATGAGGAAAATTTTATCACTTGTTTCCAATAATTTTTCCACGTAACTTTCCTCCATATTTTTGTTCTTTGTGATTTTCTCTAAACCAAACACAAGAAAAAAAGTAACTTTTCCAAAAAAATTTCTTTCCGCCAAATTTTTTAAGATCCAAATGGAGCCTTAATCGATCATTCTAACCTGAGCTACATGATGCTTGGAGTCATCTAATCCTGTTATGCTTCAATCAGGATTCCCGGGGGGGGGGGGAGGAAAGCACTTGTCCCCGAAAATGTGCTACATAATTCTAAATGTATTGGGATCCCTCAAGGCCAAAAGAGTACAAACCCAATTTTAGTGAAAGGCAAGAACATATGTCAGAGTCCAATTAAAAGTGACTGTGTGACATATTGTCAAAGAAAATGAAACATAATCGTAGTTGTTCATCTGGTGGAAGCCACCATAGCAGCAATCGACATCAAGCATTAAATGTTGCCAGGGCACTAATTTGTCAAGCCCCTGATTAAATTGATCACAACATATTAGCTAGAAGATTAAGGCGCAATAGCTACATCAACAACTACTTTCATGAGAGAGGCATCAGCAGATTATTCCCTTTAGGGAAAAAGTTGATTAAGCATAAATCAAGTCAATTTTACCTAAGCAGGAAAGGATCAAACTCGCTGAAACAGCTACCAAATGTACTTTTACAGCCTAACATTAAGGGCTGCGATTAAAAGTGACTACAATGGCTGTATCACTTGTATCTGATGGTTCAAATACTACAAAGAAGGTCTATAAATTGGAGAATCAGTTGGAGACTATAGGTCACAACACTTAAATACAAAAACAAGCACATTCTACCAAGCTTTTAACCTCTACATTTATCTCTTTCAATTCTATGTACTATTGGTGTAACAAAAGTGAGTAACAGTTCTACTTTTGTGCTGAGTGTTCTCCTGCTCTCAATGTGTGAGTCGTAGGAGTTTGGCTTGTCAAAGTGCCTTGAGAAAACTCCATCCTTAGCGAGGAGTTAGGATGCCTTTGCTACTTCATGTACAAGTTATTAAAGAGTGCTTATAGAAAGCTCTATAAGCAACAATGAGTACTGAGGCTCTTGTTAGACATTGTAGTTACAGGAACTGAGAAACCCTAGAAATTGGGCTTCTCAAAGTGCCTTGAGAAAACGCTGATTGTCGGCAAAGCATTAGAGGACTCTTATCGAATTGTCATTGGTGATAGTGAATTGATTGACTCCTAAGGTCAAGTAAGAACCTTAGGTAGGGACCTAGCCCAAGGTCAATTTAGATGAATCTCGTGAAAATCCTTGTGTCTTTGTCTCTTCTCTATCTTTATACTTTCCCTATCTTTATACTTTCTGACTCTGACTTTATTTCTAGCTCATATCTTAGTTCACCTTGATTACTTTGCTACACAATCAACTATACTTATTTATATTGCTTATTTCTTGATTTTACAAATAGTTTTTTTAAAAATAAAAAAGTTGTACTTATCACCCTATTCACCCCCTATAGGATGGTTTGCCTTATTCAAGGCCAACAATTGATATCAGAGCATATCTCACTTATTGGTGATATGATGGATCAAAGTGAGTAAAGATCATAGCAACCTGTGGTACCTCAAAATGGATTAAGGTATATTATACACTAGATCACTGTTGTTTAAGGGAACTAACTTTGCTTACTGGAAAAAAAAAAAACTCATTATGATATTCTTAAAGGATTAGGACTTGGAAATAGGGAACATAATTAACAAGCGCGACTATGTACCCATGAAAGTCAAGAAAGGACATAAAGGAGAAGCAATGGTTATGAAGGCGGAAGAAGAATGGACAGAAGAAGAAAAGCCTGAACCTGAAAAAGTCACAGAACTCTAAACATACTCGTATGTGCAATCAATCCAAGTGAGTTCAATAGCATCTTAACATGTGAGACAACCAAGGAGACACTCGTTACTACATATAAAGGAGCAAGTCAAGAAAGAGAGCCCAAGATAAGCATATATATATATTCATCAATATGCAGGAATAATATCTAAGAGATGGTTAGGGACATTGACATGAGTCATTCACTAATCCAAGTCAGAGAACTGGAATCTTGGTTGAGTAAAAAAAAAATCTTGGTCATCCCAACTCATGACTCTGATTGATTAATAATTAGCAATTATGGTTTATTACTTTGAATTCTTTTTACAAGTGGATCTCAATTTTTTTCAAAACTAAATTGAATTGAAACATTATACTTTTTGGAAAAAGAAGTGATTTACCATTTGTAACCATTTGGTGTTACAAACATGTGCTTTCACTAGTCCATCCTTGCAACTATCTTAGTCAGCCCACTCTTTATATCCACATTACATCCCACTCACTTTTCATCCCATCACATATTCCTCCATTTCTCTAAGAAATTCACTCTGAATAAAAAACAAACTCGAATTGCTCTGTTTCTCTCTTTACGATTCTCTCTCCAACACACCTTATCACGATGGGCAAAAACTAAAGCGCATTCAAGAGAAAGGCAACAAGGGAAGCCTCAAATCCGATCTCAAAACTAACAAAAGAATCTAGAATTATTTGCGACTCTCTACCGAGGAATATTCATCTGACTAATAGAAAATCTCGCTCTTTATCTAGATCTTATCCGAGAGATGAAGAAGATGAAGGTGAAGAAACCTATACTTGCTTTCCAGCTAGGTTTCAATTCCTTGCCCTAGGTTCTTAAAATTTGGGGTTGGCAGATATCCTTCTTTTGAAAAACGTTCTTCAATAGCCTATGAGAATCTTCACCTTGACTTTTTCAAAAATAATGGGTTTAGCTTTTGGTCTAAACTAGAGTCAATGGGTTATGAGACAATCTTTCAATTAGAAGATTGTAACACCCCCACCTTATAATAAACAAGAAATTTTAAGTCGTGCTAACTATGTAGATTAATAGTTTTATTAGCCATATTAGACTAGATTTTGCATGTTACTTAAGAGTATTAATTTGTGTGAATTGATTTTTAAGAATTTTCTTGATTTATTACGTGATACAATGAAATTAGCAAGTTAGTTAAAATTAGGTTGAGACGAGATTAAGCAAGATTAGCGAAGCAGATTGGGTCATTGGTTATGGAATCAATTGGGCTTGACTTATTTAGGCCCAAACTTATTTTTGGGTATAATTAGTTGAAAAAAAGGGGAAATTGAGCTAAAGAATGAAGCCACGACATATGCCTAGACCTGGCAAAACTGACCTGATATTCGAAACCCGAACCAAACGATCCGGATCCATACCCGAACTGACACCCGAAATGGGATGAACCGATTTGGACCCAAACATCCGAAGTAAACCGAACGAAACCCGAATTGTAGCATGACCCGAAATGACACGACCCAATTCAAACCCGATCCGCAGTGAACCCACCCGAAGTGAACAGACAATGGACAACTCGAACCCGAACCGAACCGTACCTTATTTAAAACCGATCTGATTCTTATCTGACTCAATTTTACCCAAGTAAGAGTAACTTTGGGAGGGGGATTAGTCTTTTCTCTTTGGCAAAACTTTTGAATTTTTCAAACTCAATTGGTTGAGTTTAGGTGGGAAAAGAAAAACAATTTAAGTGGAAATTTTTACAAATGAAATCAATTAAAAACTTAAGACGAAAAAATCAAATGGTTGATAGTTTTAAGTTTTTAATTTGACAGATATGTAGTAAAAATATAAGAGAAAAAATATTTTGTCACAATAGGAATTAAGAAAAGATAAGTACAATTAATAATTTATTAAACTTATTAGGATCTAGCAATCATATTTTACTATTTGATTCACTTAATGATTTAATGCAATGCACGCTATGATTATAAATTTATAATATCATTCTGTGACTACTGTTAAAAAATCGGCACTACTGATCTAAGATTCTAAATCATCTTCATAACATGTTTAATTCTATAAAATCATATTCAAGAATGTGTCGTTGCATGTGATCTCATAATAATAGACTCATTTGAATTTTGTACAATTAAATTCCAAGTCTTGAGTTTCAATAACGAGCATTCACAATCACATAAATGTAATGCTAAATGGCACATACTCATATGTTGTCGTTGCTTTTAAGTTTTGACTCATTGAGCAAATGCAGATTAAGTTATTAATCTAACAAAGACAAATCTTTGAATGGTGACGTATGATCACTTAGTGAACTATCAAATAACATTGATTCAATTACTAAAAATGCCGACTTGAACTAACCTGTTTCTATTTACCAACTCCAAATATGACAAACGTGAAGTTATAAACCAACACCGAGTTTTAAATAAAAATTTTGTTGTTTTCTTTCTTTTTTATCATCGCATGAACTCATTTGAGATTATTAAAACTTGACTTAATGACATATAATCCTTTGAATAATTGCACGTCGCATTTGATATAGTGTTAGGGATGAGTTGTACACTTGTAGTTGTAATTTGCTAACTTTCTTAGTAAATTTAGAACTAACGCATATAATTTTCCATTAATTATATATATATATATATATATATATATATATATATATATATATATATATAATATGTATAATCAATTAATCATTAACGTATGAATTAAAAGAGAAATCTAGAATAAATGGGTATGTCTAATTAAATGGTTTTTATCTTTTAAATACAAGTTAAGAGTAAAGAACTAAAGATGACTACATTGAAAACATACAATGATTCGAGATTAACCTAACTTGATTTATACCCGATTCGATTTACACCTGACCCGATATTGACCCAAACATTGAACTAAATTCCATCCGACTCAAATTACACTTGACCCATGCCCGATTCGAACCAGTCTACTGTAGACAACCTGAAACAGACCCAACCCGAACTCCACTCGAGCCGAACCCGTACTGACTCAAACATGGTACCGTAAGGGACTCGAATCCGAACCGAATCCCACCTGAACATGGTTGACCCGAAAGTGACCCAAACCCAAACTCCACCCGAACCGAACCCGAACCCGAACCCGACCCGAACATAGTTGACCCGAAAGTGACCAAACCGAACTAAGACCCGACTCATACCCAACCCGAATGACCCATTTGCCAAGTCTAAATATGCCAGCTTTAAACACCCAAAAACTCCTTCACTCAAAAACCCATAAAAAAACCCACTTGTTAGGGCAAAAGAGAAAGGATGAAGGAGAATAGTAGCAATATCAAGTAGCAGAAGGAGGACATAGCCCAGTGGCAACGCACATAAGGAGGGCCAAACCAAGTAGTAGAGGGGGTTGACGGAGGCTCAAAGCTAGGCCCGGAACACTCAATTAACTCATAAAGTAGGTCCCTATGGGTGATTCTCAATCCCTCAATTTTTTATGCGATTTTGAATTTTTGTGGTTTGGCCATGCAGAGTCTTTATGGAATTGTTAAAGTGGATTGTTGTGAATGTGAAATTTTGGAAAAAGGAAGGATGGAATGAATGACTAGGACTTTGGGTTGTTTTTATGTGAATCTGAGCATTTTTGTGGGGTGGTATTACGAAGGAGACTGGAAATCGAGTGTCTAACCATGACGATTATGATTTATTAATGTTGTGCCATAAATGTCGCTTTCACGTACAATCCATCATAGTTACTTAATGAACTATGAAAACTTCATCATCGATATGTCCATACTTTGAAATTGGTGGAATAGGTTTTGTATGTTATTTTGTCACAGAGTTGAAAGCGGGGAAGCAGCTGGCTAGTTCAACAGCCCGATTCAGTGGTAGACCGATTCTGTGAACTGGGTAGTGGTTGACCCTAGTTGAGCCATAATATCCCATGTTCCATGTATGGTTAGGGTGTGTGTGAGAAGGATATTGGTGTTAGGAAATTAGAGCAAACTAATAGCGGAAGTAATAGGATGAAACAGATATTCAGAAACTTAAAGAAAGATAACAAGAACAAAACAACGACACATAAGATTTACATGGAAACCGAACGTGGGAAAAAACCACGGACGGCGATGAGCGCAATCAATCCACTATATGAGTAGGGAGCATACAAAATGATCATAATCACAACAAGTGATTTGATCCAACAGCAGAATTACAACCTCTCTTGTAATCTCTCTCACAATTCTCTACCTCTCAATGTGTTTAGGGATTCAGGAGTGATTCTGGAGTGATTTTAGATCCTAGGTATGACCCCCTTTTACAGGGTCTAAAAAACCAGGGTTTTACCCTTAGAGACAAACCCTAACCGTCAGGAGAAACTGTGCTTCAAGACAAACCCTAGCCACCTTTCATTTTGGGCCACGAAGCCCAACAACCCAACAATCTCCACCTTGGACCGAAATCTCTAATCACCAACTCTGTAACACCGTCATAGCACCCCGAAGGGTGATGCCCCCCCCCCCCCCCAAAGGGGCAATGCCCCGAAGGGCGCTTAAATACTGTGAATGTCAACTAAGTTCAAGTAATGCTCGAACTTAGCTATAGGTAGAGGCTTGGTTAACATATCTGCAGGATTTTCTGAAGTATGAACCTTCCTTACCACTATTTCCCCTACAGCAATTGTATCTCTGACATAGTGGTACTTGACACTGATGTGCTTGGTCTTCGAATGGTAGGCATCATTCTTAGTCAGGTGGATAGCACTCTGACTATCAGAAAACACCACAGTGGCAGCCTGTGGAACTCCAAGCTCAATAACGAGGCCCCTCAACCAAGTAGCCTCATTCACTCCTTTAATAGCAGCAACATACTCAGCCTCTGTAGTAGATAGAGCTGCAATTGACTGAAGCGATGCTTTCCAAGAGATAGCACTTGCACACATAGTGAAGATATACCCTGATATGGACCTTCTCCTATCAAGGTCACCAGCATAATCAGAATCAACAAAACTTGTAACATCATATGTAGCAGTTTTGTTCCGATCAAATACCAACCCCCTTTTAACAGTACCCTTCACATAGTGAAGGATCCACTTCACAGCTTCCCAATGATCCTTCCCAGGATTATGCATATACCTACTTACCACACTCACAGCATGTGATAAGTCTGGCCTAGTGCATACCATGGCATACATCAAACTACCAACAACACTAGAATAAGGGACATTGGACATTCTATCTATGTCGTCATCAGATTGTGGACAACACTCAGCAGACAATCCGAAATGTGCAGCAAAGGGTGTGGAAACTGCCTTACAGTTATCCATACTAAATCTGCCTAGTACTTTTTCAAGGTAGTGTCCTTGAGATAAGTACAGCTTACCAGCCTTTCGATCCCTCTGAATCTCCATGCCTAAAATCTTCTTTGCTGCACCCAAGTCCTTCATCTCAAACTCCTCACTGAGTTGAGATTTCAACTTGCTAATCAAGGATTTATCCTTAGAGGCAATCAGCATATCGTCAACATACAATAGCAAGTAAATAAAAGAACCATCAGAATATTGTCTAAAATACACCCAATTATCATATCGACTGCGTGTGTATCCTTGTGCAATCATGAAGGTGTCAAACTTTTTGTACCACTGCCTAGGAGCCTGCTTAAGTCCGTACAAGGACTTTTTCAATCTACATACCAGTTGTTCCTTCCCAAGAACTACAAAACCTTCGGGTTGCCTCATGTAGATCTCCTGTTCCAACTCCCCATGAAGGAATGCAGTCTTCACATCAAGCTGCTCCAACTCCAGATCAAACAATGCAACAATGCAAGAAGCACTCTAATGGAGGTATGTCTAACAACAGGTCAAAATACCTCATTATAGTCAATACCTTGTTTCTGATTGCAACCACGAGCAACCAGACGCGCTTTCCACCTTGCATTTTCAACTCCAGGAATACCTTCCTTTTTCTTATAGATCCATTTGGCAGTTAAGGCTCTCCGGCCTTTAGGTAGCTCACACAATTCCCAAGTCCGATTCTTTTGTAAACTCTCCATTTCCTCTTGCATAGCTAGGATCCAATTAGATGAATTTGGGCAGGAGATTGCTTCAGTATAGGTGGAAGGCTCCACACCTTCAGGCACCTCTTCTTCAACTGAAAGTGCATATGCTATCAGTCACTCATCGTCATTGTAGCGGGCAAGTCTCCTGATCTCCCTTCGAAGACGATCACGAGCTATAGAGTGAACAACCTCCACCTGAGGCTGATCAAAACTGATAGTGTCAGGTTCAGTACCCTGGGCCTCCCTGTTAGGGTGATTAGCAGCTCCACCTTGAACTACAACGGTTCCATACTGGTATACTCCTGATCACCTGTACCAATAGAAGAAACAACAGAATCCTTCCCAGAAGATAACATAGCAATCTCATTGAAAGTGACATCCCTACTCTGAATGACTTTCTTAGACTCAGGACACCACATGCGGTATCTTTTAGACTCAGATGCATATCCAAGAAACATGCACTTGACAACCCTAGGTGCTAACTTCCCATTATTCACATGGGCATACACAGGACATCCAAATATTCTCAAACTAGAATAATCAACAGGATTACCTTACCATACTTCTTCTGGAATCTGAAAATCAATGGAGGTGTGTGGTGAACGATTCACCAAGTAGCAAGCTGTAGAAATAGCCTCTGCCCAAAAAGTTTTGCGATCCCAAAGTCCGACATTTGAAAGCATACATCGAGCTTTCTCCAGTAGAGTCCAGTTAATTCGTTCTACAACCCCATTTTGTTATGGTTTACCAACCAAAGTCTTGTGCCTAGCTATGCCATTCATTGCGCAAAGCTCTTCAAACTCTGACTCAACGAACTCAAGACCATTATCAGTCCTAAGTTTCTTGATCTTTCTCCCAGTCTGGTTCTCAACCAAAGTCGTGAACTTCTTGAACATGGAGAATGTCTCATTTTTCTGTCTCAAGAAGTAAACCCAAACTTTGCGTGAGAAATCATCAACAAAAGTTAGCATGTAACGCTTACCTCCAAGAGAAGGAACCTTCGAAGGACCCCATAGATCAGAATGAATGTAATCAAGGATCCCCTGAGTACGATGCTTCGCTTTAGAGAAACTCACCCTTTTTTTGTTTCCCAAAAATACAGTGATCACAAAAATCAAGCTTACCCGTACCAGCGCTACCCAGACAACCTTTCTTACTTAGAATGGTCATCCCTTTCTCACTCATATGGCCCAATCTCATGTGTCATAACCTTGTATCATTAGCATCTGCTGATGCTGTACCAACTGCAGCTACTCCTGTAACTGTAGTTCCTTGTAGGATGTAGAGACTGCCCTGCCGCAGTCCCTTCATTACCACCATGGCTCCCTTTGTCACTTTTAGGACACCATTCTCTATAACAATCCTGCAACCATTAGTCTCAAGAGTACCCAAGGAGATCAAACAACGAGTCATATCAGGTATGTGACGAACCTTAGACAAAGTTTTAACTATACCATCATGGGTTTTAACATGTACAGTACCTATTCCTGTAACTTTGCACTCAGCATCGTTGCCCATAAATACAACCCCAGTATCAACAGGCTCATAAGTGACAAACCAGTCCCTATGAGGACACATGTGATACGTACAACCAAAATCTAAAACCCAATCATCACCTAACCCCTTTTCAAAGGTGGTGGCCAAAGACTTGGTAGCAAGTAATACATCACCATCAGACTCTAACTCTACTACACAATTAGCTGTAGCAGTTTTCTCCTTTTCCTCTTTCCCTTTCTTTTTCTTTAGTTTCCAGCAGTTAGCCTAAATATGACCCAATTTACCACAGTAATTGCAGGTCTTATTGGAATGAGGATTCTTATACTTAGATCGGTTCTCTTTCTTATTACCGTTCCCCTTTTGCTCAGTTCTACCCCTAAGAACTAATCCCTCAGCCGGATCAACATGGATATCATGGTCAAATTTCTCCTTAGACAGCAGATTAGACTTGACATCCTCAAAAGCTATAGTATCAAAATTACTATATAATATAATCTCCTTAAAGTGTTTATAAGAAGGGGGTAGAGACACAACAAGCAGAATAACTTTATCCTCAACCTCAATTTTTACATCCAGACTCTCCAAATCAACTAAAATAGAATTAAATTCATTCAAATGTTTTTGGACAGGGGTACCTTCAGCCATACGAAAGGTGTACAACCTTTCCTTCAAACGGATCTTGTTGGCTAGACTCTTCGTCATGTAGAGTTCCTCCAGCCGAGTCCACAGATCCACTGCAGTTGCCTTATCGAGCACCTCTCGCAGGACATGTGGTGCCAGACACAACTGAATGGCTGAAACCGCCTTCAACTCCAGTTCTTCCCATTCCTCGTCTATCAGTGATCCACGCCTCTTCTTTTGGTCTGTTGCCCATTGTTCGTCAGTTATCTTATTGGGTTTCACGTGAGGTCCTTGCAGAACCTTCTACAACCCATGGTGGATAAGAACTGCTCTCATCTGCACCTTCCAAAGATTAAAACCAATCTCCCCATCAAATTTCTGAATATCAACCTTCATAATTGAAGACATCCTAAACCAAAGCTCTGATACCACTTGTTAGGAAATTAGAGCAAACTAATAGCGGAAGCAATAGGATGAAACAGATATTCAAAAACTTAAAAAAAGATAACAAGAACAAAACAACGAAACACAAGATTTACATGGAAACCTAATGCGAAAAAAAACCACAGACAGTGACGAGCACAATCAATCCACTATATGAGTATGGAGAATACAAAACGATCACAATCACAACAAGTGATTTGATCCAACAGCAGAATTACAACATCTCTTATAATCTCTCTCACAATTCTCTACCTCTCAATGTGTTTAGGGATTCAAGAGTGATTCTGGAGTGATTTTAGATCCTAGGTATGACCTCCTTTTATAGGGTTTAGAAAACCAGGGTTTTACCTTTAGAGACAAACCCTAGCCGCCAGGAGAAACTGTACTTCAAGACAAACCCTAACCGCCTTTGATTTTGGGCCACCAAGCCCAACAACCCAACAATTGGAAGTAGGAAAAAACAGGGTTGTTTCTTGCCGACTCAGTGGTTGTGAACTAGGCAGCAGCAGGCTCTGATTCATCCTTTCCCTATCCTGTCAAATATATGTGGGTGTGTGTACGTTATAATGGTAGTAAAGACATACAATTTTGCTTGCTTAGGGCCGCATTTGTTTCAAAATTGTCCCATGGTCAAAGATTTTATGGGTGGTGAAACCAGCATATATGTTGTGACTTAAGAGTGGTTGCGGCATCTCAGATGGATTTTTTACTTGAGATGCGAAACTGTTAACATGGATTTGCTTATTTAACATGGGATGACATTTAAATAAGTTAAGTCAAACCTGAAACCAATCATGACTAAAACGTCTTGAATGACTTTTATGTTTTGAAATGGAATTTCAGAAAGCACCTCCCCAACAAATGTTTTAAGGTCACTTTGTCAATTGGGATGATTACAAACCACTTGCAAACCCTCTATACAACCTGAGTGCTATTATATTTTTCGGTAGTAAAGACTTACTGTTGCTAAGGTTATTTTGATAACCTAGACCTGTTATTATCTGTTTTCAAGAAAATTATACTTGACATGTCTGGGTTAGGGGGATAGTGCCACTATAAAGGACTCGATCAGACCACACAATCTCGAATTAAGCAACAATCCAGTTATAACCAGCCTGACAAAGGTAGGAGTCAGCTGAGTTCGAGAGTGGGGATAACATAAGTCATAAGTTGTAATACTCACTCAAACAGACCATTAACTTGTGAATCTAATGCCCATAAAGAAAAGACATCACTTGCTATGAGTTTCAAAGTTTACTCATTTTGGATTACAATGCTTTGAATTGTTTACAGAAAGGCATGAGGAGTCCTTGAAGAAACTTTAACTCATTTAAAAAATGGTCTGCTTTATCTAAAACTACTCTACATTGGTTTAGTTGATTTCAATTAAGGCTTTAAAGCCCTTTTTAAACATCACTATTACTCCAAGGGAACTACCCTCGTGACTTAGATATGGTCATTGTGTTTAAGTATTAAACTAATGCCAGCGTGGGTTGCTTTCTCGTTATAGGTGCGATTAAGGAGCTACTGGGTGTGATTGGTTATGTTTGCTTAATACCTCATTGTCGACTAAAGTTTTCCACGCGACTGCTACTTATTGTGTTGTATGCAACTATTTTGTTCTGCGGGTTGTAGATTATCCACTGCGTGTGTGGTGCCTTACTCTTCTATGCTCCCTTTTTCTTAGGTTATGACTGAAAAAGGTATAGAGTAGTTCATATTTTAGGTCACTTAACTACAGTTACCTACAACCTAGAATGCGAATATGTTGCAGGATTTTGTATATAGCAATAGGGTTGCTTTTCTGTATATATATAAAAATGTTGTAAGGGATTATAAGCATATAGTTCAACTTTGGCTATGTTTCTTTTTAGTTAGCTTTTTATATAAGCTTTCATCTGTACGCCTACTGAGCATGCCTGAACTCAATAAACCCCGGCATTTGAACCTATCTTTTAGCTTAGTTTGCTAAGTATTATTATATAAACATCATAGTTGTTATCCAGTCCAACCTTAAGTGCTTTAACCTTTAGAATTTTAAGCATAACTCTTGCAGTTTCACCTTTATCAAAACTAGACCCTAACTTAAGTTTCTATTTTAGGATAATCTGAACTCATTTGATAAACTTGTTCTAAACCTATTTGCTAAACTTATTCTAAATTGAACTTATTCTGAACTCATTATGAATAAATTTATGAACTTATTTGCTGAACTTATTGTGAATCAAACTTACTCTAAACTTATTTATTAGACTTATTATAAACTTATTTAATGAATTTATTCCAACCTTATTAACTAAAGTTATTCTAATATAAAATTACCTTATCTAAACTTATTCTATAAAAATAAGTTAAAGACAAGAGGCCTAAGTTTAAAACAATGTGATTCACAAACATGGAAAGAATCAGAGCCCCTAAAACAATTGCCAAAATCCCTGATTAAAATAAGCTCCCAACACTTATATCACTTACATTCAATGCTTCAATATCTACAAAAAATATCTATAAATAGAAGAATCATATAAAAATTGATGGTTATAGCATTACAAATAAAAGAGTGTGTTTTGATATAGCTTGTAATCTTTATATTTATCACATAAATTTCAATCCTCTATACTACAAGTGTAATAGGAGTTAGTGAGAGTCACCATTGCTCAGAGTGTTCTCCTCCTCAAAGTGAGTGTGCTCTAAGAGTTGAGGTCCGTTAGTGAGCCTTAAGAAATCTCTATTTTCTAGCAAGAGCTAAGGTACTGCTATATTGTGAGAAAGCTATTACAAAGTGCTCAAGGAAAATTCTATAGGCAATAAGATTGTATAGAGGCTTTTGTTAGCTATGGTCGTCTAAGAGTTGAGGAAGTCTAGAAGTAGAGGTTTATCATAGTGCCTTAAGAAAACCTTGACCATAGCAAGGAGTCAAGGGAATCTTGCATACCAATCTTGAGAAGTATTAGGAAACTAATTGTTGTTTAAATAAAATAGTTAGATTTTTATTTTATTTAGGATTTTATATTATTTAGGTTTCCTATTTCCGTGTAGCTTTTCGATGACTTAGCATACAAGCTAGAGGGAACTAGGTTAAATGGCGGTGATGTATATATAGCTCTAGCCGTGCAGTGGAAGAGCAAGGCAACAGAAAAAGCCTACATCTATTGAAAATCTGAGTTCATAAATTCATTACTAAATTTGAGTTCATAAATTTATTATGGTATTAGAGCCATGAGTAAAAAGATGTTGATCGACAATCAGTCGCCCTATTTCTTGCATCCTTTAGAAGGGCCGGGTGTAGCAATCACTTTGATAATATTCAATAGCGAAAACTATGAATTATGGCAACTGGCAATTAGGATTCCCTTGAGATCTAAGAACAAATAAGGATTTGTCGAAGGAACCTTACAAAGACCAATGCTGAAGGAAGGAGATGACCCAACTGAATATAACGCATGGGAGATGGTGAATTCAATGATATGCTCTTGGATCATTAACGTTATTGATCCAAAACTCTATGCTAGTATCGCTTACATGGAGATGGTTGTGGCGATGTGGGAAAATTTGCGTAAAAGATATGCTGTTCCCAACACACCTAAAATACGTCAACTAAAAACCGACATCGCTGCATCTAAACAAGGGGGGCTCGACGTTGTCGATTTCTATTCAAAACTGATGGGCTTGTGGAGTGAGTTGAGTAACTACATCAAAATACCACGATGCACTTGCAGAAAGTGTGAGTGTGAAGTTGGGGCTAAAGTCGTCAAACTAATGGAGGAGGAACGAACTCATCAATTTCTCATGGGGCTCGACGATGAAGTGTATGGAACCGTCCGAAGTCAAGTCCTAGCGCAAGATCCACTACCATCTCTTGACCGGATCTTTAATATGATCTATTAAGAAGAAACCACCAGAGACTTATGTCAGGAAGGGACAACCGAACTGAGGCAGCCATGGCCTTTGCCGTGAGGGAGAAGACGAGCACCATGGACAAGGGCTCGTGTAGGCATTGTGGTCGGTACGGACATGAAGAATCAAGATGCTATGAAATTATCGGTTACCCGCCTAGCTGGGGAACTCGTGGCAAAGGTCATGGAGGCCAAAGTGGACGAGGGGGTCGTGTCAGCCGGACAGCAGGTGAAGGAGGCCGCGGAGCTGGACGAGAAGCTGTTCACGCGGCTACAGTTCAGGACGAGCAACGGCCAGGAAGCCATGATGCTGCATCAGACGCTGCTCAGGTCAGCATACCGAGGCTGTCTCCGGAACAGGTACAGAGGCTTTTGAGCTTTATTGACATTCCAAAGAGTGGATACGAAAAACTATCAGGTAAGCCTTCGTGGATGATCGATAGTGGAGCGTCTTGCCATATGACCCATGATTCAAAATTAATTCGCGAAGTTAAGAACATCCACCCTATTTCAATTTGTCTTCCGGATGGGAAGTCAGTCGTGGCCAAACAGCAAGGCACGATAGTGTTGCAAGAAAAGGGGCCTCCGAATGATGTCCTTTATGTTCGTGAGCTCAATTGTAATTTATTGTCTGTAGCTAAATTGTGTAGAGACCTGAATTGCGCCGTGACTTTCTTTGATGATTCTTGTGTGTTACAAGACCGTACTTCGAGGACTCCGATTGGAGAGGGTGAGCAAAGAGATGGGGTATATTACTATACGGGGGCACCTAAGGTCAAGAATCAAGCAAATGCTGTGGTATCAAGGCAATTATGGCATCATCGTTTTGGGCACCCATCGACTGAAGTTATGTCTATTTGCTTTAAAAATTTAGGAATTCTTAATGCTTCAAAAGAGACAATAAAGTTGATGTTTGAGATGTATGTCTTCGGGTCAAACAGTCTAGAAGTCGTTTTTCCATTAGTGAAGGTAAAGCAAACGATTTGTTTGATCTTATTCATTGTGATATTTGGGGAACCTATAGAGTAAAAGCCTCTTGTGGTGCTAGCTATTTTCTTACAATTGTTGATGATGCTAGCAGGGCTACGTGGGTGTACTTAATGAAAGAAAAGAGTGAAGTAGGTGTGTTGTTGAAAGGCTTTGTAGCTATGGCAAGTAATCAATTTGGCAAGGGTGTGAAAGTGATTAGAAGTGATAATTGGCTTGAGTTTAAATCGAGGTCCATGGAAAATTTTTATCTTGATACTGGCATAATCCATCAAACTAGCTGTGTCGACACCCCATAACAAAATAGAAGGGTGGAACGCAAACATCGTCATATATTGAATTTTGCGAGAGCATTACGTTTCCAAGCCTGGTTACCATTGAGTTTATGGGGGGAACGTGTGTTGACGGCTACACACTTAATAAACAGGACACCCAATAGTGTATTGCAAGGCAAAAGTCCATATGAGATTCTTTATCATCAACCACCTTCCTATGACCACCTTAGAGTTTTTGGGTGACTATGCTTTGCTCAAAATCGTTTGAGAACTAAAGATAAGTTTGCACCACCTAGCCGCAAATGCATTTTTTTGGGTTATCCTTTTGGAACAAAAGGTTGGAAAGTGTATGACTTGGAGACCCATGACATGTTTATCAGCAGGGAAGTGGTATTTTATGAAGAAATCTTTCCTTGCAAAGCCAAAGGCCCTGAGAATATCAGTGAGCATCAAGGAAGTTTAAGGAGTATAACCATATATGATGATTCTGAGATTATTTGTGAGCTGGGCCATGAGATAAATCAAGAGGATGCCACAGCCCAGTATCGTGATAAGGGGAGCTGCAAAGGAAACCAAAGCCCGCATAAGGAGCAGCCGGTTGAACCTATGGGCCTTGGAGCGCCGACCATAGCAGACCCAGAAGCGCAGCAACCAGAGGCCCAACACCGTGTAGGTCCAGCGGCCCAGCCTGCCTCCTTGGATGTTCCTAGTTTGACCCCGGCACAAGTAGTCAGACGTGGAGAATAGGCCAGGAAGCAACGAGCCCACTTAGGCGATTTTGTGTACTACGGTACCCGTATCGAAAACCCCATCTCACTTACCACTTCTCCCCAAAAAGGGTCCTCAGGTATGCGTTATCCTATCACTAATTATGTCACATGTGCAAATTTCTCTACTTCTCATCAAAAATATTTAGCTGCCATTACTAAAGTCATTGAGCCTAGTCTGTATTCTGAGGCCGTGAAGGATCCTCATTGGCGGAAGGCAATGGCAGAAGAAATAAAGGCATTGGAAGATAATGCAGCATGGGAAACTGTGAACCTTCCACCAGGTAAGAGGCCCATCAGTTGCAAGTGGGTGTATCGCGTCAAGTACAATTTAGATGGCACAATCCAGCGCTACAAAGCCCGATTGGTTATAAGTGGGGATCATTAAGTTGAAGGTTTTGACTACAATGAGACATTCGCTTCAGTGGCCAAGATGATTAGTGTGAGATGTTTTCTCACAGTTGCAGTTGCAAAAGGGTGGGAACTGCATCAAATGGACGTCAACAATGCGTTTTTACATGGCGATCTTGAAGAGGAAGTATACATGCAAATGCCTCTTGGTTTTTCACCTAGTGCATTCGACAAAGTGTGTAAGTTGCGAAAGTCTCTTTATAGACTTCGCCAGGCCCCTCGGCAGTGGTTTGCCAAGCTTTCTTCCAAATTATGTGAGTATAGTTTTGTTCGCTCATATGCAAACTATTCCTTGTACGTTTATAGACAAAGAGCAGTTTTTCTGGCCGTATTGGTATATGTTGATGACATTGTCCTCGTAGGCAATGACACTCAAGCATGCAAGGATTTTAAAACTTATTTACATGCTTGTTTCAGTATTAAGGATCTCGGCCCTTTGAAGTATTTTCTGGGTATTGAGGTGGCCCGGGGACCCCAAGGAATGTTCTTATGTCAACGCAAGTATGCCCTGGAGATAGTTCATGAGTGTGGTCTTTTAGGTGCCAAACCGGTTGATTTTCCAATTGAGGAGAATCATAAGCTTGCTCTTGCACATGGCAGTCTCTCGAAGGACGCTACTCCATATCGCAAATTAGTTGGGAAATTGATTTATCTTACTATTACTAGGCCTGATCTGGTTTATGCAGTGCACTTTCTCTCTCAGTTTATGCATGCTCCTAGAGAGGAGCACATGGATGTTGCACGCCGAGTATTGCGCTATCTGAAAGGAACTGCTAGATTTGGCATTCTTCTCAAATCTGATAATTCTATGAATCTTTTCGGTTTTTGTGACTCCGATTGGGGGGCATGCCCACTATCAAGAAGGTCCTTAACAAGATACTTTATACAGCTTGGTGAATCACCCATCTCTTGGAAGACTAAGAAACAAGCTACTGTCTCCAGGTCTTCTGCTGAAGCTGAGTATCGGTCTATGGCGGCAGCTACCAGTGAGTTAATATGGTTACGTGCTTTCTTAGCTTCATTGGAGGTGTTTCTCCACCAATCAACGAAGCTCTTTTGTGACAGTCAAGCTGCATCGCATATTGCCAAGAATCTCGTCTTTCATGAATGAACGAAGCATATTGAGATGGATTGTCACTTTGTTCAGGAAAAGGTGGTAGCTGGGCTTCTCACTTTATCACATGTTGGCACTAAGGAACAACCTACAGATATCTTTACCAAGGTACTCGGGAAGCGACAATTTCACTACTTGAAGAGCGAGTTGGGCATGGATGATTTACATGCTCCCACTTGAGGGGGAGTATTAGGAAACTAATTGTTGTTTGAATAAAATAGTTAGATTTTTATTTTATTTAGGATTTTATATTATTTAGGTTTCCTATTTCCGTGTATCTTTTTGGTGACTTAGCATACAAGCTAGAGGGAACTAGGTTAAATGGTGGTGATGTATATATAGCTCTAGGCGTGCAATGGAAGAGCAAGGCAACAGAAAAAGCCTATGTCTATTGAAAATCTAAGTTCATAAATTCATTACTAAATTTGAGTTCATAAATTTATTAAGAAGTTTAGGCTTGTCAGAGTATCTAGTAAAAGGCCTTAGCCAGGGATGCAGCCTAACATTGATTTGGTTGAACCTTGTGAAAAATCTTCTCTCTCTTTTTTCTTTGTCTCTGTCTTTGCTTACTATAATCTATGTAACTATGTTGTTTCATTTAAGTCAAGGACTCTATCTGATTACTCATCTTAACTTATTTTAAAAATCTATTGTCTTTATGCCTTGGTTTTCATTTCACCAAACAAATTTCAAAATATCAAAATTTTTATAAATCACCCTATTCAACCCTCTCTAGAGTGATTTGGCTCATCTAGTGGGACCAACACAATTAAGAAATTATATTTTAAAATGGAAGTACTCTTTTTTTTTACAAAGAAAAAAAGAGAGACCAAATACTAGGTTTATCTTCTCAGAAAAGTACTCCTCACTACATCCTCCATTAAAATAGCCTTTGGCATGAAGAAAAAATTAATCTTGGGCGAATGAAGTTGTAATGGAATAACTAAATTTGGAAAGTCAATCTGCTCCCATGGTTAGTTTTCCAAAATATGATCGGTGATAAAATAAATGCCTTGATTCACCAGATGTGTATATCTTTGATAATATTAGATGCAGGCATTAGCCAAGAATAATTTATATTTTGGGGTATTTATTGGAATTAATCTATACTAAAGAAATACTTCCTAGAAGTCTATACTTTGAGGGTATTTACTCTCATTAATATGCACAAAAAAAATTAGCCAACAGTGGACTAGAATTGGGTCAAAAAATGTTATATGTTCCTAAGTACATATTATTGAAATAAGTACCCTCGAGGTACATACCTGTGGGAAGTATTTATTAAGTACAGATTGATCCTAGTCAATACTCTCCAAATGCATATTATTGTTGGTATAAACCCTATTAGATATTATGTAAGGAATTTAAGCCTTTCCTTCTTTTGTTTGACCTACTATTTTGTTGTCACCTTTAATAGCTATGTTGCTGAAACTTACCTGAATTGCTGATCGTAGTTTGTTACGTAAATCTCTAGTTTTGCCACTAGAATAAAAGTATGATCGGAGTAAGCCACACCCAACTTTAATAATGTGTCTTTCCAATCTCAGGTGATGAGGCCCCCCACTACTAATAAGTTGATGAGAGATCCATTAAAATTTTGTTTAGCGAATCTCGTGGAAGGGGGTTCCACCTTACAACTGGATTTCAGGTGTTAGGAGGAAGTAGAAGATCCCTTGAAGTCATGAGCAACCGACATATGCTTGGATTCTCCAGTAAGCACTTGCTTTTTTGGCTCGTGTTAGGCATGTCATAGAAGAAATGAGATTTTATGTTTCAATTTTGGATTGTGAACGGATTGAATCCTCTCCATATATTGTGAAAAATCATGTCCTCTAAGAGGAGAAAATCAACCGATAGGTATTGATGCTTTCCTGCTAGATCTTAGACCTTGTTATCCAGTTGGTAATCAAGACTAAGTGAACAAACAAGGGTGATATTAAGCCCCATTTTTAGCAGAATAACTCTCAATGGCAAAGCTTTATGAAAAGTTACTAAAGAAAAACTTTGAGTTTTGGCAAAATGCCAATGTTCTAAATCTACTTGAAAGGCCATGCAAATATGCCACGAGGGTAAATGTCATGGGCTACACATGATGCATGAATTGGATTTTTTGAGGCTTAACCAAATTTGCAATCTGACTTCAACTTAAATATGAGTTAAGATAAAGGCTAGGCTACAACACGAAACTTTAGAAGCTCTCACCACTAAGTCCTTAAAGCCTAGGTGCTAGAACTTAATCAAATAAAGGAATCCGAACACCACCAATAGAATTAAATAAAGTAAAGAGATTTTGAGTGGATAAGAGAATGGTGCACTGCAATCTTAGATGGCCCCTAGCAGAGAGAACGTAAGCCAGGGAGGGAAAGGAAGAGATGCAAGGAGACGAGAATTTACAGTCTTTGTGGATAATCTTCCACAACAGTTGGATCAATATGGCCTGAAAGGCATATTTAGAAAGGCAGGAAGAGTCAGTGATGTATATATCCCCTTTTGAAAAACCAAGAGGAAGTTATGTCCGCTTTTGGAGTCAAGGTGAAGCAGCAAAGAGTATTCTCATATTGAATAACTCCATTGTCAGAGGGTGCACAATTCTTGTTTCCATGGCAAAATATGAGAAGAGAAGAGGTCGAGGCAAACACAGTGTTGAATTCTTTAGGGATAGCAAGCATAGCATGCAGCAGACAGGAAAGGTTTGGAGGAAGAAAAATGAGTTCCATGATAATTCTATTGAAGCAAAAGGTTTAAGGATTAGCCAAGAAGATCAACGAGATTCAAAGATCTTACAAGGGGGAAGTGAACTCAAAGTTTATCTCTTGGTTGAATAGAAGTTTGGTTTGCACTTCTAATGACCCAAGGGATTTAGGAGCTCTGGCAAGTGCCTTAACAAGTGGCTATGGGCAGTGTACAAAAATATATTCTCTAAGTAGCTTCAAATTTATTCTGACTTTTCCAACAGTGGAGCAGATGGAGGAGGCATTAAACAATCATCAAGATCTTGATCTTTGGTTCTCCGAAGTGAAGAGGTGGGACAAGGATGAATATTGTGAAACAAGGAGGGTGTGGCTTGAAATTATTGGTGTGCCACCACATGGATGGGAGTGGGGAAAATTTAAGAAAATTGTTGATATTTGGGGAAAGCTGATATGTTTGGCCAAGCCCATTATTAGAATGGAGTCTTTTGAGTCTATGAAGGTTTTAATTGTTACTGATATATTGCGTACCATTCACTGTGATTTAATCCTCAATATTGAGGACTTAGGATGTAGAATTCTAATAAGAGAGATTGGTCCAGCTATACAAGCAATTCAAACTGTTCAAACATCTCCAAGCTCTCCATCAATGGAAGCTATGGATTCCAACGAGGGAGTACTAGGGTTTGAGGACATTGAAGATTTCGCATCAGCAGACGTGGCACAAGATGATTCCAGAAGGCTTGACACAGTGGCTACTGAGGATGAGGATGACCATGAGGTAGTTAAAGAGACTAAAGATGTGTCAAACGAAGATAAACAGGCCAATGGAAGTCCTGGAGACAGCCTCAATTCAACAACTAGAACAAAAACAGCAAATTTTAGCCAAAATGGTTGCTTAGAGGAAATTTTCAAAACCTCTCAGCATGCACCCTATTTGGGACTTGGTGCAGAATACCAGCAGCCTGAACATCATGCTTACCAACCTCCAGGTTTTGGAACAAATGCCGATGACCATGCTAATACTATTATTGACGGCATTGCTTTCCCCCAAATTGCGTTGGAAGATGGGGATTTGACAGCTCAACAATTGGAAGGTGAATTATCTAGGCCACCAGGTTTTGACTCTCCAAAACGACATGTTCTTTCGGAGCACTTGGTAGACTCTGTTTGTGAGTCTCAACCCCCTAGTTTTGCATCACCAATCCAATTGGACAATACAACTCCTGAGACTTTAGAGAAAAATAAAAAGGTGAAGACAACCTATAAGAGAAAGTCAGTAGCAAGCAGAAGGATATTGACCAAGAGGAGAAAAATGCTCCAATCCAGTAATAAGTCCACTGATAATAGTAACAAGACTTCAGAAGGTACTCGTCAACTAGCTAGAGACGCTCTAGAAATTGGCAAGATTTTGAGAGTAGCAGTGATCGACAAAGAAGATGCAGCAATCAAAAGAATCACTACAAGTCTCAAAAAGGAAAGGAAAGCTCGAGCACAAGAAAGAGTAGAGGGATGATGGGATCAACACAATGAATTCTACTGAAAAAAAATCGATCCCTCAATTGGAGGTCGGTGGTCAAGTGGTGAACAACGGAAATGATTTTTTGGAATTTTCATCCTCAAATTTGGGTCAATTAGGTGCAATTCGATCTTAGATAGATGGTAAACCATTTGGACAAAGAATTCCCAAAAGAAAGAAGCAAGAACTCTGTGGGAACTTTTATCAAACAGGTGGTGGGCATCCATGTCTTGTTTCACTTAGCAAAGAAATACCAATGTTTGAGAGGGGAGGTAGGAAAGAAAAGGAAAAGATGCAGAAGTATTAGATCATAGCTTCCATTGAGAGCTTCCAAATCAATTCAACCAAACAAGAATAAAACATCTTAAACAAGAAGAGTGATGGGGAGGTATAAGAAGTTATCCCTGAAAGATTGTTTGGCCTCATCTCTCAATGTGGAAATTGGGATATTGAGTACTTGGTTCTATCCGTAAAGATGTAATCCTGGAAGCTTAGAACTCTCAAGATGGTGGTGGTGTGGGCTTGTGTGCTAAAAATAAATAAGTTTGTGTTGCAGTGGTGGTGGCGTGGAGCTTTTTAGCTCACTTATGGATTACTCTTGGCATGCCAAAAAGAAAAAAAGATGTTGAGAGTGCTAAAAAGGAAGTCATGGCGTGGAGCTTTTTATCACACACATGGATTACTTTGGATTGCAATGGTGGGCCAAACAGAGGACATTTGGAGTTGAAGCATATTGTGGTGCTTTGTATGTGGTTGGAGTTTAAGCCTCCAAACATACCCTATCTGTCTTGTTCTTTTGGTTCAATGCTCATATGCATATCTGCATAATGTTGGAATTATTGACATACTTTGGGCGGGATGTAGTTAATAGATAACAACTATGCTTGGGGGCTGGATTGGGTAGTTTTTTATTTCTATATTTAGTTGGTTATTATCTTCGTTTTAAGTTGTAGCCTTTTGGCTTTCTTATTATGTATTGGCTTTGTCCATTAATTATCGTGAAAAAAAGAGATTTTGAGAGAATCTACAGCAAGTTAGCTACTAATTTCTTTCAACCTCAGCACAAGCCTTACTAAATTTTAGGGTAGTATTTACATGCCCGTATACTAAGTATAGCCCCCTATTAAGGTAGAACTAAAAATAAATAGAAATACAACTTGCACTAATAACAGGGGCTACTCTCCCTTCTCTCTTTCACCCTTGAAAGGCCTGATAGAGAATAGAAAGAATAGGCATTGAATGTTATGAGAGTCATGTTAGGAGAGACGACCTTATTTCACAGTTCAGAAAGCATTCAAGGTAGAACTAAAAATAAACAGAAATACAACTTGCACTCACGTATGTCTAACAACTAGTTTTTGGTGACTTTTGCTTACCAAATTGTTGTACTTAGTCTAATCACCTTGAAATAATTTAACTGAGCCAAACACTTTACTAATAATAGAAGTCCATTAAGTAGTCATAAATACAAGAACATACATAAATATCAAGCAATGTAAGTGGATGCTGCAAGTGAGGTATTTCGGCTTTATCCTACTATCCTAAGCAATTTCCTTCTTTTCTAGCTGGTTCTTGGCTTGATGCATGAATTCCTTGCTGGATAAAGAGTACTAAGGAATGTAAAACATTATGTCATATATTAATGACGTATATACAATTTACATCAACTTAAGATTACTCAAACTCAAGCTAGAACACTTATCCTGCACCGAATTTTGCACAATTGGATTTCTCTTGCTGCCATGACTTCAAGCCTGGACTGAGACCCAATTTAAATTTATTTATTGATAGTATACATCCTAAGGCTTCGAACAAGAGTCATGTGGATGTGATGTGACTTTGTTTTTTCGATGTCTATATGTGCTTTGAGTTTAAGGCACACTTGTTGTAGTTAAGGGGTTTTTTTAATTATAAATGAATACTTTCTTGCATTGTATTCATACGCTTAAATGATCACAACTAACGTGAATACTTTCTTGCATTGTAGTTAAGGGGTCATTAACTGCTTAGAGTTCCAATGCTAGAGTTCAGCCTCCTTAAACTCTCACAGTTAAAGGCCATTGGTAAGCATGTCAGTGGGTGACCCTTCCTAAAATCATGAAAACTTCTACAATTTAGAATGAGCTTAAAATGAATTTTATGATACTCTTATTAACTACAAATCCTTTCATCAAAGGTCTTTGTAGAGGTGTACAGTTGGCATCAGCCAAAGTCACCAGAACCAAACTTATGGGTGAACCGATGAGATTAGTAGGTAATGGTTGGATTGGTTAGACCGGATAAAACTGTTTTATCATAATTTATTAAATTATGGATGATTTGTGTAATGATCCGACCCTTCCTCGGGTCGAGGACAGTTATCAGGAATGGCTTGAAGGGTCGTCGATTGGCCTCACAAATCACCACAAGCTTTTGTAGTGTACTTATTCTTCGCTCACACAATGCCCGGAAAACTTCCCAGAAAGCCACCCATCCTTAAATTTCTCTACAGTAAGCATACTTAACTATAAAGTTTTTAAGAGTGGCTCCTCGAAAAGGAAGGTGCACCTTTAGTGATATCGGTAATCACTTCAAATCCTTTTAAGCGACACTCGGGGTATTACAATTCGTTATTTATATAACTAAATTCTAAAGTGAAATTGGGAGAAAACTTTCAGTAACTACTATCACGAATGGCTAATTTTTAGATTATAATGTTTTAGTAGTAAATGAGTACTACATTTTCTTAAATTTTGAATCTTTTTATGGATTACCTTGTGAATAACAAAAGTACAATTATTTAATTGGAACAAAATTAATAATGAAGGTAGACAAGACATTTTTTTCGTTGCTAATATGTAATCAATTAATAAAAGAATTCAATGAAGGGGCTAGAAAAATGAAACAATTAAAACATAAGATATAAATTTGGCAAGTCCGCTATCTAGAACAAAAGTTGAGCAGCCCAGGCGGTCGGAACACAAAGAGAAATTTCAAGCAAAGAGGAAGCGCGGGGTTCAAATATGATCTACAACACACATTAATTTTTAATGGTAATGAAAAAAATAAAAACTAAGGAAAGTCTTGAACCGGTCTAATTATCCTGTGCGACCATCACTATTGGCCGGCTTAATCAGGTTTCGACTGGTTCTTGACCGGCTTAATGCGATAACAGTTTGTTGCCAATGATTGGACCAAAATCTTGTCTGGTTCCTCATTGAATCGGTCGATCTGGTCCAGTTCTGGTAACCTTGACGTCAGCACAAGGAATTGGACTTAAGCCTAGGGGCGAACAAAAAAACTAGGTACTCAGTTCCTGACCTAGAATCGGTTTGGACCCAGGGGTATGGATCCGTATTAAAGCGACTCCAGGACTGATTTCAAATTTTAAGACCCGGTTATAGCCGGGTCCTAGAATTTTGGACCCCGACCCGAACCCAATATCTGGTACCCAGTCAAAATTTAAAGAATTTTGATAAAAAAAATATAAAAATTTAAAGAATTTGAATTAGAAACATAAAAAGTAAACCCTTGTTTCTCAAATGATGTATCTTTTATACTGAGAACCAGCTCTTAATTAACCATTTGTCTTTTTTGCTTTCAATTTATCCCCGACTTACTATATATGTATCGGGACCACCATGGATTTCTTCTTTCAAGATTTGGTTCTTCTCCTTATGAGCCATGTTGCTTACTATGTATTTATTTTTATACTATTTTGATAGTTTTTCTCTCTTTCTCTCTTTATTTCAAGTGAATTAAAATAAATTTTAGGTGTCTTGTTCATTTTGTAATCTTGATTTATGAGTTTCTGATTAACATTGTCTCCAATTCTCTGAATTTATGAATCTTCTTTATCGCTTATTCCATATTTGATTTAGCCTTATAAGTTAGTTTATGGGAATTTGGCTTCAGATAGGAGTTTCAACCTCCTTCAATTCCTCTCTGTCCCTATTTTCTTGCCTAATTCCAAGCTCGTCCAGTATCAATTCCTAAAAATCGAACCAGGCACCTGGTCTCGCTCACCTCTACTTAAGTCCATTGAGTGAGTGAATCGCAATGGATACCCATCTTAGACAAGAGTTTATGTTCAATAGGGTTAAACGAAATCACGAAATAGCTCAAGATTTGGTACTACAACCCATGGCTATGAATAAAACAAGTAGTCTTCTCACTTACTTTCAAATGTATTAAGGGTGAGCATCTAGTTTTTAATTAGTCCATAGTTTTTATAGTGATGCAAGATAGTATGCACTGTATGGAACTCACCTATGTGAATATGAAGGTTGTTGCTAGCGATGGGCATGGGGCGGGTATAGGGTGGCCGGGTGGAGCTACACTAACACCCATAACCATTTTCAAAAGTCATCCTCATGCCTACACCCGTATCCATGGGGTTTTCAAAATCTAATCCCCATACTCATTCCCATCGGGTATTTCGAATTTTATTCGGGCATGTACAAATATTAAAATATAATATCCATTGAGTACGATAATTTCTTTTACCTAAAGAAAATCATAAAACTAAATTCAATCAGACAAAATGTTCTAAAGAAATACAATACCCATTAGATTAAGTGCAAGAGTTCATACTTAGTTCATAAACAAAAACTGCATTCTAGAAATAACTGGAATAAGGGAGTGAGAAACATAACAAATGAGGGACTAAAGGACACAACAAATGAGTTAGGATTTTAGGTTTGTGAGTCGTGAGTCACGTGACTTCATGTACCGGCATAGTAAATGAGAAATATATGGGATGGATTGAGGTATGGGGTCTTTTTTTAAATGAATTACCAGCGTTCAAAACTCAAAGCTCTATTCAACAATTTATTTCCCCCCCCCCCCCCAAAAAAAATTCAAATACGAGGTGGGTATGGTTGTGGGCGACTGATGCCTATATCCGAACCCGTACCCATACTCATACCCGCTTCCAATGTACCCATCCCACACCCATTTTTTCCAATTTTTTGTACCCATACCCGCTATAAATGGGGCGCATTTAGGGCGGACTTTTCGGGTTCGGCTATGACTATCATCCCTAGTTGATGCCCGCCCCTATGAGATTGTTTAGGTTAAAGACTCTCTAGAGGGTCCACGAAAATCCAAGTAGTGGCACGCGGGCTTTAATCCGTTAACATTATGCGTGGATCTTTGATTTTAAGGGACAATGACGGTGCACAGTTTGATCTCTACAGACACCATTCGGGTGCCATTTTTCCCATTTTCATAGATGTAAGACAGACTTGTAACCACTAATTCTAATTATTGCTATCTGTAAATGTTTCCTTCTTTTACCACGAACTTCTCATTTCTTTGTTTTCACTTCCTTTAAATCATGTGGGGGATGTTTTTGCTGCAAAGTAAGAGAGAGAAACCCATTTTTCGTGTGTCCCAATGGAACTTTTTGAAAGAGCAATTCATGTTTTTATAACCTTATTCTCATTGACCTCATAGAAAGCAAGTAGGTAGAAGAGTCTCTAGCTCACATATACACACGCACACCACCGCCAAACCGAGTAGGGCTATGGGCATGGGCATAGGCTCTTATTGACTATCTTTTATGGTCAAAATCAATTAATTAATTTTGGGAAGTAATTGTTATCGATTTGTTTGTATAATTGCAACGATTCTCAACATATTTAATGCTTATTTTTCTCCACCAAATCAACATAATTACTGCTGATTTTGTTCCTCCAAGTCAACCTTCTTATCTTGCCATTTTTTATGTCCTCCTCTCGCTATATATTTAACCTTCTACTATAGTTTCTGACACACAGAAATTCAAACAACCCTCTTAAATATTCTACTAAACTCTTTATTTTGGATCATTGTTCAACGAGCCTTACCATTGCTCGTTCCAGTACACTGTTCAGATAACTAGTCGTGTGTCCCTAGAGAATTGATTACTCGTGAGTACCCAGAGTGCTGATGGGAAAGCAAATTCGGTTTTAGACGGCTTCGCTTCCGTTCTCAGAAACATATCAGTTTGTTTATTCACTATTAGTCGCAACCTCTATTTTCCCGAACATTTTCAACTGTTTTAAGTAGTGGCTTCATTAATTGTTTTAACTACTTTATCTAACGGTTCTTTGTTTAGTGAAAAATTGTACGTAGCTGTGGTGATCACCTAGGGGCTATCACCTTCCAGTCCCAGAATGTACATGTGTCAGCAATAGTGTAAACTCAACTTAACTATCTTAGCGTCTCCTTCAGGAGAAAACTTGCAAAACTACCTCAACACCTCGTTCGGGAGAAAATTTAATGGAAGAGCATTAAACTTTTTTAGGTGCTCCTACTAACACAAGAAAAAAATAATTCTTTTCCATCGTGTTATTTGTCATTAACTATGTTTTAACTGCTTAATGGGAAATGGTATGTTTTTAACTAGGTTACCCCTTTCCCGCTTTATAAAAAAATAAATTTAAAATTTTTAGTCTATGGCATTGAGTCTATCTGTACAGAGAACTCCACTCATATTTCAAAATGTTTTCTATTTTCAGTTTAAATGTTGGTTGCTGGGTTAAATGGCAAATCTACGCAGTAATTTATCGACTTAGTCCAACACCCCAATTTTGAACCTTTTTTTTTAAAGTAAAGGAAGAATTCATTAATTGAAGTCATACAACATCTACAATAAACAGCATACTCAAACAAATTTATAACTAAATTAACAAAATAAACCTTTCTGTTAGCTGTCTTAAGCGCACAATGTGTTTATTAATATGTTTTTATGAAAGATAAAAAGAGATAAATCAATTCGTATATTCATCCTGTTGTATTTGAATTATCTTGAAGTTGGCTATTGCATATTGCTTAATTCATTTGATATAAGTTGCCACAATATGTTGAGATGATTTAGAATTCAAATTTGAATATGTGATCTTTATAATATTATATTGTGTAATTCGAATTAGAAATATGACATTATGATTCTCTAAATATGGCCATAACTTTTGAAATTAAATTCTAGTTGTTGCTTAGCCTAAAAATAGCAACTAACAGATTTGATAAGCTAAATCCCTAAGCAGAATCAGTAATTAGCCATTGAAGATTTTGGGAGCTGTTGCTGCTGAAAATTAGCCGCAGTTCAAGGCCTTGAAGTTGGACTCCGAGAGCTTGAAAACCAGCTGAAGATTTTCTTTCCCTTTTTGAATGTAACAGTTACTTCAATTCCATTCGCTATAAAAAGGGGAGATCCTTGCAGCTAGAAGCTACACATGAGAGCATAAGCAAAGAACGAGAAAAAAGAAAGCTCAAATTGCAAATTAAGCAGAAGATGTTGAGAGATACATCGAGCTTATATTGGCATATCTATTGTATTTATTTACTTCTTGTTATAAAGTGTATTTTGTTATATTTCTTTGTATTGTGTTGGGTTGATTAGTCAGAGGGCCGACTACCCAAGTACTGTTGGCGAGCAACGCGTACGTTGAGACACCTAGAGTTGCAGGGTCAACTCCTAGGTTGTATGGTTAGTGAACCGTGTATAATCGATTGACCTAATAAAAGAAAGAGGTTCAAAATCCCATCGCCGAGGGGCGCTAGTGGGTAGAGGACTAAAAGTGGTCAAACCTCTATAAATTGTGTGTTTGGTCCACATTTATTTTTTCACATTTTCTCTTATCTTGCGACTTTGATCATGACCCTATTCACTGCCTTCTAAGGTGATTTAACTACCCAAATTGGGCCAACACTTACGATGAAGAAAACTAATTGAAACTCTTTTGAATACTCCTGTTCTCAATCGTTGTTTCATAATACAAGATCCGATAAGGAGATTTGTGAATCTTGTACAGTCTTCTCATCAAAAAGATTCTTCTGCTATAGTAGTCCAAATTCAAAGAAGTAATGCCTATTGTAGATTGATCTTGCAATCAATTAACAATCTAATCCCGCTAAAGCATAATGACATGAAGAGAAATTGGTACAAACACTCCAAGAGCGGCAAAATGTACCACCTTATTAGAAGAGGACACAAAAAAACTCTCAAAACTGGAGAGGAAATATATCTTGGTAGAAGTACTTGGAAAGTACGAATAAATGAAAGATTGGTGCTTACCATTGGCAGCCCCTAAGGAACAAAGAAAGTGCTAGGGGTTTCTAGAAAGAGAAGAGGATAGGAGGTTAGGGGTTTCTCCCCTGATTTTGAACCTAATCTTGAGTAAACATAATTAATTTTCAAATTGGAATTATTCCAAAAAAGTAGGGGCGTTACACTTTCTGGTGGATTTATAGGAGGGCCTTGCTCTCTTCTTGCTGATTACAAAGTTGTTGCATTTGGGTAATAAGTGTGTACCTCTACTTGGAGTTTAAGAATGCATATATTCTTCCTTTTTTGGCTGAGGGAAAGTCCTGTAAGCACTTATACATGTCTAGGAGACCAAGGAAATGTTTAGTCTTCTCTAAACATACAGCTAAGGAAATAAAAAGGAGTTTAAGTGGGCCTATTTAGATGAGGGGAAGATGGATAGGTGAAGAGTGAACAAAAGACAAGATAATAGCAAATAAACTTAGCAAAGGAAGCGATAACTCACCAAGAACCGAAGATAGGCTCTAATACCAATCGATGCATGAATTGAGCTGTTTGACCTTAATTTGAATTTGCAATCTAACTTGCACCTGGATGTGGGTTGAGATATAGGCTGAGCTTGCACTTGTTGGAAGAAATAGGACAAACCTGCATGTGAAAGTATACTGTTGGTAATAGTCCATGTTTATAAGAATACCAATCCACATCAATGAGAATCCTGAGCGGCTACTAGAGTCGCTTTAGGTTTTCACGTCCTAAAACCCGAGAACTCGATAGATGGTTGTTCAGCCATGAGAGAGAAATAGGAGAATATAGGAGACATAATATTTAGCTCAATGCCTCTTCTTAGGCTAACCCCCTTAAACCCCTTTATATAGCTTAGGGGGTAGCTAGGGTTCTCGCCCTAGGCGACTTAAGTGGTCATTGGGCCTAAACCTATTAGGCCCGATTAACAGCTCCCACTCGGCCACTTAGGCCGTAAAACACGCATTCTCCATGTATCACAACTCCTCACGCTTCATGCCAGAAATAAGACATGCGACCAAAAATAATAAGTGGTGTCATATTACGTTACCATCTAACTAACATGACACTTTCACGAAATATGATACCCCAAAACCATCCCAAGACATCACCAGTGGCATCTCTAATCCCTTATGCCTAACATATCACATGATTATATTCTCAACAAAATCGTCCGGGCTGATATGGTGATGGTGGATCGGTTTTTCTTTAAACACTAATGAAATTTCATCTTAGCTTAACTGATTTCTTAACGTGTTCTTGTTGAACCGTATACATCGTGGTTCTTGAGAATCACATTAAAGTAGCATCATCAAGCTTTGAATTTATATCATAGCTTTAAATCAAAGGGTCATCGTTCATAGAGTCACACAGTGACAAAATATAGGGAAGTCGATTGTCACTCCATGTAAGGGTCGTCTTATAAGCACACACAGTATGAGATATGTGTCATGGCATAGCTCCCACTCAGCTGGGTACGTCACTCATTATGCCATGCGAATCGTTAGTCTAGATTTTCAACCAAAAATCTAACTTGAGCCACTAGATCAACATACTGAATGTTAATCTTGACACTTAAGATTCGGCTTTTAAGGTTTCGATATGAAAACTTATTTCATACTCGACTCCCTCGAGTCTCATCTTAGTGTCACTAAGGAGATTATATTCATTCTACTCATACACTTCCAGTGTGAGTAATCAACATTGCACACCTAGTGCCAATATGATTCAGTCTCATCCCGCCCACTACTCAAGCGTCAGGGCGATTGCCTGTGTGACTAGACCAATCAGAACCCTGTGACATTTCAATATGCCGAACGTGCAACAATAAGTTATGAGCATTTTGCCCATTTAAAAAAGAAACATGTCTATCAGGAAACAAAACATGTCTAAATACCAAACCTTATGAATTCCAAGACTCAACAAATGAGCTTTGAACGTATCATTAGGAATGGGTTTATCTAAGGGAACATAATCACCTTGTTAGTCTATACATATACCCAATGGAAATGCTTTTTGTCTCTATGGTACAAGATACACAATCTACCTCCATAGTTGACATTGTTGTGCAGCTTTGCTGCTCCATGATATGGCTCTCCCAGTCAGGGTAAAGGCATGTCCTGAGGTTGACTTAGGCTCATCCGAGTCACCACACCAATCAACATTTGAGCCTTCTCTCAACTTGAGGCCTGCTCCTTGATAGGAAAAGGCTGAGTTATCAATACCACGAAGGTAGCGCTTGATTCTCCTGATGACTTGTCAATCAGGATGTCTTGAGTTACTTTGATAATGACTTATCAAACTAACCGCAAAGCAATGTCAGGCCATGTACATAACATGGATTACATTAAGTTTACTATGATACTAAGGTTAGGGATATTTGTTCATTGTCTCTATTTTGTCATCTGTTTTAGAACATTAAGCAAGACTCAAGGTTGGACCCTTCTCAACTAGAGTATCTACGGGTTAGGAATTATAAATCCAAAATCGTTCCAAAATATTTTGATGCATGCTTCTTGGGAGGACTTTGGATTATTTCCACTCCCAGGACATACCTGGTTTCACCCGTGTCCTTTGTCTCAAAGACATGGAATGACTACATTTTAGTGCTTCAATTAGCTCCAAGTTGTTCCTAGTAAACAGTATGTCATCAACGTGAGGAACATAATCCCCATGTTGATCCTTCGACATACATAATGGTCTTTTGAAACCACACATAAGCCAAAAAATGGCTTTATGGAATCTAGACTACCAAGAACTGGAAGATTGCTTAAGATTGCACATGGACCTTTTAAGATGACACACATTGTCCTTTTGTCCCTTTGATACAAAATCAATGGGTTAGTCCGTATAAATCTCTTTCTCAAGATCACCATTGAGAAAAGAAAGCTTTACGTCCATTTCGAACAACTCAAAGTCCGAATGGGCAACCAAGGCTAGGAGTATCCAGGCCTGAACTTATCAATTGAACTATCCACCCGATGTTTTATCTTGAAGACTTACGTCAGGGTGGAGTTTCAACGAGTTCTCAAACCCTGTCAGTGAGTCCATTTCATCCCTTATGGCATCCAATCACTCTTTGTAATTTGGTGAACCAACCGCCTCTTGATAAGAGGTAGATCCCTCAACTCCTACGAGAGTGTGTAGGAATATTTCCTCTTTGATTTTGAAAATATCATCGAGAAATTCTTCCACGCTCAGTCCTTAGGATCCTAGGACCTTCATTATTTGTCTGCCTAGGTAAGAAATCCCTCCCCCTTTCTCTAAGAGGTACGGGACTAGGTGTTCCTCCCTTTTTCTCTAAGAGGTATGGAACCCTGAGTAGGGAGAGAAGATTACTCCCACTATACATTGGAGGTGGGATCCTGAATGTGAGGACTATCTACATGTTCAGGAATGACTCTCCTCAATATTTGGAGATTGAGGACGAATCTCATTCTTCTTAACAGACAAACCTTCACCATTCTTATCAAATAAGGGAGGTGAACCACCCTCAGTGACTTAGTAAGAATTCAAATCCTCCCCCTTACCGAGAGGTGGTTGAAGGTCTTATTATAACGCATACAAATTGAGGTCCTTTTAAATTTCACCAAATGCTAAGAAACTCATCCTTAAGAAAACCGTCGTTGCAGGAATTCGTTTCACGAAGAAAATATTCATGATCTCAATTGGTTCGAAGAGTTTTAATATTTCGTCCCAATTGAGTCCTACTACCGCTATAAAGTATACGAACACATCAAGTATCTAATAGCGGTGAGATAGTCGGTACACATACTTTTATCATGAATATATAGCTCCATGATATGCTTTCACATTCATAGACCGCACATGTCTAGAGTGAATAAACGCTAAGGAATTCGATGTCCTCGAAACCTTACAAAAAGATTTCCTATTGCTTTAATAGCTAGACATAACTCACATTATGCAACTTTAGCCTAGTGAGTTGGTCTTAAAAGACCATCTTTAGCTAGTTTGTTAACTTTATATTAACCCTCATGGTCAAAATGAGCATGTTTAAAACAGATTCAAAAATGGGACAAGGATGGAAGATATTTTATTTCGTCAAACCTTTCAATGTGATATGGCCAAATAAATCACCATGCCATACGATATCTAAGACATCTAAACGAAAATTAAAGAAAACTTATCTTAGGAACAGAAGACACAAGGAAAATTTCGCACCTCAGGTGCATAGAGAGCATCGTGAAGAGACAACGTAGTCCCTTCAAAGAGCTTCAAATGATTTGTCCATAATTCAAGGACATCTTTTTCATTGTCGTTAACTAAAATGACAATTCGTGAACCCACCGTGTAGTGGTGAAAGTTCAAAAAACAACTCGTTCATGAACTATGTGCTTGGTTACTCCCGTATCTGCAACCCACTAAGGATCATAGTTAGCAACAAATGCTTGGGAGCATACATATTATCCAGGAGTGACTGTGGAAGATGGTACCTTAATCGACTCAGGACAATTCCAAGCATAAGATCTGTAATTTCCACAGTCATAGCACTCACACATGCTATATGCCTCTCTTGATTTCCCTTAATCTTTTTCCCTTTCGCAATACCAATCTTAGGTCCAGAACTTTATGAGGAAATAGATCCGGACGAACCTGATGCTCAGCTAATCCCATGCATACTCAGCAATGGGATGACTTTTAATTCCCTCACTAGATCGACATCATATGCAATACGACAAAGTATAGCATGTCGATCGATTCATTCTCGAACCACTTTTGGTATACTTTTAAATTTTCTCAATACTGCTCACTAGTAGTATCATCTTTGCCATCCAAGGAGACCTAGAACCTAACGAGGGTACTAACACCTCACTCTCTCTTAGAGGAAACTGAATCTTCTGACACTTTGTATCACAGTCAGCGCTCTCATTGGTAAATAATTAGGACATTAGGCATATTTTCAAATAATTAAATTATCAAAAAACTCTATTATCCATGTTGCATGATCAAAAATTTCGCTAAGCTCATAATCATCTCATACAAGCATGAATTAGAAGTTTTAATAATTTAATTATCATATTTTTTCATAAAAATAAAATTTATGGAGAACATCATGGTTAAACTAATTAACGTTTTAGAAATATCACAAAGATATCCAACTTTATGTAAACCAAATTTACATGAAGTTATCTCATCATATATAACTACTAATATGTCATCTAGAACTTTATCAATGACATATCAAATATGAAATTCAGATTATTATATAAAATGCATTTATATAATAAAATGAATCTATATTGCAAAACATATTCGAATAATAACATGTTACAAAAGAGGTTCATAAAATGCCCAAATAGCATTATATAAAACACATTTATATAATTATATATAACATGAAACTTATTCAAATGTTACTTGCAAATTATAAAACACATTTATAATATTACAAATTTAAATTTCATGAAACCAATTCATAAAATACCGCTAAATTATATAATTAGCAGATAACATGAAACGAATCCACATTCATTAATTTGGGCAAGGAAAAAGTGCTAAAATTAGTAACTTCACTACAACTCACGTAGTTCGTATATATAAAACACATTTATACAATACTACTAATTGGTGATTGACATGAAACATATCCATGTAATCGAATGCAACAAAATTTGTAACATAAAATATATCCAAATATTAATCGCTATTAATTATATATAGAACAGATCCATATAACATTAAAGTTTGGATGAAACGAATTCATAGTAAAGCTCGCAAATTATATAAAACATATTCATTTAATATTACAAATTTAAATTTCATGAAACAGATTCATAAAATATTCAAATATCCTATATATCCAAATAATAGCATGAAACTTATTCATGCAAAACTTAATGAATCATTTTTGTTAACTACAACAATGACAGAACAATTAACTGATTTATAATTGTTCATGTTTTTGCATAAAATTATTAAATCATGAAACATATTCATATGACGGGATATTATATAAAACATATTTATATAATATAACTTATGAAACACATTTATTTACCGACCAAGGGGATCTTTATATCACATAGATATTTATTGAGTTCGAGTAAAACAAATTTACGTCATACACACTAATTTTATATATGAAACAAATTCATATAATTTCAACTCATTTGACCATTAACAAGTCACTCGGCATGAAAATTCCAAGTTGATGTATATACAAAACGAATTTATATATGACATTAAACATATTAATGTTTTATAACGAATTCACACATTCAGGATTAAAACTAATTCGCAACTTTAATTCAGCGAACAAATTAACTACATGAAACTTTATCAACTTGAATATCATTATAATTCAATTAAAGTCATGTTATGACAAATGATAATAATTAAACAGTATTGGCTGAAAAATAATTCGGCCTAAAATAGTCGAAAATAATCTGACCCATATCATTGAAATGTGGCAAGAAGCAAACCGACCCAAAAAGAAAAATGGTTCAAAACCAAAACTTGGGCCAAAAAACCAGCCCACTAAACCGGGCCTCCCCTTTCCCTTTTGATTGATGATTCAGCCCAAATAAGGAGGGGGTTTTAAGGGCTTAAGACCGAGCCCTCTCTCTCTCTCCTCTCTGCCACCCGAGCCCTCTCTCTCTCCTTGGTCTGCTTCCCCAAGCTCTCCTCCCTCACTCTCTTCTCCTCCCGACCCTGAAAACAAACCCCTCGGTTTTTCGGTGCCATAGCCAGAGAAATGGAGTACTGAGCTCCTTTCTCACACCACCACCACGGCAGCCACAACCACCATTCCAGTTCCCCGAAAAACCCATATGAGGAAAGAACCCCGACTCGCCGCCAAAGCCCCCAAATAACCCACCAACTTGTAGATCGGCTGCTACCGAGCCAGAAAACACCAACTGTGCACCAGACGCGCCTCTCACGTGGTGGCGCGTGACTCACACACGCCGCCAGTCTGGTGGATTTCACAATTCCTTCGTCTATTTTGGGTAGATCGGCTATCAAGGGTGCGGATGGAGGAAGAAGAATAGCAATGTACTCCTTCGTCGGTGGCGCCTGCCTTACACGCGCCGCCCCTTAATGGTTTCTGATGGGTAAAGATTCAAAAATGCCATTTTCTTTTCTACTACCCCTTTTCTCCAAACATCCCTTTTTTTATTTTGTTTAATTGCCGGTTATAGTGCGGGGGGCCACCAAGGCCCCGCCACCACAACCGCCACAAAGGCGTGAATGGTGGGGACTGTTTGGTGGCAAACCACTAAGGTCTTTACTACCATCATCGTCTTGATGGGTTAGGGTTTTAGAGTCAAGAGGGGCAGAGAGACTGTTAGGGTATGGCCTCTCCCTTTTGTTCACTACTTTTTTTTGTTTTACCGTGATTAGGGCAAAATAGTTATGCTGCTAATTTGTGAATTGCACATAGCATGATATCATGACACTCAAGCAGAAACTAATTGAGTCTGTTCTTTAGACTAAAAGCATGCTTGTATCGATTAACATGATCGCAAAACTGAACTACTCAGAACAAAACCTCAGTCTCTAACCATGGGAGTATGCTTGCCTGAATCACTATCATCTGGATTTTAATTCAAGGCATGATTGCTAAAATCAGGCCGGGCATGCTAATCTTGAAGGAACATATATGACCAATAAGTAATACATCTAAAGACATAATCTTTAAGTGGATTCTGAGCATAATAATTGCACAAGCATGCTTCTGGAATTAACAGATTTGCATAATCACGAAAATTAAGCAAATAATCACATGAACAAGCATAACTTAGGTTTGACAGTTTGTTAACCTAAGAATTGGGACTAATCCGAACAGCTTATACCACTGTTGGAAGAAATAGGACTAACCTGAATACGGAAGTATACTGTTATTAATAGTCCACATTTATAAGAATACCAATCCACGTCAATAAGAATACCAAGCGGCTACTAGAATCGTTTTAGGTTTTCACGTCCTAAAACCCGAGAACTCGATAGATGGTTGTTCAACTGTGAGAGAGAAATAGGAGAATATAGGAGATATAATATTTAGCTCATCGTGTCTTCTTAGGCTAACCCCCTTTAGGGCTGTTCATCGGTCCAGGACCGGACCGGACCGGACCGGACCGGCCTGGACCGAAGACCGAATTGGCGCAAGGTTGTGGACCGAGGACCGGACCGATCCAAATTCGGTCTGGACCGGACCGGACCGGCCAGAACCCGGACCGGACCGAGACCGGACCGAATTTGGACCGGTTCGATCCTCGGTCCTCAACCCATCAAATTCCCCCACTCAAAAACAAAAAAGGCTCAAAAAAAAAAAAACTACCCTTCATCATCATCAATTCCAGATAATTACGTCTCCACTACCCCTGATAGTAATCTCCATTGACATAGTGCTTCTCACCCTAACCATGCTTTTTAATTCTCTGGCATAATTCTTCCCGACTTAAACTCCCCTTCATAGGTAAGCCCCATATGGCCATGAGAACTTGCCTTTTCCATTGGCGTTGCCATTCTTCCACTCTCCTTCGTACATGCACCAGTTGGCCCACAAGTACTTGCTCGACCCATGTGGAACGTTGCCCAGAAAAGTTCTGATGTAGAGATCTCCTGGGTAGGCATTTTTCGACCAAACCACGGGCGCGGGTCTCCGGAGCTGGGGTCACTTTCTGGCAGGATGCCTGAGAACGGCTCCGATTCAATGGCAGAGGCATCGGGGGCTCCAAAATTAGGGTGAACTCTTTAGTTTTTGAGTCTTTCTCAGAATCTCAGGAGTTTGATGATCTGGGTATTCCAGTTCAACTAAGGATTCCACCATTTTTGTTTGAGACAAAGTAAGATCGAAGTTGGGTGAGAATATGTTAGGGAGAATCGTCGAAATCCAAAAATGGGTAAGCGGGAATTGATTCGTCAGATTAATTTGGGGCGGAATCTGCAACATTTCTGATGAATTGGGATTGGGAGATTGGTAAGGAAGATGAAGATGAAGGAGCAGTGGAGAGAGAGAGAGGAGAACCCACAAACAGGAACAACCGAAGAAGGAAGAACACGCAAACAGGAAAGACAAAAGTCACGAAACAAAAAGCAAAACCTAATTAAAACCGGTACACGGTCCGGTCCACCCGGTCCAGACCGGGACCGGACCGAAGACCGAAAAGGGCTTAACCAAGGACCGAAGACCGGACCGAATTAAAACGGTCTGGTCCGGTCCGGTCCGGTCCAGGCCGGTCTCCGGACCGGTCCCGGTCTGGACCGAATTATGAACAGCCCTAACCCCCTTAAACCCCTTTATATAGCTTAGGGGTAACTAGGGTTATCGCCCTAGGCGACTTAAGTGGCCGTTGGGCCTAAACCTATTAGGCCTGATTAACAGCACTCAACACTAGAAAACCCACACTACTACGTTCATAAAGCCTAACTACCACAACTTAGATAGGGAACTCTTAGCACGAGAAATAGAATAGGATAAAGTAAAGAGATTCTGAGAGAATGCATTACAAGTGAGGTACTAATTTCATTCAACTGCAACACGAGGCTTACAGGCTTCTGATGGGGTATTTGCAGTCCCTTAAGATGAATTCAACCCTCGTACAAAGGTTAAAATGAACCAAAGGAGATAACTAAAAATAGATACAGATACAACCTGCACTCACTTGCGTGTAATAGATAGTTTTAGGCTAAGCTTGCCGCTCATGTGACTTGGCAGCTTGGCCCCAATTTGTTTATTCCAGCTCGTAGCCTTGTATTTCGAAGGCTCCCAAACAAGTAGATATCTCCCTAAAGTGGCTTGTAAATAGCGAAGATACTCGGATTCACAACAGGGTGTGTTCAACAGGCATGAACTTAATTGAGGCTAGACTTCGTTCTTGACTTGGCTTGCCTCAGGGTTTCTGTACTTGGCTCCGCATCAACCCACACAGCGAATTTAGAGGTGAGTTCACATGAGGCATTCAATCTACTAGAGGACCATTTTGTGTCATATACAAGGTTAGTGGTGCCTTGGATTTTTTTGTATAATAGGATGGTTATTAAGGAGTTGATGAGTTTTAAGATATCATATTAAAAATTTTCTTGAATATATTCATAGATTTTTTTATCAAGTTGGGATCATTATCAACGTTTAGGATCTCTACTAGATTTCGATTTGTATCCAATTACCAGACTAAAGGGAGATTTTCTCCCTTTTTCCTATCTTTCACATACTATCTTCTTTAAGAATGTCCCTCCATTTTAAAATGCTTTTCCACACATTTAAATCCGTGATTTTCCGTTTGTAGCTAAAGAGATGTGAGCTATGCAAGTATTTGGACCCTATGGATTGGACTTTGAGGCTAGTATTAGGGGATGCTGAAGAAGTGTTCATAGTCCTTAAAATACTGTGTGACAAATTCAAAATACAAGTTGAGATTAGATTATGGAAAGCTTGAATCATTCTAAGTGATTTTTAAATTATGTCCATGGACTATCAAGAACTAAACACTCAAAAAAATTAAATAAAAAAACCCCAAGGTAATGAAAACTTTCACGGTAAAAGTCATACGCTCATACCACATCTGCATGGAACTCATGTGGTAGCGTTACACTTACTAGTTATACAGAGATTGGTCTAAACCAATGTTAACAGAAATGACCCAGTTAGTGACCCCAGTCGAAAGGATGGGTAAATGGGTTAATTGGTCAAATCATTAGGATCAAGATTAGACTGGTTAATCCACTTTAATATCCAATCGGATTAGACTGGCATAATCCTAGATTAACTTTTTTACCTATATCATAAAAAATAAATAGATTAATTCTTCCTATATTATCAAATATAAACATTTTTAGTGGAGGTTGTCACTAAATGTATAAGATATGATTTTCTTTATATTGTCTACCTCCTAAAATGAAAAGCATGTGAAAATGACTATGTGAGTCTTACATGGACCAACCAGAGGAGCCCTCCATAACTCCATAGATTTACAGAAGCATATTCCAAGTGAAGGAGAACGATTGGTAAGCATAAGAAGACGAGACTTGAGAAGGGCATTGTAGTCGGAACAAAAGGTCAACAACCATCGAAAAGTTGTACCGTAAAAGACTCACCGTGCGCTGACGACGTAGAAGGCTCACTGCACGCCGACCACTTACTGTCACCTGAACTCACTGGACCACCGAGTCAAGCGTTTTAGACATCCGGGTTAATGGTGATGACCATCCGCTTGAATCGTTTGTTGACCGATTTTTTACCGTTCCATTGGTTCAGCACAGGTTGACAGTGTAGTAAGGACCGAACCACTATCAGGGTCCCGGTTGAACCGGTCGGTCCTAAAGTATTACCTGAACTTTAAAAAATTCTATTAAAATTTGCCTCATTTAGCACCTGAATGAGTGATGAAAATATGTTTTAAGTGGATATAAATATGGGTATAAGTATTGCGTTCAAAAATAAATGTGAGTATATGTATGAATTCTTAAAATTCGCACCTGATTGTATACCTGATTTGCTAGCGAAAACCAACCAAACTATGGTAAAACGCAAGAATAAACGTTAGACACAAAACTCCAATTGTATAGTGTTTATTTATACAATTTTAATTTCCATGATTTTATATGGACGTGAATTTTATTAGTGCGTCTTGTAATTGCTAATCAAATATAACGTATATGCAAATATGAGTTGAATATAAGTGACAGTTCGTACACTTTATATATGCCCGAATAAAACTCGTAAACCTGAAAACCCAATGGGTATGGCTATATGTATAACCATCTAAAACCCGATGAATATGAGTATGAGTATGGATATTAGATGTGATTTTTAAAAATAAGCATGGATGCGGGTAAGGCTCAACCCGCCACAAACTCACCCTACACCCATCCTTAATAGGCCCAATCCAGTTTTTATAATACGGATTTAAAGTAATATATTTCTGAAATTTAGTGGTTCAATTGTACTTTTAGTTTGGGAAGAAAAAAATTGTTTGAATTATTCATATGTGATTCAAACAAATGTTAATGGAATACATAGCTCAATAAGTTGATTTGATTATACGAATTTTTTTTTTGAGAAAATCATTATTAAGTTTGGCCTTTAGACATTGTATTTCTTAAACCAAAAGGCCTTATTCAATTTCATGACTACACTTAAAACACTAATTTAGTGTAATTCAAAGAAAAATTTGTATTCCAAGCCTCTGAAAGATTTTGCAAGCCAGCCACACTCGAGCCGGGCTTGGCTAGACTATGATTCAATTTTTAACCAGATCGAATGTTACATCGTTACCTAGTTAAACCTGAATCATCCAAAATAAGCTTTTTCAAATATAAAACTAATTTTTGTACAAACTTTCACAACCCCAACTAAAAACAAAGTCAATCAAAAATATGCTTTTATATTAAACTATGAACACAAATGAACTCAAAAGCATGACATGACCTGCTTTCCACCCGAACAAAGTTCAAATGCCATCACAGGCAGGGAGAGATGGAACTAGAATCTGCCCACTGCCCACGAGATACGGAACCTTTACTGACCTGCCTTGGCAATAAGATAAATTTTAAAATAAGTTGAAACTGGTTTTTACAGGCATCAGTTTTTCAATTGTGCAAATACAATTTCGGATCAACGTACTAAGACAATAAGAGTGCAATCATTTCATTCCTAGATTCAGCGCCTTTATTGTTAACACTGGGTATTATTTCAACAGGAGATATTAACTTGACAAACTCCTTCAATTCTTCAAAGCTGCAGTGCTCACTATAGGGGACTTCATACCTATACATTTCACCATAGCAAAACATATTTGTTATCAAACACAATACTGTGAGACATTCAGCCATATAATGGTCTCAAAAAAATGGATTCTTTGCTATTGTGAAGATAATATTACACACATACAACCTTTATATTCCACACGAGGTAACAGCATCAAGACAATAACCAGGCTTATATATGATATGGTACTAGTTGATCACCTGGGGAGAGGGGGGAAGATGGATTGCTTTCACTTTCTTTTTTTTCCTTGTCTTTTTAAGTGGTGGGAGGAAGAGTCCAAGGGTAAGGGAGAATGATCATTCTAAATGAAATTTAATGTACTCCAATCCAATTGTCGAGTCCCTCCATTTCTTTCGCTCCATCAAATTAAATGAAAATGAATTCCGGAACAATTTTCATTAGAGTAGGTAATCAGGGAACGGGGTGCAGGGTTAAATTGCTCTAGGCAAGAGGCCACAAAATTTATTTATATTTTTTGTTGGGGGGAGGGGGGTTGGACATAAGAATAGCAAATAATACAGATGAAATATGGCACCTAGAAAACAGTGTCTGCAGGACTTTAAAGCTTAGCAGCTAATCAAATATTAAAGCTGAGGAAACAAAGTATCCTCAAGCCTATAACGTCATAGTTAACCCAGATTTTCAACACTGTATTTGAAGCACGTCAAGCAATGCACTTCCTAACATTAAAACTTCACTCACTCTCCAAAGAAAATCTCCATTTACTACTTATTTACTTAGTTAAAGGCAAAAACCTCATAGTTAAAGCCAGCCAGTCTCAGCAAATACCATTTTGCAGCCAGCCCACTAACTCAGACGGTTTCATTTTTTGGATAACTAAATATTAGCTTGATTCTTACATTTACCCGGCTAAGCAAAGACTACAACACGTGTATTCCACAAATTGAAAACAATACTTAGCAATAAACCAGCCTTACTTTCTGCCCCAATTTTCTTGTGACTCTCCAACTTTACAAACTATTATCTGGGTCAAGCTGATTGCTGGCAGGAGTTGACTACCTGTAAGGGGCTCACAGCAAGCTTGTTGGTGTGTTACTTTGGGTGTGACGGGAGGCTCGCAAACTTTTAAGTTACTATGTGAAAAACTGTTCTTTGTGGGTCATGTAGAAACCACCTCTGTGCTTGGCTGCTAGCCAGGAACAGGATCCTGCACATCAAGATCTCTCCAAGCCAAAAACCCTCCAGGCTCCTCAGATAGGTCTACAGTGGATTTGGTGTGTATCTCACTCTCTTCCCCTCCCCCCAATTCGAGGATATGTTCATTCTACCTGTTGCTTGGAGAATCAGTATGCCAACCTAGACATCCAATTTCGTCAAGCAAAGGTCAGAATCCAGAAGAATGGCCATATGCCCCCCCCCCCCTGATGGCCCCAAGGGTAAACCAGTAGCATGGCAGAAAACATGGCTGCTAAATATTTTTGTTCAAACCCGGGTGAGGGGGTGATGAGACAATAATGACATCCATCCAGGACGGTTAAGCAGATATAGCATAAAGATCAGAAGAGTCAAAATACATGACTAGAAATCCCTGCACTAGCAAGTTGCAACTGAAAGAGATCAATGCGTCTGTCACAAGACAGAGGCCACAGTTTATACATGAATACCTTATTATGGTACCCTGCTGCCACCTTCTGCCCGCAGACTTCTTTCCTTTACTGAAGGCCCAACCAGTTGGAGAAAAAGCAACTATAAGACTGAATCTTTCCTGACAAACATTTATGACCAACAGTCAGGTGATTTTCCTAGCAAGCTGACACACTAATTTCTCATGTTATCCTCCTTCGAAACTTCTTCAAATGGAACAGGTGACAAACATTGTAGCACAACAGGGGTATGTGTCTCATAAATTGAGATTATGTAAACACATTGTACTGAGTTACCACTTACTGAATATTGATGCGACAATTGTTTCAACCGTTTGAAGCTTGCAATTGTCCACATAGGCACAACATGGATGTGGCTCTCATGCTCATTTAATGTAAACCATTGCATATCCTCTGCTGGAAGCTCCAGACATTCCAGGAGACGAAGCTTTGCTGCAGTAACGTAGATTTTCTTACGCAGAACATGAGCAACTTCCAAGAACAGTCTCTCCTTTCCTATCGATTCAGAGAAACAATAATCAGCAAAACATATATAAAAAACAAAAAAAAGATGTGACATGCAAGAGTGTCAACAAGAAGAGGAAGTACCAATTGTATAACTGCCAATCAGAAACAGTGTCTTCTGGTTGAAAGATTCTGCTTGGATGGCCTCAATGACAAACTGGACAACACTCTCCTGCTTTGGAAAGTTGTACTGCCAGGGAACCACGGTTCAGTAAAACACAGATAATATGCATTGGAATTCTCATGCTGAAGAACAGCTTAGATCTTTATGCTGCTTATCTATGATAGATGATGTGAACCATTCCGAGGATCTATTCACTGAAAACGAATATAACTTTAAAAAAAAAAATACTCCCTTACAAGTATTGGATCTGCCAGGTGGCACTTCGCACACCACAGGACACCTAACTATCAGCCCATATATTTAAAATAAATGGGTATATATCTTATAGAGGAACGTCCTATTATTGACAAAATGAGGATTGACTATACGACCATAGGGATGGAGGTGCAGGCATCGGGCTTTGCAATCTGGTGGTTTGCACCGCAAAAGAAGTTTATGACTGATTCTACCCCCACGAGACTTTGCACTCTAAAATTACAAAGGAATAGTACAAGCAACTTCTACATACACTCAATAAAACTCAACATGTCTTCGTAGCTGGTAGCTACTAATCAGGATCATAAGTAAACCATTCCGCCAATAAGCACATGAAAGTCATCACCTTTATCAACCCCCAACCACCCCTCCCCCCACCCCCCCAGGCGGAAAAACCAAAACAAAAAAGGTTTACTGCCGGTTTGACCAGGTAGAGTGGTCCAAATAAACTGGGCAATAAAGGTCTTTTACCTATCCACCTAATTCTCTCAAGGAGAATTATGCGCCAATGTGGGCTAGAACAGAGGTGGTGGGTTTGCCAAGTAGCCACCTTTTAAAAATTCGCTCCCATACATATCCACAAAACCACAATAAGCACAATCCTAGTGCTAAAGCAATCTTAGCCCTCCCATAAGAATTAGAGTTTGTCATAAGTCCTAATCCAAATCTATGCACCAAGAGTCACATCTAGGCAGGTTTAGGGGTCCATTGCAGCACTCTTCCTAAACTGCATATTACAAGGTTGGTTCCGTTAGAACTTACATTTAAAAACCACTAAGCTTCTGCTACTACTCCATGGAAAGAATGCAGAGGATAGTTTAGAAAGACATTTTGCTTTAGTCCACTACAATCAAAATCAAAGTTGGAAAATTTGCCCAAGATTGGCGTTTTCAAAATGTACATGAGGAATAAATATAGTCATCCACGTGATATTTCCTCTTGTGGTTCAAGTTTTTTGCCACCAATTACTTATCTAAACTTGAAATGTTAGTGCCAACTTTTGAACCCGAAAGACATCATTATATACTATGTTAATATCAACAATTATTCACCAAGTACAGATACGAAGCAGTCCTTCAAGGTACAGCACTAATCCAAGTGACTTACTTAAAGTAAATATTCTCAAAAGTTGACCAAGATAGGCACTTCATGTACTTGAGTTACAAGGTAGTTCCAATAGCAACATGATATTTATACTTGATGAATTATTAATATTTAATTTCCCTGAAGTGCATGGAGTAATCTCACCTATTGTACAAGCATGGAGGTTTTATAAAGAAGGTTGTCATTTCAAATTCAAAGCTGGTGATGAATCCTCACATCACAGTAACAATGGAACAAAGAAACCACGTTTACTTATGGCTTTATGTTGAATATATCCCTGTGCTAGTCTAGTCCCTTAAAACCGGACACTCTAATATACGGTTATTTGTACGGATGGTCCACTATTGAAGCACATGACAACAATGCTACATGGCAAATCCTCGAGAGTCAACTATGGAAGTACATGAAGACAATGATACATGGCATGACCCTCGAGACCCAATATTGTACCTTAAGGCCATACTTCAGGTTGTATTTAAGCAAAGCCAAGCTTGAGCTTAGCTTATGAGTATGCATTTAGGCTCAAGCTTGGCTTCTAGCACACAAGTTTGGCAAGTCAAGCCTTAGCTTTAAAAAGCATGAGGCGCACGGAGGCACATAGGGTCCCAAAGCATGAGGTGCAAGGCACGAGGCGAAGGCGCATGCATCATTGATGTGAGGTGCACTTCTATGCAAAAAAAAATTTAAATAGTTCATATTTCACAAAGCATATTTTGCATAAACAAGTTAAGGTAAATGCATTAACAATGAGGTTAGTTATCAATATGACTAGTAACAGCTCAAATAACCATAAGATATGTTATCTTATCATCATAGTTCCCCAATGCATGTACTTACAGTATAAGTTTAGCTCACATTTTAGCTCCCAAGGAAGGAAAAGAAGAAAAAAGGTAAAGGCAAAGCTAAGAAAATGAAGAAAAAGAGGGAAGATATAGCCTCGCATCCTTGAGGCGCACCTCATCATGTCCGAGGCGCTGACTCGGTAGCCTCACGCCGAGGCGTGCCTCAAGCGGGCTTTTTTAAACTAAGAGTCAAGCTAGAGGCGGATTCAAAATGTGCCCGAACTTGCGACGAAACGGCCGCATGGGAAAGGTTTTAGAGTTGGGCGAACCTCGTTTTCATGCCGTAATAGCCGCGATATGGAACGCTATTTCCATAGTAGGGCAATTTTTTCGTACCGCTACCGAAACCGCATTTTGAATCCTTGCCTGGAGCTCTACTCATGCTCCACTTGCGGCTTGCTAAGACCAAGTCAAGCTCAAGCTTTGCTAGCCCTTGAGGTCAGCTCATCTAGAGCTTGTCTAAGACTCAAGCCTAAGCCCAAGTAACCCACCGCTCGAACATATAGCAAGACAGAAGTCAAATCACATATAAACCAATAAATACAACTAAATATTCTAGTCATGGAGTACCAGTAGATGCCCTGTTACTTAAGACGGCCAGCGGGCACGACTAACGATAGTAGGGCAAGGTGCGTGCAAGCAACAAAGAGGTGGTGCAATTACGATACCTATGCCTTACATAAGTGTATGGAGAGATGAGAAGTTTAAAGAGAGGAGGGAAGTGCTAAGAGAGACCATTGAAAATTGATTGGGAGATGAATATATTCCTAAGCAACTGTGAGTAGTAATCAATCAATTGGCTGTTAATAGCAATTCTCTATCACAATAAATTTCCCTATGTAAGAAGCTTAAGTTGTTAAATCCTAATATTTATATCTTAACAAGCCTTGTGGAGCCCTACTAAACTTATCAGTTGGGTATGTTAATGCTCAACTTGTTTAGACCCAATGAGCTCACAAGCCCAGCTCATGTAGGCTTGGGCCTGACCAAGCTCAGCTGGGCTTAGGCTTGCCACCAGCCCAGCTATGAAAAGTGGGCAAGCTTAGCTCAACTTCAAGTCCCTACGTGGGACTCAATATCCATCTTTTCACTGCCTCTTTCCAAATTCGCCACTTCAGAGATGCCTTGTAAGCCCTTGACCTTCTACTTCTTTCTGTATTAGGGTAGTTGATGAACCATGGTTTCAATGGAGGCATTTGCCCCTAAGGTTTGCTCTTTACCACTTGCCATTTCAATGAGACGGTGGACACAGATGCGATTCACCTAATAAATAAGTTGAAGGGAAAGTATGGAGTAGCATTTTGGCTGGCAATTCCATGGGTAGAATGACTAGATTGCAACGCCGAAGAGCTAGAACAGTTTTAGAATTAAAGGTCCTGAGGTAAAGGTGCCTTTGTTTCGAATAGATGAAGAAAGCTAGAGGATTATGGGATTGTGATCTTAACTTCACTAGGCTTGGGAGCGGTCATGATGGCTCCGTCATGAGCATGACGACTAGCACTAAAGAGAGTTTGGAAAGTAATGGCGCTGAAATAAGTAGTTCTTAATTCGTCATCCAGGTAGGACTTTTGCAGTGGATTATCTCTGAGGATATAACTTTTGCAGTGGATTATCTCTGAGGATATAAGGAGCGGTTTTTCCCTTTCTAGGACAGTGGTGGTTTTCTTGAAGGGCTTAGGCTCGAAAATCCATATTTTAGTGAGCATTGATCCAGTGGCCCGATAAGTTAGCCCCTAGGATCTCTCTTGTCATTTTATTAGGATAAGCCTTAGCAGACAATAATAGATGTCAAGGCCTTAACCAACTCCTACTCTCAAGTCTCACCCCAACCTCACCTAAGCCCAAGAAAACCGCTTACCTTTGTTTGAAAAAGCGCGAGGCGCACTAAGGCGCAAAGGGTCCCGAGGCACGAGGCGCTAGGCGAAGGCGTGCGCCTCAAGGACGCGAACCTTTTTGAGCTAAAAAAGGGTTTGAAAGCAGTTTTCATGACTTATTTATGATAATTGAGTAAAATAGTGGCATCAAAGAAGAATTAGACATCAATATAAGTACCAAAAGTATCGCAAATAGTCCACAAGACGGTAATTTAGCATGACAATATTCTAAAAAGTGAAAACACACACACAAGAACTTAGTAGAAGTTTAGAAACAAAGAAACAAGCATAGTCATGAAAGAAAAAATGAACAACATATAACATAGTTCTTAAAGATCAACTAGACATCGTCATCATCATCATCACCCAACACCACATGCTCAGGATCAACATCTTCAAATCCATCAAACAAATAGATAGTGAGGCACTAATCACTAATTGCATTTTACCCCCCAAAGAAAACAAGACAATAGCACACCCACATACAAACTGCCTGGTAGTGGGCTAACCAAAATCAAATTAGGTTGTTGATAATTTTTTTAAAAAAAAAAACACCTAACATTTCTAACACTAAACACCCAAAGGCAGGGCACCTGGCAGTGGGCTGACCAAAATCAAATTAGGTTGCTAATTTAAAAAAAAAAAATCCTAACATTTCTAACTCCAAACACCCAAAGCCCAGTGCCTGCTGCCCAGCAAATTTTAAAAAAAAAACAAACCCTAACATTTCCCAGCAACACCGAAAGACAAAACAGAGGAGGAGGAGGAGGAAAGCTGCAACGCGAAACAGAGCAGGAAAGCAGACGAAAATGGCTTGAACAGTGACAGACAAAGCCAAAAGAGAGGATGAGAGCTTAATTCTTAAAGGAGAGAGAAAAACGAAAAAAAAGGAGAAACAGACGTTCGACAGCCATGGCCAGCCGATGACTGTAGCAGAGAAGAAGAAGAGCAGGACGAAGAAGCGAAGAAGAGCAGTGAAGAACACAGACATACCTGGATGGGAGCAGATGAGGGCTTCGACTGAGAAGAAGAGAAGAAGAAGAACAGCAGGTTTCGAAGCCTTTGACTGAGAGAAGAAGTTGATTGAAGATGCCAACCACACTGCCTCAGCTAAGTTTCCATTATTCCTTTTCAATTCTCTTTTTTTTTTTGAAGGGAACTTTAAGTTCCTCTAGGCGCGCAAGGCGCTCGCTTTGTGCCTCGGCGTGAGGCACCATGAGGCGCACGCCTCACGTGGCATCCGGAATGGGCTTCGCCTGGGTGTGGGTGAGGCACCAGCCTGTGCGCCTCTCACCTAGGTGCGCCTCACCTGCGCTTTTTTAAACTAAGCCGCTCACCAAGAAGCTAAACCTCCTGGCACTAATTTCAGCACATCAGCGAACTTTGCTTAAGAGTTACCATTGCAAGTCGAAAAATTGGTGGAACATAATTCGTTGGGAAGGTAGCTGAGTCTACTTTAGGAATATCAAATAAAATTCTTAATTTAGTTGCATTTGCATTCCCTAAAATTGCATCAACCCAACTGCCTCAGCTGCCCACTTTACAGCGTGCAGCAAGCTGATTTTCTACCTTTATTCGGTCTTGCCAAAATTTAACCAATTGATGCAAGTCTTACTTTTTGGTACTACCTTGTTATGTCTATTTAGATTTAGTAACCCCCCCCCCCCAAAAAAAATCATATGAGAGAGAAATAGCCATCGAAACGGAGAATACGCTGAAATTTCCAGCACATTAGTTATGTGCCAATATCCTAGAAGGAGGAATCCTACACCTATCCAAATACAATTTCCTCACATGGCAAAAATCCTAAGATGCCAAGAAGTGTACCCAAGTGGTAGCACATCATTTAGACAAGTGTCCTCTCCTAGAAGCTTCTTCAAAGAGGGAATATGCTGTCAAATTCCAGCACAATTTGAATTGGAATTTTCCTTTGCATTTTTATTTATTTCTCAAGGAAATTCATTTTCATCTCAAGGGCTCCCTTTCCCCACAATGCAACAGCCCTTGGGAAAGATTTTTAGGTCCCCCCCCCCCCCCGGCAAGGTAGTTTTCATATTATATGATTGGATGAAATTCATGGCTACTTGTCTTCCTCTTTCTAAAATCGCTCTAATTTGTATCTCTTTGTGAGTAGTGATTTTGAGAATGACCCCTGCAAATATATCATTGATCTGTTGGCTTTAGAAGAGTGATCTGGTGAGGAGCTTTATCCCTTTGTTGCTCTAATTTTCGATTACTACAACCAATCTAAGCTAGAATAGCTAGGTTAGAACAAAAGCTTGGTATTTCGATTTTTAGATTGTTTGTTATTGAATTTTGACACTTGAGTGTAGAATTTAAGGAGCGTTCCCTCGAAAATCCCTGTGGACACTTTCGCTTTATGTACAAGGAGCCAGAATATTCAAGCCTCAACCATCCCAACTGCCAAGTCATTGGTCATTCATTTACATGGGGCCCTATTTCCAAATCAGCAAACTCCCGAACAAAAATACTCTAGGACATGATATGAGGTTTTGTGTCTCAGACCTCTATAATTTCTCCAGAAGCAGAAAGTACACAGAACTAGCAATGCTACCCATATATCTCATAAGGCACATTGTTCCTGAAGACAAATTTACATCTATATGTTAGCAAACTTGATACCTTATGTCACGGAATGATAATTCACACAAACTCAAACTCGTGCGGTATTAGCAAAATCACTCGAAAACCCTTCCATAATTTGCTAGTAAGCCTTAAGTGATACTTTACTTAGACTTTGAAAAGCTACGTACACACACACCCGGAAGGGAAATTAGTAAGAAAGTGGACACAAGGAAGTTTGGGAGCATGTCTTTTATTGCACTCGGGATGCTTGACGTACAGATGAGCCCCCTTGGGGTTATATAGACACATTCACCCCATCAATAGAAAGTGGAGATCTATTTGATCCAATGTCTAACATTGCGCATCTAGGATACTCTATACTAGAGGTGGGCAAACGGACCGGCTACATCGCGTTTTGTTTGTACTCCTGTGATGAAATTACAAGAATTTCCTTTACAAATTTACGAAAATAACCTTCGCTTTTAATTTCGTATTTTAGTTTGGTTTTCTTAATTTTCTTCGTCTGTAAAATAAGTTATTTGTAATTTGTTTAAAGATTTGTTTGGCGGATATCATACAGTATATTCAAAGGTTAATTCTAATAATGCTATATTATCTTTAATTGAGTTTATAGTGCTTGCTGCACACTTTCTGGCACAGTAGAAAGATAATTTATCCTAACTTTGTAGTAATTTAACAAGTTTTGTCTTATACTTCTAGTGGTACAATCGAAAGATCTCAAATAATCACAAACTTGATCCGGTGTATAGTATTTTAAATTGGGTAAATTAAAACTTTGGCCAGCTAGATAATCACCTTCTCAGTCCAACCTAGAATTAGATTGTAGTTTATTTTTTGGATAATTCAAAGTTTAATTTTATTAGAAAAGTAACATCGCACGGGAGACAAGTTTTTAGTTGAATAATGTTTTCAGCAAGCATTAACTACATGGAGTTTTGTCAGATTTGTCATATTGCATGCTTTCTTTACATGTAGGGTTGCTATATTCAATGCAAATTCATTTGAGTTTTCTAGTTTAGCAATGACAGGCTGTCATTCAGATTTTTTAATTGAGGTATGCATGGCTTCTTCATTTATGATTAAGTTGCGGGTGTGGTTTATGGGCAGGGCTTCGATACCATTAATACAAGGGTCTGCAAACTTTTTTTAGAAAAAAGTTTAAAACTCTTTGATGAGATAACATAATTGAACAAAGAATACATAACACTGTTTCAATTTTCTCATAAATGGCACTCCCAAAGTAATAAATCAAACTATCAACAATCAAAATCAAAAATTTATACCTTCTTTCTCATAATCTCCTTTGGAGATATGTCGTTCTTCAGTCTGCCTCCACGTCCTTCCTCTCCACAAGTCTTACTGGACTTAGTTCGACCTACAAACTATTTTTTTCCTCTTAAGAACTTTGATAGAATAGAGGTATCGATTCGAGAGATTTCTGAAGATAGTATTATTATTACTTGGTTTCTCGAAAAAGGGAAATTAAAACATAATAAAGAGCAGATAACTCTTTTAGTGATCTATTGTTCTCCTAAATGCCTCTTCTTTTCTTTGCAGAACGTTTACATATTTATGCACCTTGAAAGTGAAGGGAACAATAATCTTACATCATTCCTTACGATACAATAGATAGACACATAAAGTTTAATGCAGAAGCTTTTGTTGCCTTTTGAGAGATAAGGTCTTTGTAGAAAGATGATGGTGACAGTTGTCAGCAATTAGTCTTAGTTTGCCATCTATGAAGACTCCAAACAAGCTTGTCTCAATTTAATGCGTTTATGAGCATGTTGTAGGAAATAATAATTTTCTTGCACATTATCTTACAAGAGAATCAGAATATCTCAACAATGACGACTCCAACTTCAATGAATATCTTGAAACTGTCTCAGCAGGACTTGAGCAATTCAAAACTGGTGTTCGAGCTATAGTTAACAATCTTCAAACAGAAATTAATACGAACTCTCTACAGGAACTGGCGACATCATCGAAGATATGAAGAAAGATCTAGAACAACGAAGAACTGTTGCAACAGAGATGCTAAAATCTATTAGCTCTCTCAAACCAATTTCTTGAACTTTATCAACTATATCAACTATCAGTCCAGAGAAGCAACAAACTTCGCCAACTACTCAAAACTACAGAGCTTAGTTCAAGCTCTCCATTTCTCGAAAAAGAGAAGGAAATACCAGAACTAAAGGCGAAACTACTATCAAAAATAACTATAAACCCAACTGCTCAAACTAAAAAGTTTGTTCCTTTTGATATCTATGACCTTTAATTGCATGATATTACAAGACAAGTCAATTTGTTTACTGGAAACTTCATGAAGCTCTACAAATTTTTACAATAGAGGAAAATCTCTATTTGCAAGGACTTACAGCCTACACATGTGCAAATCCTAAAATTATCTACCAATTTTATGAATTTGGATACCTTGATCTAGTTTATCCCGATCCAAAGCTCACGGAACTTTCTAACTTCCCAACTAAAATAATTCAAGTCCTCAAATCCTTCAAACAAGAACCTATTTTTGTTAAATTTCATACTATACCACCAGAAAAAGATGAAGAAACTGATATACTATATCCTAAAATCAGTATCATCCAAGTTGGATATATCTCAGGGCACTTTTAACTTAATATTGAATCCTCCAAAAAACTTGACCCCATCAGACTCAATGAGTTCTGGATAAATATAGAAGAATTAGCGAAGCCCTCGTAGTTAAATGTCAAGGAGACCGACTATATGCCTCTGAAATTAAATGCCTGCTTAGAGGAGTTGATTATATTTTAAGAACTAAAGAAGGGATGAAGGAAGGAACTTATGATAATGAACTATTGAAATTTTTCTTCCAACTTGAACCAGAAAATTTTCGAGGATCTCCAGCTGTCAGAAGTAAATTTTCTGAACTACTAAAAAAAGAAGAAGAAAAGCAAGCCCTACTACGAATGACCAAGATTTTGCCAACATCAAGTCAGATGTAAGGCTATAATTCTGCCGACAATATCAAACAAACTAACAATAATTGCCGACAACTATCACCATCAACTTTCTACAAAGATATTATCTCTCAAAACTCAAAAGGCAATAAAAGCTTCTGCATCAAACTTTATGTCTCTATCTATTGTATTGTAAGCAATGATGTAAGATTATTGTTCCTTTCACTTTCAAGGTGTATAAATATGTAAACGTTCTGTACAAAAAAATATAGAGGCATTTGGGCGAAGAATAGATCAGCTAAAGAGTTATCTGTTTTCCACCATGTTCTAATTTCCCTTTTTCGGGAAACCAAGTAATAATAATACTATCTTCAGAAATCTCTCGAATCGATACCTCTATTCTTTCAAAGCTCTTAAGAGGAGAAAAATAGTTTGTAGGTTGAAGTAAGTCCAGTAAGACCCGTGGAGAGGAAGGGCGTAGAAGCAAACTGAAGAACATTGAAGATCAGCATATCTCCAAAAGAGAGTCTGAGAAAGAGGTATAAATTCTTGATTCTGCTTGTTGATAATTTGATTTATTACTTTGGGAGTACCATTTCTGAAAAAATTGAAACAATATTATCTATTCTTTGTTCAATTATATTCTCTCATCAAAGAGTTTTAAATCTTTTTCTCCAAAAAGTTGGCAGACCCTTGTATTAATGGTATTAGAGCCCTACCCATAAACCACACCAGCAACTTAATCATAAGAGAAAAAGTAATGCACACCTCAATTAAAAAATCTGAATGACGGTCTATCATTGCTAAACTAGACAAACTCAAATGAATTTGCATTGAATATAGCAACCCTACATGTAAAGAAAGTATACAATATGACAAATCTGACAAAACCCCACATAGTTAATGCTTGATGAAAAGATTATTCAACTAGAAACTTGTCTCCTATGAGATGTTACTTTTCTAATAAAATTAAACTATGAGTTAACCAAAAAATAAACTACAATCTAATTTAATCTAATTCTAGGTTGGACCGAGAAGGTGATTATCTATTTAGCCAAAGTTTTAATTTACCCAATTTAAAATATTATACGTAAGATTAGACTTGGGATTATTTGAGATCTTTCGATTGAACTACTAAAAGTATAAGACAAAATTTATAAATCACTACAAAGCTAGGATAAATTATCTTTCTACTCTGGCAAAAAATGTATACCGAAGCACTATAAACTTAGTTAAAGATAACATAGTGTTATTAGAATTAACCTTTGAATATACTATATGGTCAACCAAACAAATCCTTAAACGAATCACAAATAACTTATTTTACGGATGAAGAAAATTACGAAAACCAAACTAAAATACGAAATTAAAAGTGAAGGTCATTTTTGTAAATTTGTAAAGGACATTCTTGTAATTTTATCACAGGACTACAAACAAAACGCAGCGTAGCCGGCCCCTTTGCCCACCCCTACTCTATACAATTATCCAAGATTCTACACAAGCATAGAATAGTCTGGAACATCCTAAAGGGTATTTTAGAATAATCTAGTACAACCTAGGATTAAGGTTAAAAACTTTAGGAAACTTGTTACTTGCCCTTTTTTTGATTCTCGAAGGCACTTAAATTACTGGTGCTTGGATCTGGTTTACAATTGTCATGCATTTCCAGTTCCTATTTATGCATGTATAGGTTATTTTGTGACTTATTGTTATTTGTGGTACGGCGTGTTTATTTTTATTATCTATCTATTTATGTATTTAGAAGGATCTCCAACCATAGTTGCCTGGAACGTGGGACGCTCCAATACGGGGGACAGATTCGGGTACGTGATTCGCCACATAGTGGGGAATCCGATACGTGAGGGTCGTTATTAGTACATCTAGTCTTCCAATTCAAAACTCCATATATCATAGAGACTCATAAAATGATTTAAGGGTTCTCCCTCTTCCCTCTCACCCTCCCCCCCCCCCAACTTAGGGCAACATTTTCACATTAATCCTTATTTCTTTCTCTCTCACTCTCTCTCTTCTTCTAGTTTTGCTCTATAAAAAGCTTGCTCATTCATCGTAACCTCAAAAAAATTTCAATTTTCTTCAAAATTTGGCTTATGGATCATGAAAATATGCAATCCCATTGTGGTAGGAGATGGGTTCGCTGAATTCACCATATTTTGGGAATTGGTACGCTAAAGTATCGCGTTCTGGTTCGCGCGAATCAGTTTGCAGTACGCTAGGGGGTTGAGAATATCCGGTAATTATGTCTCCAATTATAAAATGTTTTCTCAAACCTTTTTTTTGGATCTATTGGAATCGGTCTCTTTGTGGTTAGTGATACCTGCAAATGTAGGGCCGCTTACATCTGGCTCTCCCTAGACATCGCGCAAGCGGGACCCCCACTGGGAGGTTATTATCTAATACAACCTAAAAGGTTCTAGAATACTCCAAAAGGTCATTGACACTCTAAAAGGTTCTAGAAAAGTCTAGAAGATTCTAGAGCACTCTAGAAGGTTCGAGAATATTATAGAACGTTCTAACATATTCTTAATGGTTCCAGAGCTAGAGGATCCTGGAACATTCTAGAACTCTCTAGAGACATGACCCTTGACACTTAGCAAATGGTCTCTTGAGGTAGTCCTTCAAACCTTCAACATTTAGGCTTTCCACTATTGTTTTTATGTCTCGGCACGCAACTCGAAGTCCTTGACTAAATCGCTAGGGGCCTTGAAGTTAACGGCTAGGAAAACCTCAAATGGCCCTGGGGGGTCAAACTTGTGACCACTAGGATGCAATCCCAATGCCTCACCAGCTGAGCTACCCCCTTAAGGTTTTTAGGCTTTACATGTATGCATAATATTTTCTCAACAATGAAGAGTAGAATTCACACAAGAGAATGTCAGGAGAAGAAAAGAATGTCAGGAGAAGAAAAGGGACATCTTGAGTAAATTACATCTATGTAGTCAAAATTCCATTTTCCAAATACCACTATCCTTCTTAAGCAACATCAAAATGTCACAAAATCAATGTGTAAAGTCTTCCCCCTACTTAAAATTAGGAACCGAGAAGCGCCTCAAGCATCAAAGGTAGGGTAAATTCCTAAGTGCAGCCAATCTCACAGCTTTTAAAACCAGGATTGCTAGAGTGCACAGGAGATCTTCTCCCTTGCATTCCCTGTAAGTGGAAGGACCTAGTGGTCATCAACTCTCACAACAAATCAAACTTTATGGAGCTAATACCTAATGCAAATGACTCATGTGAAGAGCAAATAGGAAATGAAAGAGAATATAGATCCATATCAGCAGCAGCAGCGGGTATACTTAATTTGTAAAACAAGACATGGACCATACAGGCAACAACGCAAGATACTAAAATAATAATAGTTAACCTAGAAACTCCCTTTCGAATAATATGAAGTTAAAATAAATAAAAAATAAAAAAAAACTTGCACACGGAACCGAAAAAGTGGCACAGACTTCAACTGAAGACATGGAATTGATGTATTATACTCCCTCCATCCCAAATTTATAGTAAAATGTAGTTCATATTGTGAAAATGATTTTTCAGCCAATGAAAACACTAATAAGCCATTGTAAGAGGACTTTGAGAATATTGCGGGACTATACATGCATTGAACACAAAACAAGGGAGTAAAATGTTCAGCGGACAGCTGTGAAGTTCAGACAGCCAGCCCAAAATCAAGTTACCCAATGTTAGTTTATAGAGCTCATAAACAAGGACAATACCTGAGGATTGCAATATGTTGTATCAAGGATAAGGGTATCAATACAGTAAGCCTGCATAGCAAATATTTGTGCCATTTCCTCATTGAAACGAAAATCCCCTGTATGTAGAACAGGCTGCACATATATGATGACAAATCTTAGTTAACATGCAACAATTAGAAACTAAAAATGAAATTTAAATACACCACTTGATGTTTTAAAAAATAAATAAACTTTATTTTGACATTTAAAATGGCCAGTGAGATGCACCATCAAGAATCGAAAGCTGCCACACACTCCCCAAATTTCCACTTGCAAGTAGAACTTGTCATTGTTTTCATCATTGTTCATCTAAATGGATTTATTATCCATTAATTCACCCAAGTTTCTCTTTTTCTATTTATCGTCTGACCATTTTGCCCTCAAGTGTAATACCTAGAAAAAAGGGGGCAGTTACTGCAAAACTTATCTGCAAGTCTCCCAGAATCCACCCATCTGCTCAGTGGGGTCGCCTCCATCAGCATCTCTCCAGACTCGCATAGTGGAATCAACGTATGGTGGTATTTTCATTTTCCCTGTCAATGTCCTTAGCAGATTTCACCCTTTCCTTCAAAGAAACAGAAAACAAACCACCTCTAATTACCTGAAGCGGCACCCTTCTCTTCTCTCTGATCTCCACATCTCCCCTCAGCCTACAACCCTAAATACAAATCCAACATAGCTTCATTGCCAACAGTTAATGATTCCAACGACACTCACGGCTGACCTCCTAGTTGTCATTTTCATGATATTCTCTCTACCCCCCCCCCTTGCCCTTTTGTGGATACAGAGTACAAACATCCACGGTGAAAGGGTGTGATTTTGATGAGGGTAGAGAGGACAGAGGTGCTACCAAAGATAAGGGTTTTGAGAAAAAACCCGCCAGCATGCTCATCAATGATCAACAAGGCCCATATGGTGGCTTATGTATCACTAAAGCCCTTGTTAATAGCAAGAGAATGAGAAAATCTTAAGCACAGGCAAGGAAAGGCTACAAGAAGGCCTAGTTTGGATTGGGGAATAGGGGAGGATAGGTGCCAACCCACAATTGGACAAAAACTTTGTTTTTCCCCAATTCTTTTTTCTGTTATTTAGGAAAGGAACTTTGTTTTTCTTTTTCTTTTTATTTCAAGAAATTTATAATGGACAATAGAAAAGAAATCTCCTAAGCTGGAAATTTTCAGGAAAAGCTAAAGCTGTTGGCAGTGAAAGTTTAGGGAATCACCAGGAACTGATTCTAAGTGTTGTAAAGATATCATGGGAACTTTTCAAATGCCAATATGTAAAAGGGTGTATTCTTTTAAGTATACTGGCTATTCAACAATACAACAATGAAGATGCATTCACAGATCAGGGCTTATAGGACCATACCTTACCATTAGGGGGTTCAAAGAGTATAACTATGGCACCTGGGCAGTGATTTGCATCATAGCAAGTAACATCAACTCCGGCAATATTGATTTTCTCATTAAGGGGCATAACCTGTAATCTCTCCCATGGGATCCCAATCTTTGCATTTACAAGCTTTGCTGTTACCTTGGAGCAATAAATTTTTCCGTAAGTGAATGACCGAGTCAGCCCTTGGTAATCTGTGTGCAGAAAGCATGACCCTTTTGAATCAAAAGTTGATATACAAAGCACACAACATTGGCAAGCAAAGCATTTATAAACGAAAGTTGATATACAAAGCACATAACATTGGGAAGCAAAGCATTTATGAACGAAATTTAGTTGAAAACTCAGACAAGTTATTCTTTGACTGCATGATCTATCAGCAGGCCTTTCTTGTTCTTACAAAATGCATTAAGTTGCAGCATTCTTATCCAAAAAGTAATCGATTATCTAAATGTGTCTGCAAGAGCAAAAAAGAAAGAGAGAAAGATCTTCCAATTCAGAAAAGCCAAAATGCCTGGCATTCCAATATGAAACTGTTGATCGCAAAGCAAGAGTCCCAATCATTAAGGAATTGAAAATGAAACTGAAACCCTTACAAGGATTCAGCTTTTGGTTCAAAGGTAATAGATTTTCTCTTTGGACTTATAAATAGTATACACACTTCACTAAGCTTGTAAATATTTTCCTTTTTCAGCAGTTTATTCTTTTCATGTGCGAAACTATCAAAAAAATAAATGAATAAAAAAAGGAGCAGCCCATGAACTCAAACATTTCTGGCTGAAATCTGATAAAGTTAAGGCTGCTAGAACTTTCTAAACACAGAACAGTCGTTACACAATACTCAATACATGCAACATGGCTAGGAAATTACATATTCAACCATATACACATTTAACCACATATATACTTATGCTTTTACATGCCTAAGACTTATGAGCACACAGCAGTTTTTATGAGTGGCACATTAGTATCACTCTACATGCAATTACTTTGTATTTTGCCACACACACAGCATACAATCCATCAATTCCATCCACAGCATCTTCCTCGACATAGACGCTTCCCCTGGAAATTTGCCATCGATTTTACTCCCTCAACCTCATGAAACTTGTCAAAAGTTGGTAAACACATAAGAAATCAAGGGAACATAGTATATACAGTTCGGCTTACATTGATTCCAAGTTGATGACTGTTTGCCTACTCAACAAGTAGTTGCATTACTGCACATATGAAGTATATCCCGTACACCTCAGTGCCATGGTTCAAGTCCTATGATGTACGATCCCCCTTGTTTTGGAGAATATTGGGGAAGACGGTAAACTCGTGGGCTTATTGACACAGTTTCATTAAGGGTTAGTTCAACAGGTTAGTTTTAAGCCACTTGTTTTACTAGCGATCATCTCACATGTTAAAGGTCAGCCGTCTATTGTGTAGTAACTAACTAACTTTGTCTACTTCTCTAGTTTTTTTTGGGGGGGGGGGTGATGAATGGGTTTGATGCACTAAATATGACGAAGGCCAACCCAAAAGGTCTGACTCCCGAATGTGAATGTTTGACTACTTCAGATACTGCAAATAAAACAACAAAGGATGCAAGGATTAAGGGTAAACATAAATGTATACTTCTAGATGTGTAGCACAACCAAAATAATTTCTTGTTTTCTGGTAGTCACCAAGATTATTTTATTAAACGAAGATGAAGAAAAACTGAATAATGTATTAATGTGAGTTTCTGAACTTACGATCTACGTGAAAATGAGTCAGAAACCAATGTGAACAATCTCTTCGAAGATATTGGAAAGCATCCTGCATAGAAGTACAGCCTGTCAAAGGAAATCCTGCAGATAAAAGGTACATTTTGAATGGAACTTGAAGATAATCTGATGATTCTGATCATTGCAAGGAAATGTTAATTTATAACTCTTCATACCAGCAAAAAATATTCTAGTTCACCAAACTTATGAAATTCTATTTTTCGCACATAGAATGCTCATAATGTAATCAGAAATCTGGTACTACTTGCAGATAAAAAAGGAAATTACCACCCGAAATGGTGTCCCAGGAATAGAGCACCATGAAGGAACCACTTTATTTTTCCCATTACGGCTATTCTTCACAAGAACCTGGTGCCTGCGAGTAGACTGAGGTTTTCCTGTCTGTGGCTTTCTTGAGCTAGCAAGATTCTGGTTCTTGCCAACAGAAGGGCTTGAAAAATAGTCTGTAATCAACCGGTTTGCAGCTAGCTTCTTAGCTGAATCTACTGTGTAATCAGAATCACAATTTGCTGATTCTGTTAAAGTCTTGTCCTTTTTCCTAAGCTCTTTAATACTCTGCACAATCTTCTTCCTAGGACCAAGTGCAGTAACACCAATGGCAATAAGATCCTGCAGAGGAAGTCCATTTATCTTTAACAGTTTTCAAATAGAATTGGTGAGTAATTTCACAAGTCTGTAGAAATGCATCTCCAAGTACAGGTGAACAAAGTTATACTAATAAACGATCCTTCAAGAAAGGTTTCCAAGAAAAATTATTTGTTTCACTTAAAAGCCAGACTATCTGAGAGTAGTAACCAGTCCCTAGCCTCTGTCATTCTCCTCATCTTAACACCCAATGTCAATGCTCGCTTCCAGAGGCAGCAACAAGAACTTCCCTTGAACTTCATTTGAATTTGTCAGTAATTAGGCAGCAATCTACATATTATATCCTCAGAAGGATGTTTCTGGATAAAGTTTGAGCAAATCAAAGGCCAGAATTTTCCTTCTCGAATTGGTATTCACTGATCAGAGTCATGAAGCATACCTCTTCAGTCAGCCACTGCAGAGAGTCCCAATCAATCTCTTGCTGAGTGAAAGCTGCTTCATATTTACCAAGGCCTAAGCTGTGCAGCCACTCTATGACAGAAGTAACATTAGCAGCTTGCACTGGAGATTGAACAAAAGGCCTGTGGGCAGAATGTAAGGGGAGTTGCTGCTTTTCTGCAACTAGGTTGGGAATTTCCTGCAAGAAACGTAGCATATCTAAAATAGTAATTGGATAAAACATGAGCAGTTAACCAGTAAGGAGACTCAGGAAATGATTAAGATCTCTTGAAATAGAAGGGAATACTTCACTGATAAAGAAAAAATATTGACTTAACAGGAGCTGAAATCCTCACTAGAAAATACAAAGGCACCCTGCAATCATATTGAATATCTAATGACGTTTTCAAATTGAACATTCCAAAAGATAGAACTCGCTTTTAAGGAATAGAACTCTGTAATAGGACAAGTACACGCATAGACAGCCAAAAGGACTATGACACTGGAAGGAGTGCTTCCCTCCCCTTCTCAAGTGTCTTCTCAGAGTATTTTTGTTCCCTTCCCAACGCCACCATTTAACAAGTAGATAAAGCAATGAGAAATGAACATCGATGGGATTGTGATACCTCATATCTGGATGAAGCATGCCAAATTGCCAACTAGCTAGTGGTGGCAAAATTTTGGGTTCAGGCCAAATTCAACTGGCAAATCGGACAAAGTCTGAAATTGGACGAGATATTAATGACCATACCTAGTTTTTCTTCGGGATAGGACAAACCACAGCAGTAAAATCGTGCCCAGACAATAGAAATAAGAAAAATGTTGCGTCCAGATTTGAAATTTGGGTGAAAATCATGACCGTACCCCCATTTTTTTTTCCAAGTTGGACAAATTCAGGTGATTAGCTTGGACAAAATTTTGCCAGTGCTAATATCAACATTCTGCTGTAGTACACACTTGCCGTAAGCCACCTTACCCTATAGAAGATTGGGTAATATGGGCAAGTGATATCTACACATAACTAGGATGCCCAACAAAGTGGCGCCCTCACATCAAGCCAAACTCACACAAACACAAATGACCCCATGAGAATATCAATTCTCTTAAACTAGTACGGGTATCTCTTAGTTTAAAAAAGCATAGGTGAGGTGCGGCTATGCGAGAGGCAACCCTCATCGCCTCACTCAGACCTAGGCACAGAGACTCCATAAGAGCAATTCCAGCGTTTGGCTTGCGAGGAGGAAAAGGAGGAGAGAGAGTGTGGTGAGGCAAGGGAACACCTGCAGCAACATCCTCACTTTTCACGCCTCATCTTCCCGAGCTTCCTCATGGATTTATTTTGTTTTTTTAAATATTTTTTTATTAGTTTTTTTTTTTAATTCTAAAAATAAAATTGTATATTATGGAGTAGATTTATAGGTATTATTTTATGGTTAAATATAGGGCTTATAGGTATTATTTTATTTGGTGAGGTAAAGTAGTGAGCCTTCCGCTGGAGATGGTGAGAATTGTGAGGGAAAAAGTTGGAGAGACAATTGACGTGGCAGTGATAGACCCCCACTGGTGAGCCAAAAAATTGGCTCACCATTGGGTTTGCTCTAAGGCGAGGCCGAGGTGCTCGCCTAGTCGCCTTGGTGCGCCTCAAGGGTAGGCGCGCTTCATGCGATTTCTGCGCCTCCAGGAGTCACTCTCAAATTTGAGAAATTGGGCAAAATTACCCATGTATAAGGGTAATAAACTATCATTCGTGCATAGATTCTATGTTGATTCACTTGATTGTGTCTCAAACTCGATCAATTGACATTAATTTCATATCTAGGATTTCATTAAAAAACCCTAGATCTAAAATTAAAGGGTCAATTGATGGAGTTAAGTGATGGAAGTTGAGGGCTATTGGCTGACCAAGGGTAACGATTCAGTTGGTTGGTGACTAAGCACCGGTGGCAGGCTGTCAGTGGTGGTCGCGTTATTATTGCTCGTCGTTATTAGTGCTCGGTGCCTGAACGTTCTACTATTCTTCTTTTCTGCATCTTCTCGACTACTTTTCTTGACTTTCCTTTCTTTCTCCCTCTCTCTTTTTTTTTGGGTTATGGGCCCTCCTGTCACTACAAGTATCATAAAGATGTGTTTTCTTTTCTTTTCTTTTTTTGGATATTGCTAGGTAAGTGAGTTACATCCTAAAAGAAATTTTTCTATCCTATAAGCATAATTGCTTTGTGGTAATTTAGTGTGATTAATCTTCACAAATTTCCAAAATGTTTGTTATTTAGTACTATTTTGATTTGCATTTAATTAATTTAAGATATTGTTTTATTGTGTTCTAAGCTATCTTGTGACATTTTTGACATTCTAAGGGGTTATGTTGACATTTAAATGCCTATATTGATGCAACTATAACTTATTTGGGAAAAATATATCTTTTAAGTAATTTCTGAGCATGTTTGTGTAAAAGTGCGCCTCACATTTGTGATGCATGTGCCTTCACCTCGAGGCTCGCGACTCGCACCTTAGGACTCTTTGCGCCTCAGTGCACCTTGCGCTTTTTTAAACTAAAGGGTATCTGTAAGCCCATTTTTTGGATCATGGCTTGGCATGCCACTTGACTTATCCTGACGAGGTCTTGACAACTAAGGAGGGGTCAGGTCCCCCTAAATCATTCATGCATCCTAAGTTGTTGGCTAAATCCATTGGTCATGACAGGGTCACGTGGGACATGTTAAAGGTGGAAATCCTTGAATGGACAATGGGTGGCAATTGTGTCCTGGGGCATGAATATGGCTAATAGCCTAATAGTGTTGTGTGACAACACCTAGCACCTTAGCGAGGCAAGGATGTTATACACACTTTTGGAGTGGGCCAAGGCATTTACATGGCATGATAGAGTTGGTTGCTCGAAAAGACAAGGGTTTCCACACTTGGCAATGTCCATGGGTGGATGGAAATAGCTTCCACATGATTTCAAGGATAGGTTTCAAAAGCTAAGGTGTAGCAAGTCTTAGCTAAGTCCTAAACAAGGCTTAGACTAGCTCACCTAAGTGGGTGGACTTAGCTCAGTGAGCTGAACAAGCTCAGTGAGCTGAACAAGCTCAGTGAGCTGAACAAGCTCAGCTAGGTAAGTGGGGTTACCTAGTTGACACAGCTAGGCAGCTAACTGTGAGCTAATTGTGAGCTAGTTGGGAAGCTGTAGTAAATGACACAAGTGGATTGTGCGCTGTGACGACCAGGCGCGCCTAGGCAATGAGGTGCATCGCTTCGTGGACGGGCGCCAGTGTTCAGCGTTGAATGTGTGCCAGCGTTCAGTGAATGGGCATAGGGGTGGGCGCGTCACCTTGCTAAACAGATGCCAGTGTTCAGTGCTGGATAGGCGCCTTGTCGAAGGGGCGCACTCGTTCACTAGTGGTTGTTCATGGGCAAGCACAGGCATGCCACTTGATGCATGGCTTTTAAAGGACAAAGACACGACTGTTCATGATGGGCAATGAATTTGGATGCTCTGAAGAGACACAAGGCCTATCAACAAACATAATGCTTGGCGATGAGACATGACTTTGCCCAAGCAGCGGGTGCTACCCTTGCCAATTTTCTATAAATACCCCACGACCCCTTAGGCTTAGGCATCGTGGGAAATTGTGGAAAACACTAATCTTAAGTGTATTATATCCAAACTAAGTCCTGTGTACTCTATTGTCCCATGATAAATAAAAGAGGCATTGTCTAAGTGTTATTGCCCCTATACACGTGTGTGTGCTATCTTGTCTTATTGTAAAATCCACTAGCATATGTGAAAGCCGATAGTCCTTGACTTGATTGCCGCACGGCAAAAATTAAGGCAAAAATAAAAGCCGAAATTTTCCCCGTGATAGTTGGTATCATAGCCAAGTTGGCTAAACATTTTCAATTCTAATGGCGCAAAAGGCTTCCAAGATATCGACCAGACTCTCAAGGATTGAGGAAATTTTGGATGTGACCAATGGGCTCGAGGTAGCATAGGGATATACGGTTATTGGTGGATTGGCTACGCTTGCGAGCCAAGTCCAGGAAATTAATAAAATGTTACTGAAATTGTTGCATAAACACAAACATACTCCAAGGTCCAATGGTGAAGTAGCGATCAAGGAATCTTCTTATGTGAGAAGCCTCAAGGAAGAGCTCGAAATGCTACGAAGGAAAGTTGAGCCAGATCGAGTAAGAATCGTTTGCATTTCAAGATTCCAAACCTAAACTTTGATGGCTCACGAGATGCCAAGGCCCTCGAGAACTTCATATGGATTTTGAGCATTATTTCAAGGCAATCCACATTGTTGATAAAGACAAATTAATTGTGGCTACCATGTTTCTTAGTGGCGATGCTAAGATGTGGTAAAGGACCCGTTCTAAGGATGACAAGGATTCAGGTTGTGATCTTATCACTACGTGAGAGGACATGAAGAAAGAGATATGCAATCAGTTCCTTCCACATCATGCTTCACGGATTGCTCGAGACAAGCGGAAGGATTTAAACCAAACCAGAAAGATTCAAGACTATGTGAAGGCTTTTACTTCACTCTTGCAGAATATTAAAGGTATGTCTAATAAGGACAAGTTTTTTAAATTTCATTAGTGGCTTGAAACTTCAAGTGCAGAATGAGTTATGCATGCAAAAGGAGAAGGATTTACCTTCTGTTATTACTGCAGCTGAGTCCTTTGCGGACTTCAAACCCCCACAAGGCAAGGCCAAGAACAAAGGGGACAATGACAAGAAGCCTCCTATTTGACTACAAACTCGTAGAAGTTTGTATTGGTTGGTAGAAGTTGGAGAAGTTAAAGGATGTTAGTAAGAAATGTAAATGAGTTGGATTTTTTTGGAAAAGAGTTTGACAGAGAATGGTAAGAGTTCGTAGAAGTTGGTCGAAATTGGTTGAGATTGGTTCAAATTGGAAAGGATTGGAATTTTTTTGTTAAAGTTGGTGGAAATTAGTTGAAGTTGATAGAAGTTGATAAAAGGGGATTTATCAACAAAAAGAACAGACCCTAAGACCTCAACTTCTGCAAGAAGTTCATGATGCCAAGTGAGTTGGACATCCAGAAAGAGAAAGAACCTTAGCATTATTGGCTAGGACTTATTACTGGCCAAGGATGGAGCAAGCAGTCGAGGCCTACATGAAGTCATGCATGGTTTGTCAACTGGATGAGACCAAGAGAAAGGAGGTAGGACTCTTAGAACCTCTACCGAGCCTAGACTGGCCTTGATAGTCAACCTCCATAGACTTTATTTCATAGTTCCTAAGCATCAATAGATGCAAGTTGGTTATGGTAGTAGTTGACCAATTCCCCAAGTATGCTATGTTTGCAATGGGCCACCGGCATGAGGTGCTTGTCCTTTGAACAAGTTACCCTAATCTCCTCATCTAGAGGATGCAAAAACTATAAACCTACGGTTTGGAAACACTTCGTGGATCTTGTGTGCCCTTCTCTTACCTAAGAGAATCAATAACCATGATATCACCCTCCTTCCTGCACTCTAAGGCACTAGTGACTACTAAGACACTAGTCGATCCATTTTGCACCAAAGTAAGAGATCTGCCTTTTACTATCATCCTTGACAGAAGGAAACCCCTTATAAAAAAGTAGGGCATGAAAGGTGGAACCGCAAGAATTATTTGAAAATTATTCGAAAATTGTCAGAATGACTAAACAAATGAGAAGTGAACTATATTTCGCTAATTAGAGACATCACATATAAACTCTTTTAAAAAAAGGGGGGCTTCTTTAGGCATTCTTGTTCCTACATATTACGTAAATTGAAATATTACACAGGCCAATTCCTTGAGTTCTCCCTCCGGCTCTATATCAGTAAGAACCAAAGTATGCAAAGAACCCAATGTAGCACGTTAGAACTCTTGTTGTTCACTAAATTTCAAGTTGCCCATACCTACTGCGGGCCTGTTCTTTTCGTAGGTAAATTGGGATGGATTAAAGGACGAAGTAGGTTGAGGTAGGTTGAAGTAGGTTGACGTGGGTTACAGTAGGTTGACGTGGGTTGAATTTTTTTTATGTGATAAATTGAACTTGGTTAAAATAGTGGAATTGAGTTGAAGTGGATTGAAGTAGCTTGAAGTTGATTGAAGTAGGTTGAAATGGGTTAAGGTTAGTATTTTCAAATTGACCCACGAAAAGAATAGGGCCTCTATATGCAGGCAGCGTTACACTCAATTAAACATGTATACTCATTGAAATATGAGTGTCCAACAAATAGGAGGTATAAAAAGAGGCTCAAACACAAAGCCACGCTAGCAGCAAAGTAGACGAAATAAGAATCAGCAGGCATAAGTAACAGGGGAGAACCACTAACACTTGGAGCATCAGACTTGTCAAGGCAAGCATTGGCATGAGACAGCCTTGATTCTTCATCCCACTGAGAAATGTCAATCCCGCATAGAGGGCACTGCAGCATTGAATTATCAACACGAGTGTTGTCTTCTTGAGGTCTAAAATCATCTTCACCCGAGCACAACTTCATCAACACATTAAACTGAGTGCTAGATCCCAAGTCTACCGCATCCTCATCGTCGAAACAACCACTTTCTTCCCCTTGTCCGACGGATGACGATGATGATAAGAGCCTGGACTCTATAGAATTAGAGTCGAGTGAAGCAGCAGCACCACAACAACTGGGTTTCTCAGGCTCAGAACGAAATCTGCAGGCGTGAGAGGAACTTTCCGGTATCTCTGAACCGAACCCAGAAATGCTGAGTCGCGAATCCATGGGTTGCCATTGGTTCCCATCCCCAATTTGCTGATAAGGATGACACCCACCAAGTGTTTGATGAAATGCCGCATCACCATTCTTGCAATTCGGCAACAATGGCGGAATGTTTTCCTTGCCGGGATACGAAGATGGCTTGTGCCTCTTCAACCTAGATGGAGAAGGTGGGAGTGACATCTGACTGGACGCTGTTGGGTTGTTGCGTCTTGCGATTATAGTGGACGAAGGCGTAGGCTTTGTGGAATAGGTACAGTCGACTTGCTTCGTTTCTTCTTCGGGTTCACTAAGCCGAAGCGGCAGGCCTTAATTTCGATTTGATGCGGCAGATTTGAAATCGGTATTGCTCCCTTTGGAGGGAAACACCGCTCCATTTTCAATTTCACGCACTTAAAACTTGGAGTAAAACCTGCTTTGCTAGGATAGCAACAGGACAAGTCAGAAGCAAACCGGACACAACAGAAAGGGGCTGCAAAATTTAAGAACATGCCGCAAACGCGTGGTTTTGAACTCCACACCGCGTGATTTAAGGTAGGTACGTAAGTTTTGAAAGCGGAACTTTTTTTTTAAAGGGGGAGAATATGACAATTAAGAATAATATTTACTAATCAAATTTATTTGATAAATATTTAACATAGGTTTTTTTTTAAGGAGAAGCATGAACACCGAACAATAGAAAATGGCTTGTTTCATCCATCTATCTACTTTACTTCACACATACCTATTTCTTTTCCCCGCTTGGACAAACAACAAGTATATATACACACACGCACAAAAAGGAGTCTCGTGATAAAGATAAGAGAGTTGGCCGGCTAGTACAAGGGGGTGAATATTATGTTTTTATTACTCTTCTACTCCCTTTTCCATCTTTTTAGAGCATTCGCAACCACAAGCACACAGGGCAAGTGTGGGGCCCGCGTGTCTGTGGCATGTCACATTTTGCCTCCCCAGCCACATGGAAACGCGTGTGACAAGCGGAGGAGCACGTCTATGCATGTCTCCCCGCTTGTCACTGCTCACCTTTTTTTAAAAAAAAATTGTTTTTTTTTTTAAAGTAAGTATATAATTTTTAAATGATTTAAAAAATAGGTTTTGTGTTATAAGGTGGATCCATAACAAGTATTTTTATTAAATGATTAAAATTGAGTTTCATAAATTGGAGAAGTGATGAAATGCAAATTTCAAAATTGTTGAACTTTTATTGACGGGGCAAGGTAGCGTTTCAAAATTCGGAACTCCTACTGGGAATGTTCTTACTCATTTCCCATGTTACCAAGTGAGGAGCAAGAGATAGAAATGAGAGTGTTAGAGTGGGAATTTTACTCAAGGTAGGGATAATCTAACTTGCTTGATATTTTCTTAAGGATCAAAGGGCTAAAAGAATATTAAGAAGCTACTTTAGGGTCTCGGTTCTCTTAACCCCATATATAAAAATTAGTTTATTGTTAAAATGTTTTATTATGATGTATGATTGTGTTATTGATTTACAAGAGTTAGACTGTCTTTTTATATGGCTAGTTTGTTTTAAGTGTGACATGTTAAGTTATGCATGCCATATGTTGCTAAGACATATGTCATAATTGTTGAGATATATTATTTAAAGTTGTTTTTCTAAGTCATCCTATATAAATGGTGGTATTAGTAAATATTTGAGATAATGATTGTGAAAGTAGTTTTGGCATAATATTATGGTCAATGAATTAGAAGGATGAAATTACTTGCTTACCTTCCTAGACATGTAGATTATGATTTTGCAATGTTAAAAAATCCATGAAATGTTGTTGAGTAATATGCTATCATATCACTTTTGTAGTTTATTCTTTTGTGTGGGTTGTGATATTAAGAGATGTTTTAGAATTTGATTTAGTTTGGTTTGACATGGTTTACGAATGAGTTAAATAGTTAAATTATACTCTTAAAAATTAATTAAATAGGTGTAAGGAAAATGCTAGTTTAGTATGTGATAAGATTATTTATGTACTCTTGATGTGGTAGTGGTGTAATATTACGCTTGAAGAAAAAAAAATGAGAATAGAATTCCCAAGCTTGCTGGGGGGGGGGAGTGAGCAATTGTTAGTAATTAAATAATGAGGATGTGTGCTTGATTTTGTGAGGAAGAAAATATAGAGTAGAGGCATTAATAATAAACACACACACACAAACACACACATGAAGGACTAGAAAGCCAAGTTAGAACACTTGAGCAAGTAGTATTTTATACTGAGTTCGATTTTTGGTGTCAGACTTGAGCAAACTAATATCAAAAGAGCCGGGCAATTATGCGCGCACAGATTGGGGATTTATCAGCAAATTCTGACTAGTCTAGTTTTCCACCTAGCGGTAGATTCCGGAGAGTTGCAGTTTTTCACTCAGAAAGGTGACAGTGTTTTACCCGGACGAGGATATAAGTACCCCATCCCTTAGACATTACTCCTTCCGGGTAGATAGTCTAGCAACCAAGGTCATTTCCTATCTTGCTTTCACTTGCGTAGGAATTGACCTCAGTGAATGATTTTTACTTAGCGAATCTCTAGTCTGAAAGAAAATTGGATCGTGAGAAAAAGTCTGATCATGTGTGAAATATGCATGTTACCTTTCTTTCTTACTCATCGAACCTAATTGTGTTGTACCTTAGGAATTTAATAGTGCATTATTTGCGCTCCGAAAGGAAAGGTTTACAATGATTAGAAATGTTTATTGGTCCCTGATAATATTGCTATTAATACTACTATTAGTATCATTATTTGTTGTGTGTAAAATCTATTTTGGTTTTTGGGAAGTGAGAGCTCCCACTGAGCTGTGGCTGCTCACCCTCCCCTAAATATTTCCCTTTCAGATTCTCAACAAGATTAAGGTATGTGGCATGATGTGTTTTTTGTAGGACAATGCTTGGATTTGAAGATCTGCCTTTTGTAACTTACATGCATTTACTTTATGTAATTGAAATGTAATATGATATTACCAAGCTACAACATTTTGGTGCATGTAGTAGATGCTCTGAAATGGCCTCTGTGGCCTCCCACAAAAGCTCACATATTTTGTTATATTGCTTTTGATGAGGGTCATGAGGACCCCCATTGTAATATAAGGTCGCGAGGACCTAAAGTCTAATTTTTCTGGACTTCATAGTTGGAGTATGAATATCTTCAAAAAGTATATATATTTACAAATAAGGAAAAATTGTATTATATTTAGCCTTAAGGGTCCTTTCAAAGGATTTTGGTGATGTAATGCTCTTATCGGGGGCAGGGACATACATTTTGTGGTATCAAAGCTTAGGTTTGCATGATTTCATGAAAATGTGCATATGCTTGAGTGTGTGTGACAAGGTGTGAGTTTTGCATGTGAAAAAGGTGATAAATTATTCTAAGTAAGTGAATTTATGTTAAGTATACTGTTTGTAGGTGATAGCATGGAGCCAACCCAACCAAGTTATTTTAGTTGTCAATCCTTCAATTTCCTATATTTTAAGAAATCATGGTGGAATGCGACGTTCTTTTGGTTGATCTTACGTCAGTATAATGGTCAATACCATCATGATCTTCCTTACACCAAGTGGGTTAGAGTATTCTTCCCATTTATGGAAAATGGCAAGAGCTTCATGGCCATCTTTTGGCTGAACTTCCAAATGAGGGGAAACGGTTCCCTTTTACCTACTTACAGTTGGTACAGTTCCTTATGCGTATAGAACATAAGATTGGAAACTCAGATTGGAGGAAATTATGCCTTATGAATCAAGGATATCAAGCTAAGAAGTGGTAGAAAAGGACTTGATACGAGATAGTGTGCTTCTAGGGCATGGTGATGATGTGGACTGTCTTACCCTAGAAAATAAACACATGAGATCCTTCATCAACTATACCACAGAGAGGTGGCCATGATCTAGGCCCCAAGCTTAGGTGCATGGTTAATACTTGGCAAAGGGCCATGACTATACCTCGAGACCAACTATAGTACTTCTTAGAGGCATTGGTGGAGAACAATGGTGTTAGGGGACATGTTGGGACGAACCCCACCCCAAATTTTAGTGCCTCAGCCACCGACTTTACTAATCCAGAGTATGATCCTGTAGATTTGAGCATAGAGTTTAATGCCTTAGATGACATCTCTGATTTTGAGGCTACCAATGATGTTTTGGAGGGGGCCTTCAAAGATGATGAGCTCAGAGAGTTCGCTGCTTAGGAGCCCGAGTGGTTTGATGAGGATGACACTGAGGGAGACTTTGAGCCTAATTGGGATTCAGACGATGACCCTAAGATGAGTGACTCTGAAAGCCGCGCTAACTCATGAGAGTATCCTAGGGATGATGATGGTTCCGATAAGGATTATCTACTTGCCCTTCCTTACTTTTGTGTAGTACCCAATAGGGTCATTTTGTAAGCAGGTGTGATCATCTTCCTATATGTATTGTGTATGCTAATGGAACTAGATGCACTAACTATTAGAATATTAAGAAGCACTTGGAAGCACCTACGTGGCTAATTGATGACCCGTGGAGTCACAAATCTTACATCTAGGATGTGAATGAACTATGTGATCCATCGTGATGTATGCTTAGCTTATGAGTCGTAATTATTTTGGAAGAAATGTAAGAAGTGAAATGTGTTTTGGCTTCTTGGTATCTTATGAAATTAGTTGTGATTAATTGTAAGTATCATACAATATGTGCTTATTTGGAACTATTAGGAATGGGACCTCTATTATGAAGTTGGTAATAAGATTAATAATACCCAAAAATTTATATATATATATATATATATATATATATATATATATATATATATTAAAAAAATCTAATGAGAGAACACGATATCGTACAATTACTAATTAATTGTGGTGACCTAATTGTCGACAGATGCCCTCGCAAGTCATACTTCTACGAATGACTAAATGCCATGGAAGTATTATGCAACTTTCAAAAACTAAAGCCACCCAAGTTTGAGGGAGGTCCTTATCCTCCAATGTAAGAGGATTAGATTCGTAAGATTGAAGACTTGCTTGAGGTAATGGAATGTTCACCACAGTTTAAGGTACGATTGGCTTCCCACCAATTCGAGGAGGAACAAAACTTCTGGTGGGCTACCTTCAAACCCCAAGCTGGATAACATCAACTGACGTGGCAATAGTTTAAGGACTTATTGGATGAAAGGTATCACCCAAATGTTGTGAAGTGGGCTAAGAAATAAGAGTTACTTCATCTTAAGCAAGGAAAAATCATGTCAGTCATGGAGTACACAACTAAGTTTAATGAATTTTGTCAATTTTCCCCAACTCAAGTGGCAATTAAACATGCTCGAATGAATAGATTTAAGCATGTGCTTGATTATAGCATCAAGGGGAAGTATGTAGCTATCACGTTCACTAGCTTTCATGATATGTATCAGTAGGCTTTGAAGGTAGAAAGAGCAAACAAAGAAGTACATGTTGAGAATAAAGCCCAGATGCACGGTAAGAGAAAGATCAGAGTGGGAAACTCTCAATGTGAACACTTTAACAAGAAGTTTTTTCCTTTTAAGAACAATGCCAAAGGGATTCAAAGCAAACCCTATTATTGCAAGAGCAAGAGGCACCACCATCACACATATCACGTCCCCGTTGAAGCGTGCTTTGGGGGCATCGAGATGGGGCACATGATCGCCCAATGCCCTACGATTTATCTAGTAGCTCAAGGAGTACAATGAGGAGCAGGAGCTTGTTCACCAATATCGACAGCTTCAACCCAAGCTAAGGGACCACGATATAACTACGGAGTACGGGATAAGAAGCCTTAGAATCAAGCTCGAAATTTTTCCATGACAAGACCCTAATGCTGTGATTTCAGGTACATGATTATTAGAGAATGTTTACATTCATTCCTTGTTTGACCCAGGAGCCACACACTCTTCTATGACCCCTGAGGTGGCTTCGAAGTTGTGTGCGTACATTTAAACATGGACTATGAGGTATGTGTTTCTACTCTAGTTGGACTAGCTGTCACGTTTGATGCTATGCTTAAAGAGTCTTCGATCATAATTAACGAAAGACCGTTTCCTACTAATCTAGTTCATTTAGAAGTTAAGGACTTCAACGTCATACTAGGGAAGGATTGGTTATCTAGGCATCAAGTCTCAATCGATTGCCATAAAGAGAAAGTTTCCATCAGGTCGCTAGATGGTGAAGAATTAGTTTATCAAGGCAACAGACTACGAAAGCCGACTCCAATTATTTTCACGATGCAAGCGCATAAGTTTCTAAGAAAAGGATGCCAAGGCTACCTGTGTACGGTCCAACAAATTAACCCCGAGGAGCCCAAACTTGGCGCAACTCACTGTTGCTTGTGAGTTTTCAGAAGTGTTTGCTGAAGTCCCAGGACTACCTCCTGATCGTGGGATAGAGTTTACAATACCCAGAACAACACCAATCTCTAAAGCACCATATCGAACGGCACCAGTTGAGTTGGTTGAACTCAAGGTGAAACTCCAAGTGGTGCTTGACAAGGAAAAAATACGCCTGAGTGTTTCACCATGGGGAGCCCAGATATTATTTGTGAAGAAAAAGGATGGTAGTCTCCGACTATGCATCAACTGTTGGGAGCTTAACAAGGTGACAATCAAGAACAAGTACTCTCTTATGAGAATAGACAACCTGTTCGACCAACGTGCAAGTTATGTTGTTTTTTCTAAGTTTGAATTGAAGACAGGGTACCACCAACTGAAAATCAAGCCGAAACAACATTTAGGACCTGATATGGCCATTATGAGTTCCTTATATTACCCTTTGGTCTCACTAATGCCCCCAAAGTATCTATGGACCTCATGAATCGAGTTTTTAGGCCGTATTTAGACAAGTTTATCATACTTTTCATTGACAACATTTTGATCTATTCAATGAGTGAAAAGGAGCACAAGAAGCATCTTAGAACTGTCTTAGAGACACTTAAGGAGCATCAATTGTACGTGAAAATAAAAAATTGTGAGTTTTGGCTTGACAGGGTCAATTTCCTTGGTCATCTAATTTCAAAGGAGGGTATTTCCGTTGACTCGACGAAAATAGAGGCTATAGTGAACTGGTCAAGACCGACTAACGTAATTGAGTTGCGAACCTTCTTAGGAATGGTCGGCTACTATATAAGGTTCATTGAAGGTTGCTTCAAGATTGCTTTACCAATCACAAGACTCATTCGAAAAAGCATTAAATTTGAATGGTTAGACGAATGTGAAAGGAGTTTCCAGGAATTGAAAAATAAGACTAGTCACTGCACCTGTCCTAACAATGCCTGATGGCGGTGAAGGGTTCTTCATTTGTAGTGATGCATCTAAGAAGGGACCAGGATGTTTGCTTATGCAAAATGGAAGAGTCATCGCCTATCCATCATGACAACTCAAGCCACACGAAGAGAACTATCTAACTCATGATTTAAAGTTGGTAGTCATGGTGTTTGTGCTAAAAATATGGAGGCACTACCTTTACGGCGTCAAATGCTAGATCTACATAGATCACAAGAGCTTTAAATACTTTTTCGCACAAAAGGAGTTGAATATGAGGCAACAATGGTGGTTAGAGTTGATAAAGGACTATGAATTATAAATTCACTACCACCCTGGGAAAGCAAATGTGGTTGCAAACACCCTTAGTCGAAAGTCGATCGGCTCTATGGCGTACCCCATTACCTTAGATAAGTAGCTATTAAAGGAGTTGGAGGACTTACAGATTGAGGTGGTGCTGCCTTCAAGGGCAAGCATGATAGCTGCCATACATATTACCTCTCCACTTGTTGAGAAAATAAAAAGCACCTAATTTTAGGATCCAGATTCAGAAAAAATTAAGGAAGCTATAGAGAAGGAGAAGGTAAAAGATTTGGAGTTAATTAATAATGTGCTTAGGTTCTAATGGAAGTCATGCGTACTTAATGTAGAAGAAATCATAAAGGAACTGCTTCGTGGAGCATACCACTTAGTCTATGTTAGTCACCCTAGTGGTACTAAGATGTACCATGACCTTAAGGAAAATTATTGGTGGAATGGAATGAAAAGAGATGTGGCTAAAGTTGTGTCCCAATGCCTTACATGCCAACGTGTAAAGGTTGTGCACCAAAAACCATGAGGACTTCTCAAACCTTTACTGATTCTAAAATGGAAGTGGGAACACATAAGCATGGACTTCATCACGGGTCTACCAAGAATGGTGAAATGACATGACTCAATGTGGCTAATCGTTGACAGATTGACTAAATGCGCGAAGTTTCTAGCAATCAAGGTCGCCTATACCTTAGAGAAGTTAACAAAACTATACATTCAAGAAATTGTTCGGCTTCATGGTGCACCACTAAGTATCGTCTCAGACCTTGATTCCAAGTTCATGTCAAAGTTTTGGAGAGGCTTTCAGGAGGCCAATGGGAGCAAAACGCAATGTCAGCACTTCTTTCCATCCTCAAATTGATAGACAGACCGAGAGAACCATCCAAACAATGAAAGCTATGTGTACAAGCATGTGCTCCAAACTTCAAGGAAAGTTGGGATCGCTACTTACTGCTCATTGAATTTGCATACAATAATAGCTACCAAACAAGCATTAGAATGGCACTATACGTGGCAATTTATGGATGACGTTATAGATCACCTTTTTATTGGAACGAAGTTGGGGAAAGAAAACCCTCTAAGGTACAGTTGATTGATGAAGTGGTAGACAAGCTCAAGATTATCAGAGAGACTTTGAGCAGCCCAGAGTAGACAAAGGAGCTATGTAGATCTTAAGAGAAGACCCATAGAATTCGAAAAATAAGACCATATCTTCATTAAGGTATCCCCACTTAAAGGGAGTGTTCGATTCGGCCAAAGAGGAAGACTTAATCTGAGATACATAGGACTATTCCAGGCAATCGAGAGGATAGGTCCCATAGCATATAAAATAGCACTCCCTCTGTCTTTGCAAGGGATACACGAGTTGTTTCATGTATCAAATCTTAGGAAGTACGTCCAGGATCCTGATTACATTATTGAGTACGAACCAATAGAGATTAGAAGCAATATTAGCTTTCCTAAAGAATCGATTCGTATACTTGAACAACAGGCGCGTCGACTAAGGACTAAGATAATCCCGTATGTCAAAGTCCTATAGAAACATCACAAAGTCGCAGAGGTGACATGGGAGCTTGAGCATGAGATGCAGCAGAAGTATCCTAACATTTTTAAGGCAGGTATGTAAGTTTCAAGGACAAAGCGTCTTCTGGGGGGAGGGGATGTGACGATTAAGAAAAATATTTGCTAATCAAGTTTGCTTAATAAATACCCCACTAATTAGCTAATATAGGCATTTTTTTCAAGGAGGAGTATGCGCAATAAACAATAGGGAATGACTTGCATCATCTATCCACCTACTCTACTTCACCCATGCCCATTTTTTTCCCCCATTTGGACAAGCAACAAGTACACACACACACACACACACACACAAAGAGGACTCATGATGAAGATGGTAGTGTTGGGCGGCTAGTGCACGGGGTGGGAATTATTTTTGGTTACTCTTCTACTCCCTTTTCTATCCTTTTACTCATTTACCATTTGACCAAGTAAGAAGCTAGAGTAAGAAAAAGGAGAGTGCTAGAGTGGAAATTTTACTCAAGATAGGGCTAACCTAACTTGAGATTTTCTTAGGGATCAAAGGGCTAAAAGAAGATTAAAAAGCTACTTTAGGGTATGGGTTCTCTTAACTCCGAATATAAAAATTAGTTTTAATGTTAAAATGTTTTATTATGATGTATGATTGTGTTATTGATTTACAAGAGTTAGTCTTATATGGCTAGTTTGTTTTAAGTGTGACATTTTAAGCTATGCATGCTATGTCTTACTAAGATATATGTCATAATTTTTGCGATATATTCTTTAAAGTTGCTTTTCTAAGTCATCTTGTATAAATGGTGGTATTAGTAAATATCTGAGATGATAGTTGTGAAAAGTAGTCTGGGCATGATAGAATGGTTGATGAATTAGAAGGGTGAAATTACTTGCTTACTTTACTAGACATGTAGATTATGATTTTGTAATGTTGAAAAATCCATGAAGTGCTGTTGAGTTATAAGTTATCATATCACCTTTTAATTTATTCTTGTGTGGGTTGTGATATTAGGAGATGTTTTAGAAGTTGATTAAGTTATTTTGGTTTGGCATGGTTTTTGGATGAGTTGAATAGTTAAATTATTTAATTAAATTTGTGTAAAGAAAATATTAGTTTAGTAATGTGATAAGATTATTTATGTACTCTTAATGTGTTAGTGATGTAATATTATGCTTGAAGAAAAAAATGAGAATAAAATTCCCAAGCTTGCCAAAGAAAAAAAATGTGAGCAATTGTTAGTAGTTAAATAATTAGTGTGTTACTTGATTTTGTGAGTAACAGAATATATCATAGAGGCATAATAATAGCAACACACACACACACACACACACACACACACACACACACACAAGAGGACTATAAAGCTAGGTTAGAACACTTGAGCAAGTAGTATTTTATAGAACATTTGGTAGGATCTTATATTGATTATTTAGCATGTCGTTCACCATAAATGGGTCCTAGTTGAACGAGCATTCTCATGGGCTGTCAAATATGCGTTTAATTGAGTTGCATAAATTAGTGAACGAAAACTATTTATATTTTCATATGATACTATATAAGATGGTCTTAGTTAGTTTGATACTAAAGATCATATGTACATTTAGGTTATAAATCCACTGAGTTTGATTTTTGGTATCGGACTTGAGTAAACTAGTATCTAAAGGGACAGACAGTTATGTGTACCCAGATTGGGGATTTGTTGGCAAATTCCAACTACTGCCTAATTTTTCACATAGCGGCAGATTTCGCAGTGATAGATTCCACAAATTAGTAGTTTTCCACTCAGAAAGGTAGCACTGTTTTACCCTGATGAGGATATAAATACGCTATCCCTTAGATGTTAGTCATCCGGGGTAGGTAGTGTCTCAACCAAGGTCACTTCCTATTATGCTTTCACTTGTACAAGAATTGACCTTGGTGAATACTTTTTACTCAGTGAATATCTAGTTTGAAAGCAAATTGGATCGTGAGATAAATTCTGATCATGTGAGAAGTACGCATGTTACCTTTCTTTCT